>CM016487.1:16203727-16773727 GCA_002890555.2 Lagenaria siceraria
CAGGATGCAAGCCCTCCATTCGTGTCTATGGTCTTCTCTGCTGAGCACCACCAAATTTCTGCATTATTTGTCAACATAAACACGGCGCACTGAAGTTTCTAATCATCTGGAGACTTCATATAGCGAAACATTTTCTCAATCGACGACAGCCACATTTCCGCCTTGGTAGGGTCCTTCAGTGACCCATCAAAGGTGCGAGGGTTGTACTTCCTGAAATCCCTCAGATGTTTAGCTTCAACAGATAAATCCTGCACATTTTGCTGTAGGGCCTGCCCCTGTGGTGCTTGAGCTGGTTCGACGGGTGCCTGCTGGGACTAGGCGAACTGGGCCAGTCGTTCATCCATCATCTCTTTCATTTTCCCCAGCAACACTTCCCCTATCGCTGCTGCCATAGCTGAAAATTCAGTCGGAGTTCCTGTAGGCACGTTCGTACCCTCTGTTCGATTCTTGCTTCGTGTCTACTGCCACCCTAACCCAGAAGGGTCTCTAGGTGACGGAGGAGCCTCCGGCACTGGGGTCTGGGCCCACTGGGTCTTGCTATGCGACTCAGACTTTTTTCTTCCCTTTATCTTTTGGCGCCATCACCTAACAATTACCCATTGCACTTTTCAGCAAACGCTGCACCCTAAAGAGAAAGAGGCCAGCCAACATAACAATCGAACAGGTAAAGCCCCGCATGCACACGCCATACACAGAAACACCTACACCTATACTTTCAGAAGTCGCTACTTCGCGCATGCATACACTCAACATGACACCTTTCGTACAATCTACTAAAATCCAAAAAATTTTAAAATAAATAATTAAATTAAATAATCCAAAATCCTTTACAAAAGAAACAAAGTTTACACCATAAACGGGGTACCCCTAACCAACAAAGGAATCACTGAACCAAATTACTTAACAAGTGAAATAAATGGAATAAGACAAGAACTGAATGACTCAAGTACGACAAAGCAAAGAAAACATGGGTAAATAGAACGCGAAAGCTCAAACTAATCCCTAATTGGCCCGGTCACGGATTATTCCTGTCGCCCTCCAGTCCGTTTCTGCCTTTACCTGAAATCATAAAATGGGAGGGGTGAGTATAAAAACTCAGTAAGTAATCCCATTGCTGGGATGTCTGGATACATGGACAAACTGCCCTGTCACCATGCCTAGCGGCTTGAGGGCATGCCGTCACTGCTGAAGTGTGAGCCTGATGACCCACACTAATGAACATGGAGGTGAACCCGTCGGTCCACGCATGTCTAGTGGCTTGATGGCACACCGTCAAAACTGAAGGTGAACCTGACGGTTCACAACTTTTAGCATGGGACAACACGGGTGTCTGGCAGAGACTTAATCACACATACATATATATTTAATAATCATAGCAAGCGACCAGACATACACATGTATACAACTAGCAAATTCTCAATAACCAAGGGTCCTAAGCATGCATGCTAAAATCCTGGCAGGATAAAATAATGCTGAGACAGGCTGAGGCCTGGCCTGAAGGCCAGCCCAGCAATAGAACCACTTAACTCAATATTACGAAGTCAGTAAACAATCACGTAGGACTCTTGCCCAAACTCCAATCCTAACACAAAACCCCAAACTATACAGTTAAAAGAGAGAGTTTTCTCCCAATAAACGCTAAACTTCAACAACTCCGGTACCCACCTCAACGCTTCGAGCTTCAAAACAAAGCGACAATGACCACCCCCTTTGAAGTCTCCGACCTAAACAGTGTGAACAACGCTCATGCTTAAACCAAAATTCATTGGGTATCTATATTTGACAAAAGCCCAAACAGAAGGATAATCTTACCCCGAACTTATCGAAAAACTGATGAACCTTCCAGAACAGAGGCGGTGCAAACGCGCGGAACTCCAGACGGCGTCGGCTGGAAACGGCAACGGGGTGCAACGGACGAGGCGCGGTGGGGCTGGGCACGCGGCGGATCGTCAACGAGGCGGCAGTTCGACCAACGGACGAGGCGCGGTAGGGCTGGGTGCATGGCGGCGCAAACCTATTGGCTACGACGGACGGCAGTCTCGGCTGGACGACGACGAGACTGCGAACGGCGGGGCGAAGGCAGCGTGGGTGCGGCTGGTTGCAGGCGAACACACGGGGAAGGGGAAGCTGGAGCGGCGAGAGGAAGAAGAAGAAGAAAAGAAAGATTTACCCTTTTTTTTATCTTGCTCGCAAATCGAGGCTACTTTAATAAATATAATTTATAATAAATATATATTTAAATTAAATATATATTATAATAAATATATATTTATATATATTATAACATTATTAATAATAATAAATATCATTAATATATATATTATTATTATTCCTTTTTCTTCTCCCACAATTCATCCAATTCTCCCAAAATAAAATCCAACTTCAAATTTGAATTCCCTAATTAAATCTTAGACCAAAAAGAATATCAAACCAAACAATTAATATTCATAAACTTGAAAATTCAGGATGTTACAGTTGATGATCGTAAACATGACTTTATTGAGTCGATTTTACTTCCGGGAATCATTTGAGTAGATGATATAGATGGATATGGTCCGAATTATGTAAATGATCCTCACTAGCTTGTACTACTCTATTTTATCTTCTAATTATTTGATAACTCTTACATTTGACAGTTCTTGGTTGTTTCGTGGCTATCATGTTGCTACATAGCCACTTAGTAGTTTTAGAGGGCACTGAAGCACTTTAAGGTGAATCTCTTCCCTGTAAACAAATTGTTTTATTGAACGAAGTAAGTCTTTATTATGTTTAATGAATGCGCCTATAAATTTTTTGTGCAACTGAATACTAGGACATTGGTTGTTTAACCATCACCATTTGAAGATGAAATATGAGGAGCATACTTGGTTCAAAGAAAATGAAACTTGGAGGGAGGAGGGGGGTACAAATTTGGAGGTATGCTGTATATTATTAGCTCCATATTGTTTCAAGAATCTATGACAATATTCATGACTTTCAATTAGATTATGAGCTCTCTTTTATGCAATTTTTGGCAAGTTCATCAAGGTTTTCAAGTAAGGTAGCATAGCTGAGGTGACTTCCATATTCTTTTCATCATATTTATCATCTACATCTCATAAAAAACTACATTTAAGTTTTAAAATTGTTTTGGGTAAGAAAATGAAGTGGAAGAAGATGGGAAGGGACATCCAACAATGACTCACACAAGGAGAGAACTTCTAAAGTGCAATGTCATCCACAAACAAGACTGTAATGCTCTTTTGTATAACAGGTACAAATTATTCAATTATAAGTCAATTTGTTGTGTGTAAAGCAACTATGTATGTCAATATAAAAACATATCAAGTTTATAGTTTTGGGTGTAGAATTGGGATAAAGTGCCCAAAGCAGACAAGTCATTTATATTATATTTAAATTATATGCTTTGAAACTTGTTGAGTATTCTAGAGTTTGATCTAGAGTGTATCACCAAATCAAAGTTATTCCCTTACATTGAATTAAGACAATATAGAGTATGTGGATATAGATTGTGTTCAATTATGACTTAGACACTTTTTATGAACTTTTGCATGGCTTTGATGGCTAAAGTGACACTTAGCTAGTTTCTTTAATAATATTCTCTTTATATACTACTTTTTATGATAAATTGTTGTTGAGTCACGAGTCTTTATTATTGTTTTAAATTGGAAGGTTGAATGTAAATATAACAATCATTTTTGCTTTTAGATATTAAAACAAAATAGCTCAAATTGTGGTATTTTAAAAGTATTGAATTCATAACGAAATAACTTGTTGTATTCCTAATGTTTCATTATTCTATTGCTTGTGGAAACTAATGCAATATGTATTATTAGCACTTTAGTAGTTTATGTAAGACATGTATATCTCATGGTCAATTTTTCAAATAATTTAGATAGGAGATGATTGTTCATTTTATTATGTCATGAGCTATAGGGATGATTTTGTCATAAGTTTGTTAAATTAATGAATTTTGTGGACTTTATTTATTTATTCTTGTGCAAATAGGTGTTTGAGGTAAATTTAATGATAACTATACATTCTTTTTGCAGGAGCCGATCATAAAAGACGACTAGTTAGACAATCGGAAGTGAAGACTAAATAATGTAACTCAAAGAAACTAGAGAGGTTAATTTGTTTTTTTTTGTTTACTATAAAATAATATGAATTATTGTAGTGATTAAACAGTCACATTACGAGTGATGTATATGTTTATATTCTTATTTTGATGTAAATGCACTTAATTACTTTAAAATTTTATAGAATTGAAGTTGATTTTACAAATGTTTGAGACAATTTGTTTTGTATTATGTAAAATCTTATAAAAATGATGTGACTCGAAAGTAGTACAAATGCAAACAAAAAAAAATTGTTATTAAATGTTGCTTATGATCCATAATAGTTGTTACCGCAATGAGATTTAAAAATGTTATATGTTTTGATAGCGTTTTCTTATTGCTATAAAAAATGCTATTAAAGGTTATTGATAGCGTTTTTGTAATGCTATGAGAAGTTTCCATAACATTATATTTATGCAATAAAAATGAATTTTTTATAGCTTATTTTGTAGCATTGGAAAAACGCTATTAAAAGTGGGAGACTTTCAATAACATCGGCTACAACAGCGTCTCAAAAAATGCTATAATATATTTTTATAGCATTTTTTATTGCTATAAAAATGCTATTAAAAAGCAACCATAGCATTTTTGCTAATGCTATAAAAAGTTTCCAATAGCATCAAAACTATGCTATCAAAAATAGACTTTTTATAGCATTTTTTATAATGTTGAAAACATGCTATGAAAAGCCACTGACTTTCCATAACATCGCCTATGACAACATTTCAAAAATTGCTATGGAATGTCTATAATAGCATTTTTTTAAAACTATCCCATGTGATATTTGTTGTAGTGTCAGGCAGCTAAGACTGCCTTTATTGATGCATTGCTAGACTCAGGTGCATCAAATTCATCATGTTCAAGTGTCCCAACCTCCATGATGCGTACATGTGCTTCTTGGTGCACATCTATAGGTTTTTCAGATGAAGACCTATTGCTAGGATCAAAGCCTCATAACAGGCCCTTGTTTGTCTCGGGATACATGCGAGAATAGGGGGTTGGTCGAATGCTCATTGACGATGGATCAACTGTCAACATTATTCCTAAGTCAACTATGAAGCAATTAGGCATTTCAATAGAAGAACTAGAAAACAACAAGTTGGTGATTCAAGGCTTCAACCAAGGCGGTCAAAGAGCAATCAGCATGATATGCTTGGAGCTCATTATTGGTGACTTGAAGGCCAACGCGTTGTTTCATGTCATAGATTCGAGAACCACTTACAAGTTGTTGCTGGAGCGTCCTTGGATTCATGGAAATGGGTGATAACTTTTACATTCCATCAATGGTTCAAGTTTTACCAAGATGGCATTAAGAAGGTTGAAGCAGACTCCAATCCATTCTCGAAAGCTGAGTCACACTTTCCAGACACGAAATTCTACTTAAAGACTGATAATGTTGGTGAAGTTATGCCTGTGAAGATTTCTCTAATAAAAGGGGAGGATAAATCCCAGTCAAAGCCACAAATAGTTGCAAGAAAAGAACCAGGGAAAGGGCCAGTACTTCTGACTCTAAAAAAGGTAAGGCATCTACTAGCTCTGCGAAGACTAAAACTTTGGAAGATGAGAAATGTAACGACCCGACTTCCTATGACTTGTTCTAGGTCATTACTTCATGCATGCATACATCTGAAAATGACACTTTTCATATATTTGACTAAAATCAAAGAAATTTCTAGTGACAACCTACCTGGTTAGAAATGACGATTGACAAACACGAAGGCTTATCCTTTGCGTCAGAGCCTTACCTGATGACATCATGGAAAGTATAATTTTGAGGCTATAAAAGCCAACTGAATCAACATATCAAAAAGGTTAGATAGTTAGAGATACTTTCGTGCTACAGAAGAACTCGGAAATCAGTTAGTCATCCTCCATCTTTCCCCTCTCGACGACAGCTGAGTGCACCTTTACCATCACCATTGGAGATCTAGTGAGCTTCAACCTCGAAAGAGAGTGGAACTTCTATTGACTCTCCTTCCCCAACGCAAGCAGACAACAGAAGCCACCATCTCTGTCGGCGAGCAGGACATTGTCGCTGCCAGCTCCATCTCTTTAACTTTCCATTCTATCTTTTGTATCTTTAAGTGTATTTAGCTGCCTTATACTTTGTATGAACTAAATTATCACTCTTATTAATATATTCTACATCAGAATCACTTCTTGCCTTCATCTTATGTTCATTTCACAAACAAGCATGAGTAGCTAAATCACTTGAGGTTGGAGAAAAACATTCATCAACTTTAAGAGTTTAAGCTTAGTTTCTAGTTTTACATTGATGTATTTGCTCTTCATTGCTTGAATCCGCTGACAACTTGATTTAAGTAGAAATAGTTAACTATTTGAAAGAGCAAGTAATATGGAACTTATCTTGTATTAAGACTAAACCTAGACATGGGAAAACATCTTAGGCTCAATAAACAAGCATGCATCATAGACATATGCAAAACTTCTTTGTTTGCACAAACATCTCACTGATTCCTAATTCACTTGTTGTACATCTTTCATTACTTATATTTCTCATTTATCACCAACATTTCATTCCATTTTAGAGACTTCCGCAACTTAAACTTTTCATCCATCATACTAGCTACAAATTCCCGTGTTCGACCTCGGTCCTCACCGAGAAATTTTAGTATTAGTTTATACTTGGGCTGATATTAAGAAGAACTTGACATTTATGCATGATAAGTGAAGGGAATTAAATCGCAGCGGAAGCGTGTGATCACGTTCTTTTATTTCTTGAAAGAATTAAAAATACAAATAAGCAAGAAAAGGTTAAGCACCATACCTTTGTCGATCCACAAATGCAGAAAAATCTTCTCCTCGTATCGGTAGTCTCCTCCTTGAATTCTTCTAATTCTACGAGATCTTCCTTGCTATGACTCTGGCAAGGATCCGGTTTGTGGGAACCGCTTCTAGAAAGAATAAAGGGAATGAGAAGAGAATTTTTTTAGAACTTTTTAAAGAAAAAATTGAGAGAATTTCTAGAGCAAGAGTTTTAGAATAATCGTAGAGATTATTCTTGCGGAGAGTCTGTAGGGTGTGTTTTTTATGAGGGCTCCCAGGGGCCCTAGAACTCTATGTGTTACTCCTATCCTATTAGGATAACCCTTTGCTGAGATTTTTCAATTAAAGATTTAATAATATCTAATATTATTAAATATCTACCCAGATAATATCTCATATTAAATAGTTTAAAATATTTAAATCATATTTTAATATTTATCTCATGCAGAATCTTTAATTTGAATCCCATCCAAATTAAATAATTAATTATTTGAATCCCATTCAAATTAATTAATTCTCCCTCCAATTATTTAATTCAAATCTTATTTAAATTAAATATCTTTATTATATGGATCTCATCCAAATAATTTAATTATTTGAATCATATTCAAATAAATTAATTCTTCATACTATAAAGTCATAATTTGAATCTCATTCAAATAAATTTTATAGTAAATCATGTAATTAATTGTATCCAATACAATTAATATTTTCCCTCATAAAATTTGAACATTTCAACTTTTCTTTCAACATAGTTGATCCTTGTTGGTCCGTGATGAGCTAGCAAGGGGACCTCATGGACCTACAGATTATAAGCTCCAATGATCCAAGATTAATTAATTAAACTCTTTAATTAAATTATAACTATAGGGCAAACCACTATAGAACCATAATTGAACTCTTATGCACTATAGGACAAGTTGTGTCCATGGATATAATCAATATAAGTAAGTCAATCCTTCACAAGTTGTTCATAATTATAGCTGGGTCAAATGTCCATTTTACCCCTACAATTACCTCTTTTCCTTAAGTACCACTGATTCCTCTAATGGACAATTTGTTTATGGTCCAACCATAAACTAAGTCTCTCTCGGGCCAATGAGAGGGTGGGGCCCCTTGTTCAAGCCCCGAAATTAGCAAACTACTCATCTACTTACCCTATGCGGGAAGGAGTGAATTTCATTTTGTGAAGCTTATGTTCCCAACTCCCCACTTAGTTAAATCCCCAAAATGGTAGGCTTATTGAGGCGGCAACTCGGGTCACTCTCACCCGTGCAAATCAAAGGACTGACCTTACAGACAGGAGTTCATAAGTCACTCAGGATTAAGATCGAGTCGCACATGATCATCCTATGAAATATTAATCTCATCAATTAACGGATTTACAGTGAGAGATTAAATATTTCACGGTCCGGTCTTATACAAACTCTTTGTATAGGATACCCCCACTCACATGTCTCCACATGAATGGTTTGGATCAAACCATTTGTAACTATTATAAAGTGGGTTGTATCAGTGTTACCAGGAGAAGGCACCGAACCTTATCCATATACTATAGACCTTTAGGTTATCTCTTGAACATGATCCACCCGTATGTCAACTACATATATGTTCAAGACTTCATATAATAACCTTGGATTTTTACAGTTAATGGATAAGTTAATATTGCATAATAATACTTAAATTAATTAACTAATCAATTACGAGGCTTTAAAATCCTAACAATAAGTAGTACACAACTAAGCATACATTTAGCATAACCATTACGCACACAACAAGTTTTTGGTGCTGTTGTTGGGGATTTATGACTAATTTTTGCCTGGTCTATTTAACTTTCGTAGGACCGTTTAGTTTCAGGCGTATTGAGACTTCCGCCGGGAGGTTACAAACAGTATATGAGTGAAGAGACAACACCTGAGTTCAATATCCCCGAGATTGAGCGAGCCTTTCGTAGAAAGGTAAGAAGAAACCGGCACCGAAGACAGAGATCAAGACAAATGGCTGATCAACGTGAGAATGAGAACATAAATGCACCAAATCGAGCAAACCATCAGGCTAACGCGCAACCCAATCTGATCTTGATGGTGCACGATTATGACCGCCCTATAAGAGAGTATGCGTCTCCAAATCTGTATGATTTATTTCCAGGTATTACGCGTCCAGTGTATGAAGGGACAAAGTTTGAAATGAAACCAGTGATGCTCCAGATGCTCTAGGCCGCAGGCCAGTTTGGGAGAGCCATGGGTGAAGATCCTCACGCGCATCTCACTAGTTTCATGGAAATATGCAACACCTTTGATCTCTCGGGTATCACGCCTAAGGGAATCAGGTTGACGCTATTTCCCTTCTCTCTGTGCGATGAAGCAAAACAATAGACATTTGACCTAGCTGTTATTACGAACCAAAGGTCAACTTACGTGTAATAGTTAAATTCATGGACGCAACATGTTCTACATTGCGAAAGGTGCAGCTATGGGTCTTAAGTGGAGTAACCTTTAAGAGTGCCAAATCGAGATCCAAAAGACCAAGATGGAATCAAATTTGTTTGCACCAATCAGAGAAGTTGAGTTCATTAAACTTGATTATAGACATAGCTTGTGAATGAAGAGAAACGGAAGCGGATACTACAATTACAGAATAAATATGCTTATACATTATTGCTTTGAGAAATAAACTTAAATATATAAAGTAGATTTAGATAATATTATATAATCATTAAGCATATATTAAAGTTCCTCTTTGGAAGACACAACAATATATAACATTCATACACAATTGATGCTTAATTTTAATTTCACACATAATTTGTAATCAAAATTCTCAAATTAGATACATTAGTTATCTCTGGATATACTGAAAATATCTAACCAAGTACCTCAATTAACCACAATAAGGTTCAAATTGTAAAACTCCTAATCAAACTTTGGGCGATTTAAATGTTTTTATAGTAATGAACATCAATCTACTCATGATAAAAATCTTTAATATTTTAGAATATCAACCCATCCACTAGAATCACCTAAACATGAATAATTGAATTAACTTTAATTCGATATCTTTAGAATTTACTAATTTGGCCACTGTGGTGACTAACAAATTATCACATAACATAAATATCATAACAAAACACTCACAAGTAATTTACATCACACAATTTGTAAATAAACATTATTGATATTGCAATAATTTTATCGAAAATTTCATACAATCTAAATTGTGTAATTTGAAACACATGGATAAATGCATACTTAAATCATTCTCATAAACAAGAAAGTAAAATAAGTACATGATTTATTTTACTCAATTTAATGGAATCACAGTTTGCATGGTTTTGATTTTTTTAAACATAACAAAATTTAAATATGTATTACATAGAAATAGGAAGATTTCAGACATTCAAAAATTAATGGTATAACATAAAGTTTAAATGAGCAATTGAAGTTATATATATCATTCTCATCATCTGCTCAATTTAATAGCAATTAGTTATCCTTCTCATCATCATCATCATTTTAAAGAAACTTAGTAGCTTCCAGCCAGCGGCAAAACCAACCAATCTCATGTTTTTTTTTTTTTTTTACTTTTTGTGAAGAATCATGCTTAATGATTAGCGGCAAAATAATTTGTTTTAGTGTTTAATGTATAGAATCACATGCTTGCAGTGAAAAAGATTGATACATCAAATTATAAATTGATAGACTAAAATCACAATTGCCAACGACAAATTATTATTTAGATAGGAAACATAAAATCATATATTAAAACATGAACGGAAAATCACATGTTTTCAACTAAGGCTATGATACTACATGTAAGTTTAAACTTCATGATTATACAATAAAACCCTAATATTATATATATAAAACAATAAATGTCAAGATCTTTGAACTAGATGATTTTCACAATAAAATTAGTTAGAATAACATACCTTGATCCATGACAATAGTCTTCTAAGGGATTATGTTTCTCTCTCTTGACTTCCTTTAGAACTTAATAAGGTTTCTTGATGAGGAGAAAAAACTATTAATGAGGCAGAGAGACGACCAATCCATAGGGTCTTTATATAGACACCTCCCATCAAGGTGTTTAATTAGGGAATTATCTTTTACTTAATTTAGGAATTAACATTTACTTAATTTAGGAATTATCTTTTACTTAATTGGCTCAATAAAATAATTGGCCTAAAATATAAAATAATAGATATTGCAGATGGACCGCATTAATGATAATATTAAATTTAAAATAAATCTAACAGGAACACCCTTTGGAGTTGTCTCGATGATTTCCAGCCGTCTCGATATTGTCAATGGAAATCAGTATGTCGAGAAAGAAGAAGTTGCTGTGGATTTTTGAAGAGATTGTTCTTCGAAGGTGAGTTTTTTATTTTTCCCTATAAAGTATGCTTAAGATGCTTAGCCTAATTTTACAGCATTGTGAATGTTCTGTATATTTTACTATTCTGTATATTGAATTTTTCTAAACAAAATCGAAAGGAAAGCGATCACTCGCTTCCGCTGTGGGATTTGATCTCTTCAGTTACAATTATATATTTTTTATAGACTAGGAGATATTATCAGTTATATTCAACTGATAGAATCCTTCATGCCGTTAAGAAATATATATTTAGTATATTACAATGTATAATGTGCCTAATTTTGGGTGTTTCATTAAAAACCATACTTTATTCGTAATATTTTTATAATTTTACATTATTTCACTACAGGTGATTATAATGTCCCTATTTATTGTGATGATTATTTTAACCAATTTGATAACTATGTTAACTATAGAGTATCAAATGTTGTTTTACATGAGCGAATATTCTTTCAAGAATTAGAACATTGTTAAATCTCAAAATTAGGAAATATTTTGAATTTGGAGAAAATAGAGATATTTGCCTGCCTAGGACCTTAAAAATGTTTGAAGAAGGATTTGGATGTTACAAATGACAATGATATCAAATGGGTTTACCACATCATATCCACCAATGTCGAACAACACATTTATTTGATTGTTCAATCAGTTGGCAGTTTGGCCATTATATTGGGTAGAAGATCTCCCATTGTTTCTACTACAGACATCCATGATGGTGGAGGATATTTTTTTTCAAGATATTGATTTGTCCAAGATTCCCTCTAATTTTTAAAGTTATGATCCATGAAATGTTTTCCACAAAGGATGTGTTGCAGAACTCATTGTGAATCATTGCCATTATAAATAATTTTTAATACAAGACGATTAAATCGAACAGGAAAGTGTTGATCCTATAGTGTATAATTGAAGGTTGTTTATGGTTAGTACGTGTGTCATGTTGTGGAGATGATGGTGGAATTGTATGGTTTTTTACTAAGTTTGATGAAGAGCATACATGCTCCTTAGATGTTGCTTTAACGGAGCGCAGACAAACAATATTTGCTGTTATTATGGATCTAGTATTATTGGTCAGAATTCTGAACCCCTAAAGATATAGCATATTACATTCGTTCTGAGCATGGATTGAACATCAATTATCAAAAATCTCGATGTGCACATGAAGCTACCTTAAATGAAGTAAAAGGATCTCCTTAAGGCTCGTACAAGGTGATACCATCATTTTCCTACATACTAAATTTGAAGAACCCATGTTTGTTACTTTACAACTTGTAAATATTTAGTATAGACCCTAGTATATATTATATATGTTATAGTTGGTTTTTACATATATGCATGATATGTATCTTATTAATATAGTATCACTTACATATGTTAAATTACTGAATATAAGATTGATGGTCAAGGAATATTTTATATTTCTTTATACTGTTATCTGCTTCAATTTATGGGTGACAATATTGCCGTCATATTATTTCTATTGATGGCATAAGTATGACAAAAAAGTATGCTGGGACTCTGTTAACTTCTTGTACGTCAGATGTAAACAGCCAAATATTCCCATTGGCATTTTGTGTGGTGATTCCTAGAACGATCCTTCATGGATTTGGTTTTGCACTTAATTGATACTACACCAAATATTACTTTTTATAGCCTTGAAGCATAGCCTTTTATCAAAACAGCGATTAAAAGGGTGGGTAAAAAAGGTGGAAATGAATTTTCAATCTCCCACTCTTGGCACGAACGAAATTTTTATTTATCCTTGTGGTAACATTTGAAGATTCCCTTTTCTTTTTTGCAATCTATTCATTTGAATATCATTTATCCATATTTTGGCATGTTATTCAATGCACTTGCCTTGTTTGTTAACATATGGTCGTTCAATGTCATCATGAACAAGGTCATCATGGTTCAAACCATGGCCAGCCATTTAAGATATTAACAATCTCAAGAATTTCGATGTGAAGGAATTGAATTCCTCAGCGGAAGTGTGTGAATGCATGTGCTTTCGAAATTCGTTTTACAAATCGTTAAAAACAGAGAAACATACAAAACATACGATAAACATATAATGATTAAGCATGTTATAACTAGGGATGAAAAGACTTACCCTTGAAGACTTTCTTCAAGAAATCCTATCTATTTAATTTCACGAACAACCACAAACTGTGAAAATCTCCCTCGAACTCGAAACTTCTTCTAAGAACACGATCAATCACCAAGACACCACCACCGGATCTTCCTTGCTATTCTCAAGATAAGGAACAAGATGGTGGGATCCTGTTTTGGTAAAGAAAGGGAAGGCAAAGAGAAATTTGAGACAACTTTTTTTTTTCTTCAGAGAGATCTCTTTGTGTTTTGAGAGGTTATCCCACATACATTATACTTTATAATTAACTATAATTAACTATAATGTGTCAATATACATTATACTTTATATTAATCATATTAATATAAAATTTCTCTTAAATAATATGAACAATTCAAATTATTCTAAAACCATTCATTCCTTGTTTTATCCTTAGTGAGCTAGCAAGGGGACTTAATGGACCTGCAGATTAGAAGCTTCAATGATTCGAGATTAATTAATTAAACTCTTTAATTAAATTAATAAACATCCATTAATTATGGACTACTCCACTAAAGACCCACAGTTGCACTCTTCGCACTGTATATATATTTCTGTGTCCATGGATATAACCAATTAACAATAACTCGACCCTTCACGAATCACTTGTAATTACACCTGGGTCAAATTACCGTTTTACCTCTATAATTACATTTAACTCCTTAAGTTCCACTAATCCTCTAATGAATAACCTGTTTAAGATCCTACCATAAACAAAACCTTCTCAGGCAGTGAGAGGGAGGGGCTCCATTGTTTAAGACCCGGAGTCAACAATTAAAGGAGCAATTGATCTACTTACCCTAAAGATGAGAATGAGTGAATTCCATCTTGTGTAGCTATGTTTCCAGCTCCCTACTTCGACAAGTCCCCAAAATGGTGGGCTTATTGAGTCGGGGACTTGGGCCACTCTCACCCATACAAATCAAAGGATTGCCATCATAGACAGAAGTTCATAACCCACTTAGGATTGAGGTCGAGTTATTTATGGTCATCCTATGAAATGTTAATTCATTCAATCAATGGTGTTATAAGAGAGATTGATCATTTCACGATTCAATTTTATACAAACTCTTGATATTGGATACCTCCACTCACATGTCTCCCATAAACGATTTGGATCAAATCATTTGTAATACTTACAACTCTTGTAACATTTACAAAGTCGGTCGTCTCCGTAGTGTCACCAGGATAAGGCACCCAACTTTATCTATATACTACTGACCGTTTAGGTTATTACTTAAACATGATCCACCTGTATGTCAACCACATACATGTTTAAGTTACATAAAATAACCTTGGATCTTTTTTTAGTGGATTATTGCATATATGAAATAATTAACCATTATTTTAAATAACATAATAACTACGAGGCTTTAGGGCATACATCCCAACATCATGTACATATCATATTATTCTACAAACGTGTGCATATATTAGCCTAACACCCATAGTTATCAAAACTAGCTTTTATTATAATCTTATATAGATGTTTGTGAAACATAAATAACATTGGCCATATGAGGCAAGTAACTTTTTCTATGTAGGCATGGTAGATCTTGTCTTGTAGACTAGCAAATTTTGTATGCTCGATGTGGTCTCCAAATTGATAACTTCTCAATTATTGAACTTTCTTGCTTTCGAATTTAGTTCTTCTAGGCATTGATTAGAGAGACAATTATAATTATGAATTTAATTCTTCTGGTAAATTTTGATTTTTTTCCCATTGACTTCTTTGATTTGTGGGATTCTTGAGTTATATAACTCTCTTTTGTTGGCTTCTTGGTATTTGTTAGTCATTGAATTATAGGCATAGTTTTTTAATCTTGGCATATGCATAGTTTTTTAGGTATAACCCCCCTCCCCCCCCATTGATAAGCGCTCGCGATGTTCGTTGGATGTAAAGCTAGAGGTCTTTCAAGATCCTTGCAAACACTCACAAAGAAAGCTAACTTAGATCAAACTTAGGATCTATGATGGTCACTCTTAGATCCTAAGACAACTCACTCCAGAATTAGCTTGATCAAGACTAATCCAATGAATTGATTTAAACATCAAATCTAAAGCAAGATTTGAAAGAAAAGATGACACCAAAGGGGTTGAATAAGCACAAGCTTTTTATATCAAATAATCTGAGTTTTGAAGAGGATTAAAAACCTTTTTAAAGGCCAAAAGGTTGTGGATATGATAAAAAATCCAAAAGTCATTCAAACACTATTAAATGCAAATTGTAGAAAATAAGACCTAGGAACTTAAAACTTAATTGCATACTAATTAATAAGTCAAAACGCAAAACTAAAGAGATAGAAAGTCTCCAAATTGTCTTAAATATCTCCTTTAGAATGTGGCAAAGTTGAAGTGCACATTTGACAAGGTTTAACATCACGATTTTCCATGCAGTGAACACTTCGCATTTTCTTCACAAAATTTGCACACTTTTTTTTTCACCGTTGTGTCATCTTCTAAACTATAGGAATTTTTTCGTACCATCTTTACTCCATTCTCTTCTTAACTCATGGAACTAACATTATATATAAATTTGGACTCAAAATTATTTGTCGCTTCTTGTGAATTTGCTAGCTTTTGAAGATTCAGTGTGAATGCCTCTTGAATCTTCTTTGCCTTGCTTATTGTAAGTGTTCCCTCGGGTGCATGCAGTGGTTCAATGGTTGAATTCACATTATCCCCCCTTTCTTTAAAAGGATTTGTCCTCAAATCAAGGTCTTCATTCCCTACATCAAAAGGAGTTAAATCAACCACATTAAATGTAGAACTTACATTGTACTCACCTCGAACATCAAGTTTGTAGGCATTCATTAATCCTTTCTATCATTTGAAATGGACCATCTCCTCTTGGTTGAAGTTTAGACTTCCTATGGTCTGGAAACCTATCTTTTAAACCCTAATTTCTTTTAATATCCTCTTTCCTTTTCCTCTTTTTTTTTTCCTTAATATAAATCCAAACTCAATTACATATAAATAAATACTTTTTTTCCTCCTTCCTAATGAAAACAAACATATATATAATAAACATGTATGTATGTATGTATGTATGTATGTGTATATATATATATATATATATATATATATTCATGAGTCAAACTAACCAATTCCGAATATCAAATATATCCAAAATTTCAAATCTCCAAAATACTTAACTAACTTTTCTTAAATTAAATTCAATTTTCACCAATTAAATTAAATTCAAATATTCTATCATGCTTATTTTAAATTGAATCATCTTCTCAAAATAATTCAATTAGACCTTAAAAATTCAAAACCCAACCCAAATAATTAGAGATAAATAAATTAAAGTTACCTAAAAAATTGGGATGCACAAAAAGAAAAGTTTAGTTTCCAATTTACCCCACAAAACTTTCCAAAAATGACTTAAAATTTAGCATCTTTGTCACCAACAATGACTTTTAGAATTCCATACAATCCAACCACTTCCCTAAAGAATAGATTAGCTATGTTTGTAGCATCATCCATTTTGTTACATGAAATGAAATGTGTCATTTTACTAAACCTGTTAACTACAAAAATGCTATCATGATTTTTTCTAGTCTTGTGTAGCCCAAGAATAAAGTCCATGCTACTTTCAATCCACGGTTCACTAGAAACATCCAAATGTGTGTAAAGACCACGTGGTTGTGTCTTAGACTTAGTCTCCTTACATTTGAAACATTGTTTGCACACTTTATTCACATCCTTCCTCATTTTCAACTAATAAAAATGTTCAGACAACATGTTATATGTTTTAAATTCCCTAAAATGCCCTATTAATCCTCCCCCATGAGCCTCATTCACAAGTAACTCTCTAATGGAACACTTAGGAATACAAAGCTTACCCTTCCTAAAGAGCATCTCATAAACACAAGATAATCATGCACATTTTTTCCTTCTAAACATTGCATATACACATCACAAAAATCAGATTTCTCAACTTAATACAAATCAATCATGTGTTTAAAACCAAGAATATTTGCACTAAGGGAAGAAAACAATGCATATCTTCTTAACAACGCATCAGCCACCACATTGTCCTTACCTTTCTAGTAATGAATGACATATGGAAATGTATCAATGAACTCTACCCATTTAGCATGCCTCTTGTTCAGTTTGGTTTGACTTTTGAGGTGCTTCAAGATTTCATGATCCGTGTGAATAACAAACTCTTTTGGCCACAAGTAATGTTGCCAAACTTGCAAAGCCCTTACAAGTGCATGTAATTCCTTGTCATATGTTAGGTAGCTAAGTTGTGCTCCATTAAGCTTCTCACTAAAAAGATATGATTGGCCTCTTTTCTTGCACCAAAATAACTTCAATCCCTATCCCACTTGCATCACATTCAATCTCAAAAGATTTGTCAAAGTTAGGTAGAGCAAGACAAGGTGCATTAGTCAATTTATCCTTTAATTCATTGAATGCATTCATCAAATTTCACATTATTTTTAACAAGTTCATTTAATGGTGAGGCTATGCTACTGAATTCTTAATAAACCTCCTATGAAAACTAGTCAAACCATGAAAAGATCTCACCTCAGTTGCATTGGTGGGTGTTGGCATCTCTTGAATAGCCTTGACCTTTTCTTCATCAACTTTCACCCCATCCTTTCCAACAATGAATCCTAAGAAATTGACTTGGTCTAGACTAAAACTATACTTTTTGAAGTTGGCATAAAGCTTTTCTTCTCTAAGTTTAAGAAAAATTGTATTGACATGCAAAATACGATCATCCAAGCTTTTTGAGTAAATAAGAATACCATCAAAGTATACAACAACAAATTTTCCAATGTATTCTCTCAAAACATGATTTATTAGCCTCATAAAAGTATTTAGTGCATTAGTAAGACCAAATGGCATAATAAGCCACTCATATAGACCAAAATTTATTTTGAAAGTTGTTTTCCACTCATCTCCCACATGCATTCAAATTTGATGACAATCACTTTTAAGATCAATTTTAGAAAAAGAAATTTGTGAAACGCACGTAAATTGTGAGTGATTTACCTTTTATTTAGAGATATTTTTATTGGATTTAATGTTGTTTGCTAGTGGTTTTCAGGTAATAATGAAGAAAATAAGTTGTGGAAGTTAAAAGAACCAAACTGAGCAAAACCGGGTGAAAAAGTGAAGAAAAAGGGCAAAAATCCTTCGACACTAAAACTCGAGAGCACCCATTTTTGACAAGTCGAGAGCGCTGCAGCGCTATAGAGGAAGCACCGCAGCACTGATGCTGCATTACGACATGGCGCTTGGGGGTAGATTTTTATGATGCACGAGCCAACTTTCCTAAATTGAAAATTTTTACATTTTTGGAAAGTTTTTGGGCTGCAAATTTGGAAAATTCTATAAATTGGGAGATGTTCAACAATCCTAATCATGAAATTGAGATGAAATTGAGAAGAAATATTAGAGCCTAAAAGTGCGAGATTGCTACCAAAAAGAGAGAAAATTGTTAGAGAAAAGTTGGAGGTCGTTTGAGATCCTGAGGTGTCGGCCAAGAGGAGATCGAAGGAATTCAGCATTGGGAAGCAATTCGAGAGTTTTTCTTCCTAAGTTTCTCTTTCTCTTTTTCTTTTATGATTAAGAACTCATGAAAGTATGTATTTGATGGCTTTGTGTGGCTAAACTCTAAGTTTTAGGGTGTTGGTAAATTTAATTATGAACTTATGTTGATTATTTAGCATTTTTCATGGATATTTTGAATAATATGTTTTTCAATGTTATTGTGCTTTATTCTCTTTTGATTGATCATCAATAAATGTTAGGTTAAATATATGATTGAATGGTTGTATGTTTAATTGGATCTATAGAATTGAATCTTTATCAATCTTTCATGAAAATAGCTAGGTTGATAAAGAAAGTTGTTATTGACTATGCCTAATGTTATGCTTCTTAATTTGGTTTCAAGAAATTAGTAATCAATTAGGTTGCATAAGAAAAGTTATTTTTTAGAGAAAATAATCCAAATAATAGTTTATAGACTTAGACATATTACTCATATATAATTCCATGAAAATCTAGATATCACATAAGGGATTAATTAAAGGAACTCAACACCTTAAAATGCTTTTATCTCTTGATTTTTACTTATCTTTACTTTCTTTTCTTGTTTTCAAAATTCAATCACAAACTCAATTTCGATTCCTTAAATAAAGTTCATTCAATTCTAGAATAGCTAGGCAATTAAATTATACAATAGTTCTTAGTGGAACGATACTCGGTCTTGACCGTTTTATATTATAACTTGACTTGTGCATTTGTAGTTGTCGCTATCAATTTGCACGATTCAATTCATCTAACATGTCATCCAATCTAGGAATAGGATGTCGATACTTTACTGTTATTTTGTTGATGGCTTGACAATCAATACACATCCTCCATATGCCATCTTTCTTGGGTACCAAAATCACCAGAATCGAAAAAAGACTCATGCTTTCTCGAACATAATCTTTATCCATGAGTTCTTCCACTTGCCTTTGAATCTCCTTGGTCTCAGTTGGATTGGTCCTATAGGTAGCCATATTTGGCAGAGTTGCCCCGTGTATGAAGTTAATTTGGTGCTCAATCCCTCTTAAAGGTGGTAGACCCGTCGGTGTATCATCATGTGGAAGCATGTCACTAAATTCCTACAAAAGAGATTTAAAAGCACTAGGCAAATTATCATTAAAACGAGGTTCAACCACTAAACACATCCATTTGCACATAAGTACAAAGTTTTATGCTTCAATTGAAAACACATTTCTCCCTTCCCCCTTTCTTATAACCAAACTCACATTATTTTTCCCCCTTCAAAATCACTCTTTTTTCTCTCTTGATTTTCACTCACCTTTTGCCCCACACTTTTCTCTCTCTTTAAACTTACTTTTTTCTCTCCTCTCTTGATCTTCAAAATCTATTATTTTCTTTTCTAATTTTAATTGATCACATTGTACTTCATATGGAGACAATGGAAGTAAAGTAAATTTCTTCCCATTCATAGTAAATGTATACTTGTTCAACAATCCATCAAATGTCACCTCGCTATCATTTTGCCAAGGACGTCCCAATAACATATCACCTGCATGCATTGGCACTACATCACAAAGGACTTCATCTTTATATCTTCTCAAAGTAAATGAGATAAGAACTTGGGAGTTTACCTTCAGTTCTCCTTTGTTTGTCAACCATTGAAGTTTGTATGATTTTGGATGTTGACGGGTAGTAAGTTGAAGTCTTTTTACAAGAAAACTACTTATACATTAGTGCAAGTTCCACTATCAATTATCAAGCTACATGGAGTTCCTTCAATCAAGCATCTTGTGTGAAACAAATTCTCTCTTTGATCTTCAACTTTTTTTCCTTGATTTGGACATTAAGGACTCTTCTTGCAACTAAGGATATGGTGTTATTTTTTTCAATGTACTCATCATCATATGCTTCGAATTCTTCCTCAAATTGGGCATCTGATTCATGACATTCATCTTTCGAATGAAGTATTCCATTTCTTATTACCATAACTTTTTTTATCGACACAATCCTTGCTCGTGCGTCCAAACCTTTTGCACTTCCAACATTGAATAGAACTAGATTTCTCTTTTACCTCCTTTGAAGCTTCATTCTTTTAGCATTGGAGCTCTCGGCCTCCACTCTTTTGGTAGCCACAAAATTCCCTTTTGGTTCACTCCTATTCACAAAACCATCCTTGTTCCAAGCATTAGAATTTGAAAATATATTAGCTTTAGAAGTATACCTCTTGAAATATTCCTTTTCTTCTCTCAGTTGATTTTCAATCTATATGGCATAATGATACATATCTTCCAATTAAGGTTGTGGATTTCTATCAACCAGAAGAGCAATTTCTCGATTCAAACCTCCAAGGAATCTAGACATGGCATCTTCCTCATTTTCTCGAATTTTTGCTCATTCCATCAAATTCTCCATCTCTTGATAATATTCAGCCACACTTTTTGTTCACTGCCTTAAAGCTTGCAATTTAGTTTTCAAATATCTTTCATAGTATTTTGGAACATACCTCTTTCTCATGGCTTCTTTAAGTTCATCCCAAGTTTCAATTGGATTTTCTTCTTTCCTTTTTCTCTCGGATTCGAGATGTTGATACCAATTTCCAGCATTGTTGGTGAATTCGGCAATGACAAGTCTCATCTTCTTATTCACCCTATATGTGTTCCAATCAAATATATGTTCTATCTTCCTTTCCCATTCAATGTATGCTTCTGCATCCGTCGTTCCACTAAATGGTGGAATTTTAAGCTTAACTCCGCTATCTCTATCTTCATGAATTATTTCTCATCTTCTAGGTTGCATAAAATTATTTCTTCCTTTTCCTCTGACGTTTTCTCTAACGTTTCATCTTCCTCCAACTTGTCTTTCTTGTTCAATTAAATCAATCACTCTCTCATCTTCTTGTAAGGCTCATTCTTCTCTTTGTTGTTGTGCCCTCATTTCTTGCCTATCATCCTTCATCATTTCCATCATGCCTTGAATGACTTGAAGAATAGCCATATTAGGATCTTGTACTTGTGGTACTCCTTTACCCTGCGACATTTTCAAGTTAGTAATAAAAGGACCTCACCAAGAAAAAAATTACAAATGCAAGAATTTAAAGAACCAGTTTAAAACAACTTCTAAACTTAAAGAACCAGCTGGACAATTGTTTTAAAAATAAAAGACAGACTATTTTAACTACTAAGTACATCAGACTCCCTCCGTGTTAATGAAATAAAGCTCATCCTCGAGTTTATGTTGATAAAGAAAATTGGTCCGGGGGAAAATATTTGGTCAGATCTGCTATGTTGAATACTAGACTGATGTGTAGGTCAACTAGCAGCTCGATCTTGTAGGCATCGTCACCATACTTCTTTAAAACTCTGAATGGTCCAAGTCTTCGTGGATGAAGCTTGTTTTAAGATCCTACTAGAAATCGAGTTTTGCGAAGATGGATCATTACTAAATATCCTTCCTTGAATTGTTTGAACCTCCTATGTTAGCAACATCTATCTTGTAATTGGCATTCATTTTCTCCAAGTGTTCTGTAACTTCTTTGTGTAGTTCAGCTACTCTTTCAACCATGGATTCAGCTTCCAAATTAAGATCAACAGAGGAAGGTATGTTAGCAAGATCAACTGTTAATCTAGGAAGTTTAGTATATACAATCTCAAATGGAGACTTCTCTGTTGATCGATTTTTCATGTGATTATAAGCAAACTCCGCTTGAGCTGAGACAAGGTCCCATTGTTTTGGTTTTTCTCCTCCTAGGCAACGTATGAGATTCCTGATAACTTCTAGAAATACAAGTTATTGTTCCTCTTTTCTTAGAATAATTTAGAAGGTTTAATGAAATATGCATCATTCTTGGTATAAATTTATGTTAAATACATATCTTGCGTACAAGCATGCATAATGACTTAAGAAGAATATATTTCATGTTTTAATCTCCTCAAATGCATGTTCTTATAGGAAAATTTCAAGGCTCAACGCATGCATCGAATACCTTCAGAAACACATCATTCAAACACATCGCGTTAAAAGCCAAAAGTCTTAACATAGAAGATATTTGACAATCATAGCTTGAGGCAAAAGAGGTTTTTCTGCCATCTGACCTGCATAGCAGCCCTGCAATCGACCAACTACTGGTCAGAGGTTACGTTTGACAGACACATGACCTTACCCTATCCTTATCCTTTGCGTCAGAGCTTGAATTTATGACGTCAAGAAAGTACATCTCCAAGGTTATAAAATCTCAACTGAAGCCATTAGAAGGGGTTCGCGAGTTAGAAAAAAAAAGAGAGACCACGACGTTCTCCACCATTTTCCATCACCATCAGAGAAGAACCTAAGACTTAAACTTGAAAGAGAACGCTGTGTTACAACATCCGGATCTTCCGTTCGTCGGCAGAAAGCATTTCTTTCTTTTCCATTTTCTATACTTTAACTCCTTGTATTTTGCTACTCTACTTCTTTATTGTATCAACTTCACTGTTTCTCTCATTTAATATATCTTTATATCATGACTCATTCCATGCCGTCCACTTTTATTTCATTTTCATCCCCATCCATAAGTAGCTAAATCATTCATGGGATTGGGAAAAAAATCAATCATCAATCTTAAGGGTTTAAGCTTAGCCTATGGTTCATTTGACTTGATGTACTTTTATTATATTGCTTAAATCCATCTGACAAATTGGTTTAAGTAGAAATAAATAACAACTTGATAGAATAAGTAACTGTAGAAGTGTTCTTAGAGATAGGAATAACCTTAGGCTCAACTAATCTAAAACATGTTTTATAGAAATATGATTGATGTGGCTTAACTACCGAGAGGTGAGATCTATTTGAGATTAGGAGCATGAATCACAAGTCTAAGTAAGAACTCAACCGATTGATGATAAGTTTTCCCGAACCCTCTTTTCTCCACTTGTTTTTCATCAAACTTGCTAGCTTGCAACTTCATCCATATTCACTTTTACTCGCTTTGTTTACAATCTTTTTATAATATTAAATTCAATACAACAATCTCTCAGTATTTTACAAAGTACCGAGAATCAAGCATATCTTTACTCGGATTAGTGTCAGTTAAAATTCTCGTGTTCGATCTTGGGACTCACCAAGATACCTTACTTTTAGTTTATACTTGGTCTAAAGTAGGGAGAACTTGTCATAGTTATAGCATATGATTCACACCTCTAAGCAAACAGCAATTCCCTAGGATTCAGTTTGTAACCTCTGTTTGTTCGTCAGTTTGTGAGTGACTTGTTGTGCTAAACTTCAAGCTTGTGTGAATTTCTTCCACAAAGTCTTCCAAAAGTAGCTTAAAAACTTAACATCTCGATCTGATACTATAGACTTTGGTATGCCATGTAAACGAACAATTTCCTTATAGTGGACATTTTGGCGAGTAGCGCAAAACAGCAAAAGTGTTATAGAGTGGGTATTTTTGGCCTACTCTCTTTAAGAACACAAGGGCTTTTGCGGTACAGTGTGACCGATGCCAAAGAACAGAGAATATTTCCAACAAGAATGAGATACCCTTAAACTCAATTCTAGAAGTTGAGTTATTCGACATTTGGGGCATAGATTTCATGGGGACCATTTCAGCCGTCCTGTGGCCAGCAATACATCTTAGTCGCTGTCGACTATGTGTCCAAGTGGGTGAAAGCTGTTGCGTGAGCCAAAAATGATGCGATTACTATGTCCAAATTTCTGAAGAAAAATGTATTCTTGCGTTTTGGGACACCAAAGGCACTGATCAGCGATGAAGGTACGCATTTCATTAATCGCATTATCACTAACCTTCTGCTCAAATACAATGTTAAGCACAGGGTAGCTACGACCTATATCATCCGCAATCCAACGGACAGACAG
The DNA here is from genome assembly GCA_002890555.2 of Lagenaria siceraria. Taxonomy (NCBI): domain Eukaryota; kingdom Viridiplantae; phylum Streptophyta; class Magnoliopsida; order Cucurbitales; family Cucurbitaceae; genus Lagenaria; species Lagenaria siceraria. The sequence continues at coordinate 16,228,499 of CM016487.1, forward strand.
AAGTGTCCAACAGGGAGATTAAGTCCATACTGGAGAAGGTGGTGAACGCATCCAGAAAGGATTGGGCGCAACACTTAGACGAAGCTCTTTAGGCTTATCGCACTGCGTGCAAGACACCTCTCGGGATGTCTCCATATGCATTAGTATATGGAAAAGCTTGCCACCTCCTCTAGAGCTTGGGCACAAAGCATAGTGGGCGTTAAAACAGTTAAACCTTAACTTGGAGCTGGCAGGAGAAGTGCGAAAACTGCAGTTAAATGAGTTGGCTGAGTGGAGGCTGACCGCATACAGAAACGCAAAAATTTACAAAGAGAAGACCAAAAAGTGGCACGACAACAGGATCAATAAGAAGGATCTGTTTTCTTGTCAACGAGTTCTATTTTTTAATTCTCGGTTGCGTTTATTTCTAGGAAAAATGAAATCTAGGTGGTCTGGACCTTTCACTATCAAGATGGTGTATCCACACGGTGCTGTGGATTTGATGAATGATGATAGAACTAGTGTATTCAAGGTCAATGGGCAGAGGGTAAAGCCCTATCATGGAGGCGAGGTTGACAAAGAAAAAGCTTCGATTGACCTCCACGAGAAGAATCGAGGGCTCGCGGTAGAAGGTCCCTGCGTTGAACAAAGAATGATATCTTTCCAGGGACACCTTCTAAACTTTTTAATGCTTTCTTTATTTTACATAATTAGGAGTAGTGTAATTAACCAGTTTGGATCTTTGGTGATGTTAATATTTTGTTGAGTAGTTAATCGCTTGGGTTAATTGATTATGTGTTTAGCCTTGGATTGTTTGTGTTGCGTTGAAAACCAAGGGATATGCGTTGAACAAGAGGGGTTAGAAATAAAATCTGACGGTTGAAAACTCGTGCACTCGAGAGCCTGCATGCATGCGTGCAGTGGAAATCGTCGGGCAGACTGTGCATTGCACAGCTCGAGGAATACCCTCGATTCACGAGAGATTAGAGGCGTCATTACTGACTGCACTCATTACTCACCTACGTGTTTTCCTACTATTTACACCCCCTCAGTCACTTCAATTCCATTTTTTTGAATTCCCATCGTTTTGGCAACTCGAGCAACAGCGAAGCCCTACCGTTAACTCTTAACATTTCGGTGATGTCCAGACCCACTCGTTACTCAACCTCCACGCCTTCCTATTCTTCTGGTATTCGACAACCATCCCCTCCGACCACATCTCCCTCACAACAACCCATAGACACCAAACCCCTCGTTGTCGAGTTTCTTTCTCCTCTCCGTCGACCACCTCCTATGGTCATTATCGACTCAAATTCTGACGAGTCTATGCAGAACACAACCCAGCAACCCATAGACGCCAAGCCTCTCGCTTGTGAATTTCCTTCGCCTCCGCCACCTCCACGACAACAGCCTCCTGTGGTCGTTATCAACTCGAATTCTGACGAGTCTGAAACAACAACAACCAAAGCCTTCCTATCTCGCCGTCGAGCTAGAAGAAGGTGGTGAGGGAGAGTTCAAACTTCACCGCCGACGCTCAACTATCTGGCGATGTCCAGCGATGACTCTCAGAACGACTTCGTCAGTGGTGCTGAAGACAGTGTAGTCTCCTCGTACCCTACACAATATCCGACCCCTTCTTCGTCTTCCTCCTCGAGCATACGACAACCTTCCCTCCGGCTAAAAGAACTTTCACTCCCCTTTCTTCTCCAGTTGTTTCGCTTACGGAGCCACCTTCTGCCACAGTTCACCAATACCCTAGCTTTGCCCCTCCCCCATTCTGTCCATTCATCCCTTCCCATCCTTTTCACCCCCGCGCCCTTTCACCTGACGTTCGACCTTTCTTCTTTCCTTCCACCTCCTCAACCCCGAGACCATCACCTTCACGTCGACCACCTCTTGTGGTCATTATCAACTCAGATTCTGACGAATCTGAGGAGAAAACCCCTCAGAAGCCCATCGACGCCCAGCCTCTCGCCTTGAATTTCCTTCTCCTCCGCCACAAGCTCCGTCCCAACCAACACCCAATCCCTCACCCTCATCCACACCTAGCCGTTCTCCATCCCCATCAATGCCAAGCCAATCCTCATCCCCACCCACATCGCAGACTTCCCCAACCGCTGGCAAGGATTCCACACCACCTCCAACACCCAAGCTTCGTCCCTCTACTGTCACTTACTTAAAACCTCCACGAGTCAACTCGTGCATTCGACGCACAAGAATGAGGTTCCCTGCAGAGTCATCTGCGGGCAATTTAAGTGAAGCCAACCCCATAATCCAACCTAGTGATGGCGCTCAACCGTCTGGCGCCTAGCTGTATTCCAACGACGCCTGCAGCGCTCTTTGGGTCGAGCAAAGCCAGACGGCGGGATGAACAGGATGTCTTGGCTAGTATTAAACACTGGGAGACTGATGCAAACAGCCCAGCTGAAGAAGGAAAAGTCAACCAGCCATTTCCCAATTCTCGAGCTGAAACTGTGGAGCTCAACGCGGTTGAACTAGAAGAGGACAATGAAGGTGAATCAATGCGCTCCCCGCAAGAGCTCATCGCCGAGATTTTAAGCGAGGTCAGGGACCTGTCTGACCTACGAACATCCGACTCCAGGAAGGACGATGCGATTTTGACGAATGAAGATGCAGAAGGATTCGCTGCTCACAGTGGGAGTTGCCCAAATTCGCTTGAGAGGGAACTAAGTTCATCGAAGAGGGAGACCCCCGCGGCAGCTTAACCTAAAGAACCCACTCTGCCAACCGTTCGAGGGTCTCCTGAGGGAAGTCGCACGGAAGCGGTGGCTGTTGAAAAAGCCACTGAACGCAAGAGCGACCCTGAACAAGAAGAAGTCTGGGTCATCCCACTAAGAAGAAGACCGTTGAAGAAGCTTGCGGTCAACCAGCAAGCACCTGCATCCAACGCAACCAACCCTGAGGTTGTTGTGGTTGCAACGTCGTTCGACTGCACAACGGAGAAATTGGCCAAGGCGAAGGCCAAGTTAAAACAGGAGTTGCGAGCACTCCGAAGAGAGGCTGAGGATCATGTGGCCGCAGTTGTGTATGCACAACTCCATCAAGTTGTGTCCCCAGCCGGTGATGATAGCGTGACCAACGCAGCTCAAGAGTTTGAAGATAAGCTGCGGAAGATGCGACCTTAGACGCTTTAGACGCAGCAACAGTAGAGCTTGAACAAGAACTTCAAGTTGAAGGGGATGCAACTCTGGCTGCTGTGATGGCTGCCTCTGCCAGAAAGGAGGGGCAAAGAAGAAGAGAAAGCTTGGATCCAGCAAGCCCGACTTGATGATGGAGCGCCGCCCTACAAATACGGTAGCCTCCGCAAAAAAGCCCGAGAAGAGAAAATGGGCTGAAGAGGGAGAGCCCAGCCACCCAGCACACCCACGACAACAGAACAAGGGCAAGAAAAAGATGGTGGATGACTCTCCTGAGAAAGAAAAAGGACAGGTTCGACACAAGCCCTTTGGGAACTTGTTGGTCGAAGTGGGATTCTTTCCTAAACCAGCCCCACTCTCCACCTACATCACCAATATAATTGACCACCATGGCTGGCAAAATTTCTGTGTCGGCCCCACCCTCATGGCGCCAGCAGTTGTGCGAGCCTTCTACTAAAGGAAAGTACACGAGGATGAAGACATGGCGGTGGTCCATGGTTGTGAAGTCCCATTTAACGCCCAGGAAATCAACGCACTATTTAGTCTACGGGATAACCCGGAGGTCGAACGTAATCGCATCATAGCGCATACTCTCAGCGAGCTGATGCAAGACGCCATCCAGGTAATGACGAAGCTTGGGTCGACATGGGAGACATCACCCATAGGCATCCACACTTTGCCATCCAAATGCCTCACCTGAGGCAAACCTGTGGGTGTACTTTATGAAGAAGAGACTGATCCCCACCACACACGACGCATCAATCTCAAGGGATCAGGTAATAGCTGCTTACTGCATTATACAGCGCATCCTCCTTAATGTCGGTCGCATTATAGTTGCTTAAGTTCGCAATGTTTTCAGTAAACCACGCGGCCAATTATTGTTTCCATGGATGATTGTCTCACTATGCGTGAACGCTGCGTTACAACATCCAGATCTTCCGTTCGCGAAAGAGAAATATATCAACATCAATGGGGTAATCAACAACAAAACGTTGCGGCGACTGCTGAAGGATTCCCCCCACCGACCTGAGCTTGTCACAATTCCCAAGGGGGCTCCGAACGCAAAGGACGCACGACCACCGCAGCCACCCAAACCGAAGAAGCACAGAATGGTGCCCACTGTGGTCAGCGATGAGGAGCCGCTGGCCAGCGACAAACATTTTAGCCCCCTCCCTTCGCCGCCATCCCCTGAAGTCCTTCCACTGCCACCTTCGCCAATCCACTCTCCACTTTTCACGAAAAATTCAAAGTCCCCATCACTTTCCCCTACAAAATCAAAATCACCAATGCCCTCCCCCCGACCAAAATCTCCATCACCTCCCCCCGCTCCACGGTTGCATGTTTATGAGTCACTCAAAGGTGACAAAGGCGCTAGTTCCTCGCGTCCTTTGCCACCTGCGACTGAGGAGACACGATCGCCTCCTCTGCCACCCACCGCACCAACGCCTCGACCTCCACAACTACCTCAACACAAGATCGAAGTTGAGTGGGATGGTCTACAGCAGTACATGCGCAATGCCATCCTTATCCCTGTTGTGAGGGAACTGCGCCCCCAAGAGGAGCGGAGGACGCAAACTCTACGTTCGCTTTCAACTAGGCATGACGAACAATTCCATTTTACCCTGTCTTATATGCAGCAGTTGTTCGCTCATCGCCTCGACCTGCCATCACCAGAGCTTCCAGAACATCTCCGCCAGCCGTTCGTCTTTCCACATGAATGCAATCTTGCCCCTAAACGCAGAAACAACAATGCCGAACGGCCGGAGTAAATTTGAGGGTGTTCCTTGTATTTTTATTTGTAAAATTTTCATATTTCCTTTCTTTACCACTTTGCAACTTTATGCGTTAGAATATATCAATAAAAATTGCGTTGGATATTTATATCTCTTTATTCCTTTCTGTTTGCTTGTACTTTTTCTTTTCCTTTTGAAATTCATTGCTTTGCTTCTAGCTCTTGCGTTGAATATAGGGCCCTGTGATGATACTGTTACACTACACCTTTATAATTCCTTCACGATACATCACTTGGTGCCTTAGATCTTGTAGGCTAGAATTACCTCCCAAGTTCCCTTGTTTGCAAGCTTTAGCCCAAACTTTTCTTTTAAAATTTTTATCAGTTCTCTTCTCAACTTTAAACGCAATGAGGACCTTACGACTCTCAAAATTTGGGGTGGAAAAAAGGTTTGAGCCATTGAAAAAAAACAACTGCCAAGTGGTAATAATAGTAACTCCAATGTCTTTAACCAAGATAAGAGTTAAGTTGTAAAGGGCACCTGCTTGTAGTTGGATGCTGTACATGACACCCATGATGGCAAGCTAAAACGAAGGCTGGTAACCCGAATCAACACATCTAACACTTGGATAAAGATTCCAATGTCTTGTAACCATAATCAAGATAAGAGTCTTAAGTTGTGAAAGGAATTTGCTCGTAGTTGGATGCTGCGCATGACACCCTTGCTGGCAAGCCAAAACAAGGGCAGATAACCTGAATCAACGCAAGAAAAAAGGAAAGAACTTCTGATTTAAAAAGGGCATTGTTGAAAAATGTAGAAAAAAAAAAAGAAATGTATGAAATGAAGAAGTTATTTTTTTAGAAAAAAAGCTTGCCACATCCAAACTTAGGAAATATTTATGGAAAAGTGAAAAGGTCAAGAGTAGATGTAGCGTAAGTGTAGTTATAAAAGTAAAGAATATATTGAGAGGCTAATTAGCGTTAGAAAGATGAACATGACGTTGAATTTATTTAGTAAAAGGCATGCTTGAGGACAAGCATTATTCTAAATTTGGGGGTGTTATAACTTGTAGAAATACAAGTTATTGTCATTCTTTTCTTAGAATAATGATGAAAGAATGTTGAAAAACACATCATCTAAGGCTTTTATATTGGATAGATCCTTAATATGCGTACAAGTTTGTAAAGAGGCTGAAGAAAGATTATTTTGAAGTTTAACGCCCTTGAACACCTTATTTTGCAGGTAATCAATGTTCAACCCATGCGTCAAAGACAAACGAAAACGCATACATCGAATGGATGGCACTAAAAGACAAATTTCGTTACCTTGGGAGCATGACCTTGATAGCTGGTCACAAAGAATTTTCAGTGTCTTGAGCTGTTGGATAGAGACGGCTACATGGTCAGAAAGGACGACGCCGAACGCGTCGTGGGCCCCCTGCGTCAGAATGGAGGGTACAACATTGGGTTATAAAAGCCACCTTAAATCACTTGAAAAAAGCACACCCAGAAAAAAATAGAGAAACTTTTAGGAGAGACATTTTTAGGGTTAGGGTTCTTCGTGCATACAAGACGTCTGGAATCGCGCCGCCGCCCTTCATCTTCTCCCTCTCGGCAACAGTTGGGTGCCTCCTCCTCATCTCCATTGGAGTTCTGCTGAACCTCAACATCGAAAGAGAGTGAAGTCTCATCAGTTCTTCTCCTCAGCGCGAGCAAACATAGAAAACATCATCTCTGTCGGCGAACGGGACACTGCCGCCGACAACTTCATCTCTTTACTTTTTCATCATATATTTCTGCATCTTTAAGTGTATTTAGCTGTTTATACTGTGAAAGAACAAAAACCATTTCATTCTCTTAATAGATATATCTATTTCTTACATCATGATTCATCTCTTGTCTTCCATCTCTAAGTTTATTTCACAAACAAATATGAGTAACTAAATCGCTTTAAGAGTTGGAGAGTAACATTCATCAACCTTAAGAGTTCAAGATTAGTTTATGGTTCATTTACAACGATGCATTTTACCTTCCATGGCTTAAATCAACTTGACAACTTGAATTAAGTAGAAATAGTTAGCTACTTGACAGAGCAAGTAACTATGGATCTCATCTCTGTAACTAAGAATCAATCCTAGGCTTAACTAAACAAGCACGCATCATAGATATATGACTTGTGTGACTCTTTTGCCGAGAGGTATGAACCATATAGGTTTAGGAGCATAAATTGTGAAACTAAGCAAGAACTTAACTGGTTGATGAAGGGTTTTCTCCAACCCTCCTTTCTCCATTACAAAGAAAACTTAATTTCTATAGTTTGCACAACCCACATCAGTGATTCTTCAACTATTGATGCACGTTGCTAGCTATTTTTATTTCTTGTATGTTTGTCACCAACACCTCATATTATTTGCTTACTTCCGCGGGATTTACACTTCATTCGATTGTTTAGTCTAAAATCTCCGTGTTCGACCTCGGTCCTCACCGAGAAATTTGAATATTAGCTTATACTTGGGCTAGTATTGGAAAAAACTTGAGCATATCCGAGTATACTTTAGCACAATCATAGAACACCAACACGGATCATATATTATTAATAACATGGATCTACAAGTTCCCATACAGAATTGAAGTACATAGACTCCATTTCAAGGTCCACGACTTTGACCCATTCGTCCTTGTCAACATCATTCATTGCCTATTTAAAAGACAATGGATCCTCAACACCATCGTCGGGTATGACAACCTGAGTTTCTGTTAAACCAAGTAACGATGAGGTCGTGATACAACCATCCCACTGCGTCAAGACATTCTCAACTCTTGAGAAGGATTAGACTAACTTGAACTGTTAGGTCCTTCATCAACTCTTGTTGAAGGACCAACTTCATCAACAACTCTTGTTGGTTCTTCGGTAGCTTCATTTAATACTAATTTGCTCTATGGTTTATGATCGCTCATGTGGTCTTCTTCTAAGAATGTAGCATTTGTCGAGACAAACACTTTGTTTTCTTGTGGATCGAAGAAGAGACCACCTCTCGTTTCCTTAGGGTAACCAACAAATTGGCATAACCTTGAACGAGGTTCCAATTTCTTAGGATTTGTCACTAGCACATGTGCAGGACAACCCCAAATTCTGAAGTAGCGCAAATTAGGTTTATGCCCCCTCCATAACTCAAAATGTGTTTCAAAAACACTCTTTGAGGGAACATTGTTCAAGATATGAACTGCAATCTTTACTACATACCCCCAAAACGAGCTAGAAAATTGAGCATAGCTCATCATAGAACGAACCATGTCTAACAAGGTGCTATTTCTCCTTTCTGATACACCATTATGTTAAGGTGTACCAGGTGCTGAAAGTTAAGATTGGATTCCATGTTCTATCATATAGTCTTGGAATCTTAAATCCATGTACTCTCCACCCCAACCAGATCGAAGTATTTTAATTGTTTTACCTAACAGGTTTTCAACCTCAGTCTTATACTCCTTGAATTTTTCCAGGGCTTCAGACTTATCTGTCATTAGGTATAAGTAACCATATCTTTAATAATCATCTATAAAAGAGATGAAGTATTCGTACCCTCCTCGAGCTTTTACATTCATTGGACCACAAAGATCCGAATGTATGAGCTGTAAAGGTTCTTTGGCTCTATGGCTTTTTCCACTAAAAGGTCTTTTATTCATTTTTCCTTCGAAACAAGATTCACACGGAGGTAATGAATCATCTTCTAACTTGATTAGAAGTCCATTCTTTACTAATCTCTTGATCCTATCGAAATTTATGTGACCCAGTCTCAATTGCCAAAGATAAGTATTATTGTTACTTGGAGAAATTCTTTGCCTTTTTGTTTGAGTATTAGCAGTTTTAAACATCTTATAATTTAAAAATGCTTTTGTTTCAGTTGGTCTTAACACATACAAGTTATTTTCTAATTTAGCAGAACAAATATGTACATTTTTCGAAATGAATGCTTCATTGATAGAAAAATTAATTGAGTACATATGTTCGATTAAACAGGAAATAGATACTAAGTTTCTTTTTATTTTACGAACTATATACAAATTTTCTAAAAATGAGAATCTATTCCCAAAAACAACTTGGCAGCTCCCACTACACGAGCTAAAATGATGTCTCCCGTTCCAACCTTGAGCGTTATCTCACCCTCCTCGAGCTGCTGGTAGGAACTAGTTTCCTGTAAAGAAAAGAAAATATGATTAGTGGCTCCTGAATTAAGTATCCAGGCATTGTGGTCATTTTCCACTAAACATGTTTCTAAGACAAGTAAATCATATTTACCTTTCTTTTCTTTCTTTTTCTCGGTGAGGTATTTGGGGCAATTGCGTTTCCAGTGTCCATCCACATTGTAGTGGAAGCACTTGCCTTTATCAGCCTTCTTGGCCTTGCCCTTGCCTTTGCCAGTAGAAGGAACCTTCCCCTTCCCTCCTTTCTTCTTCTAGAACTTTTTAGTGCTAGAAGATGATGGAACAGGCTTAGTTCTAGAGGATGAACCCTTGTGGAACTTCTTGGAATAGGAAACATTTACCTCTTCTTCATTTGGTCTCTTATTTTTCATAAGAGAATGATAAGTCCATAACTCATTTAGGGGGTAGTTATGGTGTACTCTATTTTATTCATAACCGCATTGCTGCGGAATTGGAGGAAACTCGTTGGAAGAGATTCTAGAATAAAGGACACCTGACTCTGCGCTTCGATAACCACATCGTTCATTTCAGTGACGTTGAAGTGAAGCATCAGGTCAAGAACATGTTCTCTCATTGATTGGCCTTCCTTCATACGTCTATTGTAAACGCACTTGAGGGCCTCGTGCCGGATTTGTGTGGACGGTTGCCCAAACATACCCTGCAGGGACTCCATGATCTCACGAACAATGAGCATGGCCTCATATTTCTTGGTGAATTAAACCATTTAATTAACCTAGCGACATTGCATGATAATAGAACTTAGGTTAATTCAACTTAGGTTCCGAGTCAGTTCCCAAGTAGGAAGTGTTTCGATAGACCGTCAACTTAAGAACCCCCAGCCTAGACAGAATTTCACCAGTAGAGTTTTCTTATAACCTAAATTCTATTTGTCCTACTTAGTCAAAATTAAAACTATTTTAAAAGAAAGTAAGACTTAATTCTAATCTTATTAGAATTAATGTGATCTTTGCTCTAAATTAATTTTAAACAATTTAAAACCAATTTCCTAAGATCCTATGTTTACATGCAACTCTTTATTATAGGATGACAATTTCTAATAATTAATTTTATAATTATTATAAAATTAATTAATTAGTCCTGTAATTATACATACTATGGTTTAATTAATTAATAATCAAATTTTAATTAATTAGAAAACCATACAATATGCAATTCATAATATTAATATAACTTTTATATTAAACTATGGATGTGTCATGCTCAATACAATTTTATTTTCATATAAAATTATAACATTTATTAAAAAAATATGAAAATAAACCAAACATATGCATCACATTAAATAAATATAATAATTATATTTAACTAATTTAATCTCATGCATCATACTTTTCCAATTTCATATATTTAACATATCAACATACATTAAATAGTTCATGAAATTATAAAGCATGCATTAAAACCATATATTATAACATTTATAACATATTAAAAATGCATGAACGTGCCTAACCTATGGCGGGAATAATCTAAATGACATCCATAAAGCATTTAAAAAGCAAATTAACCGGTAATTTTGCCCCTAGGATAATATAAAGCAATAAAGTACATTAATTTATGCTAAAAAAAATCCTAAAAATAAGCTTCTGCCGCTCCAAAAACGGACCAAAACCCCTCGAACCGCTTCGAAACGAGTCTCAAAATCGGTTACCAAGCCAAAAATAACAAAAATCGAACCAAAAATAGCTAAAACAGGCGCGAACCGGACCAAAAATGAAGAAAACCAGCCAAAACCAGATGAACCAGCTCAAACCAGCCGAGCCGATTCGCTGAGCTGAGCCGCCCCAACGAGCTGCCTGCTACAGCCAGTTGACATCAACCTCTTCATCATAGCTTGCTGCAAACGTCAGCCTTTCTTCTCCAGGCGCACTGCAGATTTTGTTTTTGCCCGATCCCTATAGTATCGAAAAACCTGCGATTTCTTGATCTTTGGGCATCCGATTTGGACAAATTTGGTGTCGTTTTCTTAGCAGAACGAACCCGATCTAGACACAGACATACATAGACTCGATTTACAATAAAAAAACAAAAAACGCAGGGGTCTTTACAGAATTTATCAAATAAAAAAACGTAAATCTATGGTCAAAATTATCGTAAATTCATATGCAAACCACATTCATAATGAAATTAAATCCCATCAAAATAGTGCAAATTTCATAAAAACTAAATTAATTTATCGACTTAGCTCTGCTACCAATTACAGGGATAAAAACCCTAGCGTAGCGGAAAAATATAGAGGACCAATTTTCGATTTATAATTTAGAAATTGGGAAAACAAGTAACCTTGCAATTATACAGGAAAAATCCTACTGTATTATCTAGGTTCAACATGAATAATAGAATAAAAAGAAAATATATTTTTGGGTTGAAATCGAACGCCACTGAAAAGGAGACTGCCCTTAATCTTTAAGCAATGAGGTTGAAGATTGGTGGGAACTAAAATAATGAGAATGTGGAAATTTTGAGAGAATTTTAGGAAGGAAAAGGTTCAGAACAATTCTGCAAAAAGAAAACTCAACCTAAAACCATTTTGGGATTTTCCTTTTTGATAGGTTGCTAGAGAAGGATGTGAAAAGAAAATAGAAAAATGTGGGATCAATCCCATGTATAATAACTTCCCACAATTGGGAAGTTATTGATTTAAGTTAAATAATAAATTAAAATATATTAATTAAAATATAACTAATTAATAAAATTAGTATTTACTTAAATCTAATTTAATTAATATATTCATTTAAATCATATTTAAATGTATTTCTTTCACATAACCTATAATTTTAATTAAATTAAATTTAACTCAATCAAAATAGTTAAATATATTCATTTAAATATAGTTATACCCTCTTTGAATTTTAACTATATTTAACTATTTTGATTTAGTTAAATTTAATTTAACTAACTTTTGAGTTTTAGGAAGTGCAAGGATGAAATCCATTGATAGCTCTTTCCAAATGGTCTCTGAAATTGGGAGAGGGGTGTACAACCCTGTATTTTGTTGCTGACCCTTGGTCGTTTGACAAGTGAAACAATGCTTTATATATTTTGTCAAATCCTTCCATAAAAGTATCTGTCATTTAGGAGTTGTCATGTTTGGTCCATTCCAAAATGACCAGCTAGGTCATTACTATGAAGTTCTTTAATTAAAGCCTCTCTAAGAGATGTTATTGGTATGCATAACAAATTGTTCTTAAAGAGGAATCCATCCACTAAATGAAAATCTTTGCAATTTACACGAGAGTTGCACATAGACTTGATTTCAGCAAAGTCAGGGTCTTTTTTATACAATGTAGGAAGAGAATCAAAAGCTATTATGTTGCTTCGAAGAATGGTTATCAGGTTTACCTTCCTACTTAATGCATTGGCCACTACATTGGTGTTATCAGCCTTATGTTTGATGAAAAAATCAAAACGTTGAATAAAGAACAACAATCTAGCATGCATTCTACTAATAGATTTCTGTGTTTGTAAGTATTTTAAAGAGAAATGATCTGAAAATAAGATGAATTCATGACCCAACAGATTGTGTTCCCCTTTAGAGCCCACTAAGGAATATAACTCTTGCTCGTATGTGCTCCATTTCTTCCTTGAATCACTTAGTTTCTCTCTGAAATATTCGATTGGATGGTTATTTTGTGATAAAATAACACCAATGCTATATCCTAAAGCATCCATAACCCTTTCAAATGGTTGAGAAAAGTCAGGAAGGCCAAGGACTAGGACATGAGCTACCTTATCTTTCAGCATAAAGAAACTATTTGTTTGGGAGTTAGTCCACAAAAACTTTCCTTTCTTGAGACATTTAGTGAGAGGTGCTACCAAGGTACTAAAGTTTTTAATGAATTTTCGATAGAAAGAAGCTAGACCTAGATAACTTTGGATGTCTCGTACAGTTTTTGGTAAAGGCCAATTTTGGATGGCTTGAACCTTCTTTGGGTCCACAGAAATTCCAAATTTGTTGATAATAAATCCCAAAACATTAATTTTCGATACTAGAAAAGAACATTTTTTAAAAAAGATATATGTACAACTGATTATTAGAGGAGTTTAAAATAGAGTATGCAAGTGAGATATATGTTGCTCGCGAGTTATGCTATTGAAACACATCTAAATTGTGCATTATTTGCTCTTAATTTAGGTATGCTTTTATTAGATTTAATGTTGTTTGGTAGTGGCTTTCAGGTATTAATGAGGAAAATAAGTTGTAGAAGTCAAAAGAACCAAACCAAGTTAAAATAGAGCGAAAAAGTCAAGGCAGCGTAGAGCATGAGCGTCATGACACTATCCCTTTACGCTAAAGACCCGAGAGCTACTAATTTTGGACACTGGCAGAGCATAGCGACACTCCTTGCGAGCGTAGCATTACACTGCAGCTGGAAAGTAATTGGACTCCAAGTTTCTGACCTTCTATAAATTGGAAGGTCCTTAGCAGCCCTAATTATCAGATTTTAGAGTATTTGAGACCTAGAGAGAGAGTTTAGAGCAAAGTATGAAGATTCCATGATGTCGGATGGTTCGAGGATCGTTGGAAGCCAAATCCATCCCGAAGACGAGCTTTGAAGTTGGATAACTTCTCTTCCCTTTTTTTATTCTTGGTTTACTTTCTGTATTTTGTTGTTCTAATGTAAATTTTGTCTATGGAAGCCATGTTAGGCTAAATTTCTCATAGTTTTAGGGGTAGATGAATTCTTAGGTTTAAATTGTTGAACACTTTGCTTCTTGAATATTAATTTACATTTATGCTTTCTAGCATGACTGTTTTTAATGCTTTTGAATGTTTGTCCAATGTTTGAATGATTTCATGATTTAGAATCTTGCTTGAACAAGTGAGTTTTAGATTAGATTATGCATGCTAGACTATCGTTTTAAATCACATAAAGTAGTTGGTAACAGTAGAGATTGCTAATGAAGGTTCTTAATGTTTTGCTTAATCATCTGGTTTCAAGCGATTAGTAATTAGGTTTAAGCAAAAGAAAGGGTTGTTTTCGAAAGATTCAATCCGGATAAAAGACTTATAGATATAGGTATTGTGTTAATTATTTCAAGAGTCAAGCAATTGTGTTTATTAATACTTTTGATTAAATCTATTCCCTAAAACGTCTCTTAGTTGATAATTTTCATATCTCGATCACTTTTATTTGCTTTCTTATATTAGTTTATCCTAAGTGTCATTAAAATTCGGTCCCCTAAATAAAATTGGAACTATCTTTGTGTCGCCACGTGCTCGAGACGACGCGGAGCGGCTGACGTCCTTAAAAAGGGTTAATTTTAAAAAAGAAAATAAAAAGGAGTCGCCACCAATCCTTTTTACGGTGTGATTGGACACCGAAATAAAGTAACAATTTTTTAAGTAAAAATCAATAAAATGGTCGGCAAAAACTAGAGTTGAGTTCGGGAGTCATTTGTATATGGGGAAGGTGTTAGCACTCCACAACACCCGTTAAATAAAACGATGGCCAATTTCATTTTTTTATCTTGAATTAAAAATATTCTTTAAATACAATCATTTAGAAAAATTTTTGTTTAAAACAAATGTCTTATTTTACCCATAATTACTCCCATATTTGAAGTAATGATCCCATAAAATAAGTGGAAAATCTTCCATCAATTTGACTATATTAAAATTTGAGGAAAAATTCCTCACCTCAAGAATTTGAGAAATTATTTCATTTTCTCAAAATCCGTCATAGGAATAGTCTTTAATAAAAATTTTAAAACATTGATTAAATTCATTTTTTCTTGGGATCAAATCTCGGACTCCCAAAGATGTGATCCCTTACTTCAAGAATTCTAGAAAATTGGACTCCCAAATTTCCTAAATTCCGTCTTAGGAATTTTTTTTTAAGAAAAACGGTGTCAAGTTGTTATAAAAGCTTAGGGCAAAATACACTTTTGGTCCTCCAGGTTTGGGCTTAATGTCTATTTGGTCCCTGAAGTTTCAAAATGAACACTTTAGTCCCTGAGGTTTGGAAAATACTTCTAAATGGTCCATGAGTTAATTTGACCGTTAGTTGACTAACAGAAAACTGAAATTGCGTGTTGAGTGGGCAAATTTTAAATGAGGTGGTCATTTGTACTATTTTTCTTTAATTTTCTATTAGGTGAATTGTTTTTTTCCTCCCTTCTCTTTCTCTCTCCCCTCCATGGAATCCCCTTAGTTTCTCTCCTCCTTTCATATCTGTTTTCACTCCCCTCCATGACTGCGTGAAAAAAGAAATCACGTGCTTTCACTCATTCTTAAAATAGCAAATCCAAATAGCAAACACAAATTCAATTAAATCTCCAAATAAATCTCCAAAAATCTCCCAAAAAAAAAAAAGAAAATTAATTCATAAAATGATGTAGACTTTAGGATGTTTTCAAAATTAAATCTGAACTGGTGGCAACGGTGTTCAGTTCTTGGCTGCCATAGAAGCCCTATCAGTTTCTCTACCTATCCTCATTTTCACCAAAAAAAAAAAAAAAAAAAAAAAAAAAAAAAAAAACCAAATCTAAAAAACACTACTAAATGTATATATAAATGTCGAATCTAATTTAAGCACTATCATTTTGCCTAAACTCTTGGTGATGTGATATAATTATGTGGTTAAATTATAATTTTAGACAATTAGAAAGTTTGACCTAAAGCTTAAAATGGAGATGCTCCTATCAATTTTCACTCCGATTTTTAAATTTTTTTTATAGTATTTTTGGAGATATATTTGGAGATTTAGTTAGATTTGTGTTTGCTATTTTAGGGATGAGTGAAAACATATATGTGATTTTTTTTTTATGCAGACATGGAGGGGAGTGAAAGCAGATATGCTATTTTTTTCATCCATACTGGAAGGAGAGAGAGAAAGAAGAAGAGAGAAACTAAGGGGATTCCATGGATGGGAAGGGGAAAAGAAAAGGAGGAGAGAGACAAAGGAAAAAGAAAAAAAATCCACATAATATAGAAAATTAAAAAAAGTACAAATGCTACCTCATTTAAAATTTACCCACTCAACATGCCACGTCACTTTTCCGTTAGTCAACTAACGGTCAAATTAACTCATGGACCATTTAAAAGTATTTTCCAAACCTCGAGGACTAAAGTGTTCATTTTGAAACTTCAAGGATCAAATAGTCATCAAGCTCAAACCTCGGGGACTAAAAGTGCATTTTGCCCAAAAACTTATTAGGAAACCTTTTGAAATAATATATCAACTTTTTTTTTATGTTCAAAAGAACAATGACAGTGTAATCTAAAGGAATTTTAAATTGCTCAAAGAGAGTTTTTAAAAAAATATAACAAAATTTTAAAATGGAAATCAAGCGAGATTTAATAGATTTAGTAGGATCAATTTTATAGGTAAGACATAACTAAACATAATAATAATAGTAATAATGATAATGATAATAACAAACTAAATAAACATAAACAAAACATATTAAAATTAAAAAAAAAACATATTGGAGATCGATCTTGGACTTCCAAAGAATCGACTCCTCACCTCAAGAATTCTAGAAAATCGGACTCTCAAATTATCTAGATTCCGTCGTTGGTTATTTTGTAGAGAAATACAAATTAAAATTAAGAACATTAAAATAACAATATTTAATTATAACATAAATAATATGGATATATTAGAATAAAAGCAAAATAAAATACTTAAAAGAATAAAATGATTAAAATGTAATACTTAAAATAAAATGGAGCAATAAAAAAAATTAAGATAAAAAAAATATAGAAATATAAAAAAAAAGGTAATTGAAAACTAGAAATAAAAAATAATAAAACAGAAAAGAAAAGAAATAAATAATAAAAAAAAACCTTGTGTCAGACGGCCACTTACATTGACCACACTTCACCAACTAAAAAAAATTAAAAAAAGACTGAAATGATGGTCATCTCCTATTTTTAAAAAAAGAATTTAATAATAATAACTAATTATAGGAAAAAAATAAATAATAAATAAAATTTTGAACTGATGGCGGCTGAATTGCCGCCCATCCCTCTGCCAAACGCAAACATACATTTAAAAAAATAATAATAATAAATAAAGAACAATAATATTATTATTATTAATTTAAAAAAAATTAATTACTTTTTTTCTTTTTTACTTTAAACTCCTTTTTTAAACTTCTAAAATTCTCTTCTTTTTCCTTATCAAAACTTTTTTCTTTCTCATCTTAAAAAACCTCTTTTCTCTTTTTCCTTCAACACTTTCTTTCTCTTGTTTTGCCTACTCTTTGGTCTTCTCCTTTTCTGGTTTTTTTTTTTTTTTTTTAACAAAACTTTCTTCTATCTTTTACTTTGAAAATAAAATTTCCCAACTTCACACTCAAGACAAAAAAAAAAAAAAAAAAAAAAAAAAATAGAAGAAGGCTAGGAAACTCTCAAGACCACCAAGAAATGGAGCTATCTGCCTTAAGGTAAGTTTTTTTTTTCTTACTTTTTATCTCTTCTTTTTTTATACCTTATCCTTTTTAAAAAAAAACTGTGAGAAAAACATGGAAGAGAAAGAAGATGAAACCAAAATAATAATAATAATAATAATAATAATAATAATAATGAATAATAATAATAATAAAAAGAAGAACACTAATAGTAGATCTAATAGAAATGCACATAGAAATGGATAAATATCACATGATAATAAACATAAAAATAAAACGGGAAGAAATAATTAAAAAATTTCCTTATAACCTTTTTTTTCTCTATTTTGTTCAGATCTCCAAGAGAGAAGAAGAAGGTTGAAGGTTGGACCTCACTCGTTGTATGAGGTGCGGATCCTTGGGAGAAAATCCCTACCGAAACAACCTCCAACTAAGTTAGGGCTTTTCGTGTTCTGGATCTTCGGATATTTTGGAGAGATTTGGTGTGTAACGGATTTTTCTCTCTAAGGTCTTTTTTTTTTTTTTTTTATAGATTTCTAAGGTTTTTTTGGGTTGTGTAAAAAAATTCTCTCTTATAGGGTTTTTCTATTGTATTCTTTTTCTGTGTGTGGGTATTCTCTCTGTGTGTTCTCCCTCTATCTCTCTGGTTTTTTTTATCAACCAAATCCCCCTCATTCAAAGATTAAACCTAGAATTTATAGTCACAAAATGTTTTTAATTTAGGAAAAAAAGTAAATAACTCGTTTTAAAAGGAAAAAAAATGGAGTTATGAGAAAAAAAATTCAAAAATTTAATACGAATTAAAAAAAAAATATTTTTCCAAAATACTTTCCTTCCATACATATATATATTTATCTTAAACAAAACCCTTTTTTTATTTTCTTTTATTTTTATTACTAATATTTTTTTAAGATTAATTATTCAAAATATTTTATTTAATTATTCACTTATTATTATTTTTTAAAACCAAAATTAGCACACAATGAGAAAATAGGACAAAAATAGGTGGCTACACTCTGAATAGCTAAAAGATTAATCAATTTCATTCCCTAAGGACGATACTCGGCCAATGTTATTTTAACTATATTATTACTCGACACGTGCGCTTGTGCGTATCAGCTATATATGAGCATATCATCAAAGTATACTACCAAAAATTTATTAAGAAAGGGATGAACCTGTGTCATTAACCTCATAATGGTATTTGGTGCATTTAAGAGGCCGAACGACATCACCAACCACTTAAAAACCCCTTCATTGGTTTTGAATGCGGTCTTCCATTCATCTCCTGGCCGGATTCGAATTTGATGGTACCTGCTTTTTAAGTCAATCTTCAAAAAAATCTTAGCTCTTCCCAATTGGTCTAATAAGTCTGGAATCCGAATGGGTGATAACTTGTAGAAATACAAGTTATTGCTTCTCTTTTCTTAGAATAATTGAGAAAATTTAATGAAAAATACATCACCCTTAATTGAAATTCATGATAAATACTTCATCTGTGTGCAAGCATGAGAAATAGGAAAGATTATTTTGAAATTTAATCTCTTTGAATGCCCAGTTTTGCAGGAAAATGCAAGGTTCAACACATGCGTCGAGCTCTCTCAATAATGCATACCTCAAACGCATGGTGCTAGAAGACAAACTTATGAACCTCGAGATATCTTACAGTTGCAGTTGAAGACAAAAGAGGATTTTCTGCCCTCTGACCCGCATAGCAATTCTGCAATCGACCAACTACCGGTCAGAGATGACGATTGACAAACGCATGACCTTATCCTCTGCGTTAGAGCCTGACTTTGTGACGTCAAGATAATATATTTTTTAGGCAATAAAAACCAGCTGAAGTCACGAAAAATAGAGTTGGACACACCGAGACCTACACACCTCCATTCACAATGAAAGCTGAGTTCTTTTCTCCCATCGTCATTGGAGACAAGTGAGCTTCAACCTCGAAAGAATAGTTTGATCATCACTTTCATCTCCTCTACCGTCGAAAACAAGCCAGTCGGAGTCACTACCCTAACGGCAAACAGGGCACTGTCGCCGAAAACATCATTTTCTATACTTTTCCCTCCTTTATTTTACACTTTCAAGTTGTATTTTGCTATTCATTCCATCCTTGTATGAACTCAAAGATTTCTACTATAAATATATCTCATATCATGACTCATCTCTTGTCTTCCACCTTTATTTTGCTTTCATCATCACTCATGAGTAGCTACATCGCTTGAAGGGTTGGGGAAAACAATCATTAGTTTTAAAAGTTCAAGCTTAGTTTTCAGTTCATTTATGTTGATGTATTTTGATCTTATTGCTTAAATCCACTTGACAACTTGATTTAAGTAAAAATAGTTAACTACTTGAAAAAGCAAGTGACTGTGGAGCTCATCAATATAACCAAGAAGCTTTCCTAGACATAGGAGTATTTTTAGGTTCAATTAATCTAGCATGCATCATGGACATATGATTAATGTGGCTTAATTGCTAAAAGGTAAGATTCATTTGCGATTAGGAGCATGAACCTAGAAACTAAGTAAGAACTCGACTGATTGATGAAAAGTTTTTTTCAACCCTCTCTTCTCCATTTCAATACAT
This sequence comes from Lagenaria siceraria, assembly GCA_002890555.2. NCBI lineage: Eukaryota > Viridiplantae > Streptophyta > Magnoliopsida > Cucurbitales > Cucurbitaceae > Lagenaria > Lagenaria siceraria. Next base: position 16,248,545 of record CM016487.1, read on the forward strand.
TCAACTCCTCTAGCTTGCATATTACTTCACTCATTCACACCCACTATTTCACTGCATTTATAGCTTTCTTGTTTGCATCTTACACAACAACTTCACATTATTTGATAAACCACCATGAGTTAGATATCTTTTTACACAACCTCGTTAGCAAAAAATCTCTGTGTTCGACCTTAGTTCTCACCAAGACATCTTACATTTAGTTTATAATTGGGCTAAAAGTAGGAAAAACTTGTCACACATAGCGCTTGATTAACACATACTCCACAAAACCAACCATGGGGAACCTATATTTGATAGTGATCTTGTTTATGGCTCTGTTGTCTACACACATTCACCATGTTCCATCTTTTTTAGGTGCCAAGGGAACAGGGACTGCAAACGGACTCAAGCTTGGTCGAATATGTCCTTTTTCTAGAAGTTCGTGTACCTATTCTTGCAAAATCGCATACTCCTTAGGGCTCATCCAGTAGTGTGGTAGATTAGGCAATACTAATCCAGGAATTAGATCAATATTGTGTTGTATGTGGGGATTCCTCGAATAATCTCTGAATCTCTACATGTTCTATAGGTATGCTTGGTTCTTCAACTAAGTTTTTAACCACTAAGGCCCACACTTCATTATCCTTTTTGTCAATAATTCGACCACCATTTAAGATGGAGAATAGCTATTTTTTTAACCGATTTTTTCTTTTGTCTTTGTTTTCTCCGCACTGGGAGTAGAGGGTAATAGCTTCACCTTACACCCCATCTATGTAAATTCATACGTACTCTCCCTTCCCCTATGTGTTGCTTGTAAGTCATACTGCCATGGACGTTCCAACAAGATGTGACACACATCCATGTCAAGGACATCGCAAATAGTTTCGTCCTTATAAAAATTTCCAATAGAGAGTGGAATGGTGCAAGTATAGCTTATTTGAGCCTTACCTCCCTTCTTAATTTAGCTAACCTTGTATGGATGAGGATGTGGGTCAAGTTTAAGGTTGAGAGCTTGAACTAGTTTGGAGGAAACTACATTATTTTTACTGCTTCACTATCGATTATCACTTGGCATACCTTTCCATTGATGGTACATCTAATTCTAGAAAGGGCATGCCTTTGTGGGTGGGTCTCTGTTTTTGGGGTAAGTAAGATTCTTTGGAGGACTCACGAGAGTTGCTCTCCATCATCCAGTTCTAACTCATTGAATTCTTCCTCATAGTATTGTTTTTCTTCTTCTTACGAATTTTCCTCTTCTTCCACATACATCACGGCTTTTCTTTGAAGGAATTCATTAGATAAATGCCCTGCAGTCCAACACCAAAAGCACTTACCAAGGTTTGGTCATTGGTAGTTGCTCGTGCTTCCTTCCTTGTTAGTAGACTCTTGGAACTTCATGCTTTGATTTGGTTTAAGGGCTTGCTCTAGTTTAGAAGTAGTTGCGCCATGAGTCTGCTTATTAATTTCCAAATTCCTACGTTGGTAAGAACCAAAGGATCTCTACCAAGAACTCTTCTTGGAACTGTTGGCCTTTTGCTTCCTCTCTAACTTGATCTCTGCTTCATTGAAATTACGATTGGTAGTGGGCTAATGGGCTGCAGGTCTAATTGTTCTTGGATTTCTTCCTTTAAACCATCAATAAATCTAGTAATCTGATAGTTCTTGATCTCATTTGTTATGGTTCTTGCACTTAAACGATGGAATTTTTCAGCATAATCGGCCACACTACGATTTCCTTGCCTGCATTTTTGGTAATGTTGATACAAAATCTGTTCATAATCCCTTGCAAGAATCTTTCCTTCATTATCTTGAATGTTCTTGGCCAATTATTAATGGGTCTCTTGCCTATTAATTGTTTATTGGATTGGACTTGTTCCCACCATGCTAAGGCTCCCGACTTAAGTTTAAAGGTTACCAGCTTCACTTTTTTATTCTCCGAGATATTCATGTACTAAAAAAACTCTCTACACTCTTAATCCAGGAATGCCTCCCAGCTTCAGTTTCCCGCTAAAAGAATGCAAATCGATTTTCATTTTGTAGTCTTGTTGTTGTTCATCTTGGTCTTGGTCATGGTATCTTCATAAGTTTCGTCTATCCAACGGGTGGTGTCTAAAAAATTCGTCTTCCTTGGATGAAAACTCATAATCTTGGTCTTCCAAGATTGCTTCTTGAAATCTTAGTAATAAAAAAATTAGTGGGTTTCTTCTCCTTCTTTCCTCTCCTCTGTTTTCTTCTTGTTGTCGTGGAATAGCAGTCAAGACTAGCTAAATTTGTCTTGATATTCTGTCTATTGCTAAATTTATTTAAGCAATTTCAGAATTCATTTCTCCAATAGTTTCTTCAATATAATAGCCAACAATCAGGCAGTAGTAGTCCTTGGAGAAAGCAGTCTTTACAACCTTCCCCTTGCCGGTGTCAACTGCGATTTTACCAGCCATGGAGTCCCAAACTCGAAGGGCTCTGATACTAAACTTGATGAGTCAAGTTGAGAGAGAATTTCTAATTCTAAAGAAAATGCTTCTAATCTTATTAAAATGGCTAGGGCAGCTTGGTTTAAATACTAAACTAGCCAAAAGTTAGTTACCAAGGGTAACTTAAAGAAAAATATTACAAATGCAAAAATTTAAAGAACTGGTTTAAAACAGTTTCTAAACTTAAAGAACCGATTAAAAAATTGTTTAAAAATAAAGGACAAACTATTCTAACTACTAAATACATCCGATATATAAATAAGCAACATTAAAGATTGAACTAGATATCAGTATATAGAAAATATACCTGTGAAGATTCATCATACGGTACAATTTGTGTCTCTACTATTTGGGGCTCATTTTCTTCCACACCTTGTGGCATGACTATTGTTATAGGCACAAATGCTTCGCCAATGTTCCTAAATAGGCGTCTATAGAATTGATCTATATTCGAGACCCCTAATTCTAGGATTCTATCTTGCTGTATTTGTTCACGTTCACCCTCCAAAGTTTTATCAGAGTAGTCAAATATACACCATAATGTTTAACAAATACATAATTTCATTTAAAACAAAATAATAGTATACCTCTCTATCATCGATTATTATAGATGCTCCATCATTTGATGATATTATTCTACTTGAAGAACCTAATATCTATTGGATTCTGCGCCTATCACTATAGTGCCAATATATAAACATTATGTACAGCTTAATCAATCTCATATGTATATTAGCCATATAACCTCATGTACAAAATGTGTAGACACATTAGACAAAACTATGAAGAAGAAGGACAAAAGGCACAATATCAATGAAGTGGAAATTCTAGAAAAATCATCACGTGTTGAATGTATTTGAAAACACTTTGTCTATATTATTTTATTTGTACAAATTGTCTTTTCTGCGCTTCTCTTTCTTTTAGGGTTTATTCCCTCTTTCATGTATAAATAGTTAATGATGGTCTGTGATTTGACTAGAGAGAAATATGTTGAGAAAAGTATTTTGGCAGCCGCTGTTGTGTCTGAATTCTTCCTTCCCTTTCTATTATTTTATACTTCTTTTGTCTTGGGATTAAAACTTGTACTTGGTATCAAAGGTTACCTAATGGCCAATGCCTCCTCCTCCATTAATATCAATGGAACCTTTACAAACCCTACTTACAGCAGCCCACCTCTGAATCAACTTTTAAACCAAATTACCTCCATCAAGCTTGATAGAAGTAATTTTCTCCTATTGAAGAACTTGGCCTTACCAATATTGAGGAGTTATCGTGTATTTGGGCATCTCACTGGAGAGAAAGCTTGCCCACCTATGTTTGTTCAACCTGAGGTGGCTACCACTCTACCAACAACTTTAGTTGCTCCCTCCTATGCAGCTGCCGCAACCCAGAAAGCGCCATCCTCTGAGGTTCAAACTGTTGTAACTTCAAGTTCATCGGCTGCCTCTCAAACCTCTATTAATCCACAATATGAGTCATGGGTTGAAACTGACCAGCTACTCCTGGGTTGGCTCTACAACTCAATGACTCCAGAAGTCGCTTCACAAGTGATGGGTCACGAAACTGCTAAAAGCTTATAGGAGGCTATACAAGAATTGTTTGGAGTTCAATCACGGGCTGAGGAAGACTATCTGAGACATGTATTTCAATCTACCCAAAAGGGGTCTAAAAAATGAGTGACTACCTGCGTATCATGAAAACTCATTTTGATAATCTGGAGCAAGCTAGAAGCTCTATTCCACAAAGGGCCTTGATCTCACAAGTTCTTTTAGGGCTTGATGAGGAGTACAACCCGATCGTTGCTACGATTCAAGGAAGAACGGACATGAAGTGGACCGATCTTCAGTCAGAGCTGCTGATCTATGAAAAACGTCTTGATCTCCAGAACACTCACAAGACGAACTCGTTTGACGGTTCTGCCTCATTAATGTTGCTACCAGCAAAAACTCCAATCCAGGAGGTCAAAGGCAAAACCAAAGTCTGTTCAGTGGTAACAGACCCCCTCAACAACAGAACAATGGGCAACGTGGGAATGGCAGAGGTAGAGGGAGAGGCCGATGGAATGGAAATGGAAACAATCGACCAATATGCCAAGTATGCTTAAAACTTGGTCACATAGCACTACAGTGCTATCGTCTCAACAGATAGTTTAATCTTAATCAAAATGTTGGTCAGAATAGTCGCGGTGCTCTCTCAGGTAACTTCTTAACTAATCATGGGCCTAATACATCTGCACCTTCATCGAATCAAGCCTTCATGGCTACTCAGAACACGAATCCATTCATAGCAACGCCCGAGTCAGTGATAGATCCGGGATGGTATGTTGACAGTGGAGCATCAAATAATGTTGTTCATGACCATAACACTATGACTAACCCATTTGACTATGGAAGTAAGGAAAAAGTTACGGTTGGTAATGGTAATGAACTGTATATTTTTCATATTGGGTCCAGCCATCTTACTACCGATGTGGGTCTATTACATCTTAAAAATGTCTTATGTGTTCCTGACATTGTTAAAAACCTCATTAGTGTGTCTAAGCTTGCTCAGTATAACAAAGTGTTTACTGAATTTCATGCTGGATATTGTCTTGTTAAGGATATCAACATGGGCAGAGTGGTGCTGAAGGGGGAGTTAATGATGGGCTATACAAAGTAGGATCAGAGCCACTGGTAGTGCTTCAAGTTTGGGTGACTCTAATTTGAAGTCGAACAGGAAAATAATGACATGCTCTGGTGTAGTAAAAAATGGAAGTGTTAATGTAGTGTTCAAGTCTATTTTGCATCAAAGGCTTGGACACCCCTTCCCAAAGATTTTGAATGGTGTAGTTAAACTTTATAATCTACCAGTGAAAGTCAATGAAGAGATCAATTTCTGTGAAGCTTGTAAGTTTGGAAAGTCTCATGCCCTTCCTTTCTCTATTTCTCTATCTCATGCACAGTCTCCTTTTGAATTAATTCATTCAGATCTGTGGGGGCCTATACCGGTTATGTCTACTGATGGTTACAGATACTATGTGCATTTCTTAGATGATTTTAGTCGGTTTGTGTGGATCTATCCCCTTAAACTAAAAAGTGATGCTATGGGGGCCTTTAATCATTTTATTGTCATGGTTAAAAACCAATTTGGGACATAAATTAAAGCTCTACAAACCAAAATGGGGGAGAATATGTTAAAATTCACAAACTCTGTACTAAGCTTGGCATACAGTCACGATATTCTTGCGCATACACATCAAGCCAAAATGATCGTGCTGAACGGAAACACCATCATATTGTGGAAATGGGTTTAACCCTACTAGCTCAAGCCTCTATGCCATTACGATTCTGGTGGGATGCGTTTATGACATCCACTTTCTTTATTAATGGACTACCATCCACTGTGCTAAAAGGGAAGTCTCTTATGGAGTCTCTAATAAAAAGGCAGCTGAATATTGTAGACTTGAGAATTTTTGGGTGTGCTTGCTACCCATGCCTTCGACCATATAACTCCCACAAGATAGATTTTCGGGGTGAACCATGTATATATTTAGGACCCAGTCCTATTCATAAGGGACACAAATGCCTAAGCTCCACAAGAAAAATAATTATCTCACACCATGTTCAATTTAATGAATTTGTGTTTTCGTTTGCTTCAAGTTTTGGTGTCCAAAACCATGATCCAGCCCAAAATCATGCCAACAATTATTCTGCCTGTCAGTGGCTGCCCAGTCCACCATGGGAACAACCCACAACAACTTCCAGCTTGACCCAATCTACTGAAAAACCACCAACCAAATTGAAAGCACCCAGCCCAGTGAAATCCTACCCAACCCTTACTCCATGACCCAAAGCCCATACGTCGAATGCTTTCACCTAGCCCACATTCAAGCCCCCAACCCTTGTCTGCCATACCCAGCCCACATTGAAGTCCATCTACCTTTCACAAAGAACCCAGTGTCCTAGCCAAACCTTAAATGCCCTACACGTGCTACCTTCCTTTTTCACAAATCGTGAATTATCATCTCTACCGTCCCAAATCCGCTTCAGCCCAACCGATTCAAATTCTCCTCTCCCTAAATCGATTGCGCCTCCTCCACCAGTGACTCTACCTTCCCACCCCATGACCACATGCGCTAAAGCAGGCATCTTCAAGCCCAAAGCATGGGTCAACACCATTTCTGCCGATCTAACCCAGACAGAACCCACTCAGGTTTCTAGGCCCTCGCCACAACAGTCTGGAAAGCTGCAATGGACCTTGAATATCAAGCTTTGCTTTGAAATCGAACGTGGGCGCTTGTTCCTTCGAAACCAAATCTCAACATTGTTGGTTGTAAATGGGTGTTTCGAACAAAACGCAATCTTGATGGATCAGTTAATCGATACAAAGCTCGGGTTATAGCAAAAGGTTTCCACCAATACCCAAGGGTCAATTTCTTTGAGACTTACAGTCCCGTTGTAAATCTCCAACCATTCGTGTTGTCCTGTCTATTGTCGTGACCTATAATTGGGAGATTCGTCAGTTGGACTTCAATAATGCCTTTCTAAATAGAACGCTTGATGAGGATGTGTACATGACTCAACCTGTTGGGTATGTTGATACAAAATTTCCAGATTATGTGTGCAAATTGCAGAAGGCCATATATGGATTGAAATAGGCCCCTAGAGCCTGGAATAATATGTTAAAATCAGTTCTATTGACATTGGGTTTCAAGCTAAGTTGTTCTGACACCTCTCTCTTCATTTACAAGTACAAGACATCAATTATTCTTTTACTTGTATATGTTGATGATGTGATCATAATTGGCAATAACTCCGCTCTTATTAATAATTTTATTGTCACTCTGGATCAGAAATTTGCCCTGAAAGATCTCGGACTGCTGCATTATTTTCTTGGCATTCAGGTCACTTGTGTACCTTTGGGGCTAATTCTAAGTCAATCCAAGTACATTGATGATCTTCTTGAGTGGGTCAACATGATGTTGGTTTTATGCCCTAAAACTCGTAAATAGTAAATGTTGTATTTTGACCGTCATTAATAAATTGTTATTAATTATTATTCAATAAATGTTATTGATTATTTTATCTTGCTTTAATAACCCTAAAATCCAATAAACTAACATCCTAGGCTGTTTTATGAGTCTTGAACAATATGTAGAGACATATGGGGATCAATGTTACAGTCTAAAAGGGTCTATAGTATAAGGATAGAGCTGGGTACCTTATCCTAGTAACATTATGGATACGCCCACTTTGTATTAGATACAAACGAAATGATCCAACGCGTTCATGCAGGAGACATGCGAGTGGGGGTGTCCTATTCAATGAGCTTGTAGAAGACTAGACCACGAAATTGTAACCACTAGATGTAACTACGTTGACTGGTTAGGTTTCTATTTCAATAGGTTGACCTAGGCAACTTAGTCTTAATCCTGAGTATATTATGAACTCCTGTTCACGAGGGATTGTCCTTTGATTTGTATGGATGAGAATGGTCCATTTGTCGACTCAATATGCCTACCATTTTGAGGACAAGACTGAGTGGGGAGTTGGGAACATAATTATACAAGATGGATTTCATTCCTTCCCGACTTTAGGGTAAGTAGATAAGTGTTCTCTTAAGTGGTTTCTTCGGGACTTGAACAAAGGGCCCTACCCTTTCACTGGCCTGAGAGGAGTTTCTGTTTGATGGTTGGACCATAAACAGGTTGTTCATTAGAGAAGCACTGGTACTTAAGGATTTAGAAGTAACTCAGGGGTATAACGGTATTTTGACCCAGCTGGTGTTACAAACACTTGTGAAGGACTAACTTGCTGTTATTGGTCTATATCCATGGACACAGAAATATATCTACAGTGAGAATAGTGCAGTTGTGGTCTTTAGTGGAGTGTACCCACAGTTAACAAATATTGATTAATGTGGTTAATGATTTTAGCCCGTTAATCTCATATCGTTGGAGCTTCTGATCTGTAGGTCCATTAGGTCCCCTTCCTAGCTCGTAAAGAATATTGAGGTAATTAATTCTTGGATGAAATTTGAAAAGTTCAAATTTACTAAGGGAAAAGTATAATGTATAATGATACATTATAATATAAAGTTTATTTTACAAATTAAACTTTACAGTATAAATATAATTTTGGATATGATTCAAAGTTAATTTATAAGATAATTAAATATTTGAAATTGGCAAATATTATTTTAATATGAATTAGATTTATATTAAAACTATAGGTTAAAATTAATGCGCATTAGATGTACATTAAAACTATAGGTTATGAGAGAAATATATTTGAATTTGATTCAAATGCAGGTTAAAATTAAATATTTGATATTTAATTTGGTAATTAATTAGTTATTTAATTTATCTAATTTAATTAAATTTGATTAAATTAAATTAATTGAATTAAAACTATAGGTTATGTGAGAGATGTTCATTTAAATATGATTTAAATGAATTGGTTAATTAATTTAGATTTAATTAATTATTAATTATCTCTGATATTTTATTTCATACAGTATGCTTAACCTAGGATTTTAGATTTTATTTACCAATGTAGTGATATTTCAAGATCCTAATATTAATTTTGAGTTAGGGTTCTGATATGTTTCTGCTGCTCTAGGATTTTAATCCTAGCACATGACAACTCTCAAACCGGCTCCTACCCTTCCGTTTTAGGAAAGCATTTCTCAACTTCAGATGGCCACCCTATGACTGATCCATATATCTACCGCAGCACTATTGGGGCCTTCCAATACCTTGCCAACACTAGGCCAGACATCACCTATATAGTAAACCACATGAGTCAATTTCTCAAACAACCATTCGATGTACATTGGCAAGGAGTAAAACGGATACTTCGCTACCTTAGTGGCACTAAAAACATGGGTTTTTTAATTGTTGCATCTGATGTGTTTGATATATCTGCCTTTTCAGATGCCGATTGGGCATCGAATGTTGATGGCAGGAGATCTATTGGGGCCTACTGTGTTTATTTGGGAAACTCTCTGGTGTCATGGTCTTCCAAGAAACAGACAGCCATAGCATGTTCCAGTATTGAATCTGAGTATCGACCACTTGCTCACACATCTGCTGAGGTAATATGGCTGAAACAGCTGCTCAACGAAATTGGTGTTCGAAATAATGGCACTCCTATTATTTGGTGTGATAACCGCAGTGCAAATGCCCTAGCTACCAACCCTGTTTTTCACGCTCGAACAAAACATATCGAAATTGATATGCACTTTATTCGTGATCAAGTTCTTCAAGGATCTTTGGAAATACGTTACGTTCCCTCTGTCGATAAAATTGCGGACTACCTCACTAAGCCCTTATCTCATTCTCGGTTTAATTATTTACGGACCAAACACAAGATAACCGTGTTTCCCTCTCATTTGAGGGGTGATGTGAAGAAGAAGGACAAAAGGCACAGCATCAATGAAGTGGAAATTCTGTAAAAATTATCACGTGTTGAATGTATTTGAAAACACTTTGTCTATATTATTTTATTTGTACAAATTGTCATTTCTGCCCTTCTCTTTCTTCTAAGGTTTATTCCATCTTTCATGTATAAATAGTTAATGATGGCTTGTGATTTAACTGGAGAGAAATATATTGAGAAAAGTATTTTGGCAACTGTTGTTGCGTCTGAATTCTTCCTTCCCTTTCTATTATTTTATACTTATTTTGTCTTGGGATTAAAACCTTTACTAAAACATAGGTATATTATCAGTCTATTAACTATAACGACATTACAAGTTGTATTCATATACCCATTTATACTGTATATTAGCCATATTACTAAATTACATACCAAAAATACTATATATGAATCCTTTATGTGTAATCCATACGTTTTTGTTCAGTCCCACGAATGAACACAAATCAGAGCAAAAAAACATCGTCGCTTATAGAAGTTTTCTCAAAATATAGAAAAGAGGAAAACCATATTTCAAACTAAGACCGTTTGATCTTTAAATGAAACTCGAAATGTACCAAGAAAGATATTCTCACGAACTACATACTTGCATGTCAAAATTTGCGATTTCCATATGTGTTTCTTTATTTATTTATTTTTTTTAAGAAAATCGTCATAATAAGGAAGGGGCTGTCTTGACAATTAGACTTGATTTTTATGAAAATTTTCCGCCCCTTAGACTATTCAAGAAATAAAGGGTGGGTTTAAGTCATTTATGTAATTGGGCCTATTCAAATAGGCTATTAGTGTTGAATTCCACAATTATAATAGTTCGTGTTTCCAACTATTATAACTTACAATTAACTCCTCTTTGCTAATTTCCTATTCATTCTCTTTTTTTCTCTTTGTTATAGTATTTACAATTTTCTACCCAGATTAAAATAGTTTGTACCGTAAACACATACTATTTTAACCTATAGACTATAATAACGAGTATCCCAAATAATTTTGAAAATCAAGAACTAAACACGCCTATTTTTTCAAAAATCAAACACTAAAGAGGTAATTTTTCTTTCACTTTTCTAATAAAAATTAACACTTTATTCTACACATTTTTATAACATTTTGTTTAACAATTTTTGTATAACAATGGTTTATCTTCTCTTTTGTCAAATAATTTAAAATATGTTGTATTACAGGTTTACTATCTCTAAACTTCTAGCGTGTCTATAAATTCTTAAGTCTTTAATTTGTGTCTAATTAGTATTTAAACCCTTCTCAAAAAAAGAAAAAAAAAACCTTCTTCAAACTTTAAAAATGTCAAATAAGTTTTTAAACTTTAAACTTTCAGTCTAATATAGGTTTTTGACATATTCTACATTTTTGGAAATTAACAAATCTATGAGACATATACAATTGAATTTTGAGTCTGGTATAGTGATAGCTCTACAAAAGAGTTATTTTTACTGGCGTAAATCTTATTAATTCTAGAGAAATTAATGGTTACATGTGTTTAATTACAGGTAGTCAAGCTTAAGAGGTCATTGGGAATGACGGGTGAAATTCGGGCAAAAATGGAGTACTTAGGGATCAATTGGAGCCACCAGTCTTAAGAAGACGCAAAATTACAAGATGACAAAATTGCCCATGGGGAAGAGCGTTGCAATCTATTGAAGAAGAAGATTGCCTAGCGTCACTCGACATTATGATGTGCTAAAGGTTGATGCTTGCAGCGCAATTCTACTGTTGTTGTGATTCTATGGATGCTAATGTATGTTCGGATATGCTCAAGTTTTTCTCAATACTAGCCCAAGTATAAACTAATATTCAGATTTCTCGGTAAGGATCGAGGTCGAACACGGAGATTTTGGACTAAACAAATGAATGAAATGTAAATCTTGCAGAAGTTTGCAAATAAAGTGAGGTATTGGTGATAAACATGCAAGAAATAAAACAACTACCAACGTGCAACAAGAGGTGAAGAATCACTGATATGGGTTGTGCAAACAACAGAAATTTGGTTTTCTTTCAAATGGAGAAAAAAGGGTTGGAGAAAACCCTTCATCAATCGGTCGAGTTCTTGCTTAGTTTCATAGTTCATGCTCCTAAACTTATATGGTTCATACCTCTCGATAGATGAGTCACATAAATCATATGTTTATGATGCATGCTTGTTTAGTTAAGCCTAAAATGATTTCTATGTCTAGGATTAATTCTTAGTTACACAGATGAGAATTATAGTTACTTGCTCTCTCGAGTAGTTAACTATTTCTACCTAAATCAAGTTGTCAAGTATATTTAAGCAATGAAGGGTAGAAATGCATCGATGTAGTTGAACTAGAAACTAAGCTTAAACTCTTAAGATCGATGAATGTTACTCTCCAACCCCTCAAGCGATTTAGCTACTCATACTTGTTTGTGAAATGAACTTAAACATGGAAGACAAGAGATGAATCATGATGTAAGAAATAGATATATATTAAGGGACAAAATGATTTCTGTACTTTTACATTACAAACAACCAAATTTGCTTCAAGGTACAAAAATATAAAATGATAAGGTGAAGAGATGAAGCTGTCGGCGGCAGTGTCCTGTTCGCCGACAGAGATGGTGTTTTCAGTGTTTGCTCGCGTTGAGGAGAAGGACTGGTGAGGCTGCACTCTCTTTCGAGGTTGAGGTTCAGCAGAACTCCAACGGAGATGGAGATGAGGCACTCGACTGTCGCAGAGAGGGAGAAGATGGAGGGCAGCTGCGCGATTCCAAACTTCTCTTCTTGCACAAAGAACTCTAACCCTAATTCCTAAAATGTCTATCTACAAAATTCTTTCTCCAAGAGTAATCTCTAAAACTTTTCTCTGATGTTTTCATTGTTGCGGGTTAAACTGGCTTTTATAGTCCTAGATTGTACCCTCCATTCTGACGCAGGGGGCCCACGACGCGTTCGGCATCGTCCTTTCTAACCAGATAGCCTGTCTCTGTCCAACGACTCAAGGTGTCGAAAATTCTCTGTCTCCAGCTGTCAAGGTCAGGCTCCCCGAGGTAACAGAATTTGTCTTTTAGCGTCATGCGTCTGGTATATGCATTTCCGTTTGTCTTCGACACATGCGTTGAACATGACTACCTGCAAAATAGGGCGTTCAAAGGCATTAAACTTCAAAATAATCTTTCTTCAGCCTATTTACAAGCTTGTACGCATACTAAGGATATATCAAAGATTAAAGCATTAGATGATGCATTTTTTCAACATTCTTTCACCATTATTCTAAGAAAAGAAGGACAATAACTTGTATTTTTACAAGTTATCAACTATCTTCAGCAACACGATGCTCTCGGCTTTAGTATATATAGTTCCTTTCATTTCTAGGATCAAAGAGAATCGGTTTCACCCCAATTTTGGAGTCGTCTCTTATGCATTTTTTTCCCCTCTCTTTCTTTAGTTTTTAGTTTAGGAGTTTTATTTTCTTGATGTAATGACATTGAACTTAGGGTCTTGGCAATATCGTCCTGACGAGAAGCTAAAAGCTCGTTTTCTAGTTTAAGGGGTCAGGGTCTTGGTTGTAAATTGTGAGGATTGAACCCATTTATATATGTATATTGATTCAAGCATCTCTATTTCCTGTTTAATCTCTATATCTTGATTTAGTTTTAGATTTGACGCATTGATTATGATTTCTTGCCTAATGGTTAAAATTCTTTGCATATTAATCCATAATTGTTGTGTGTTGTCTATCAAGTAGCAAAGCTAAGTTTGATTCACGAATGTATGTTTATTGGCTATTCCAAAGAACATATGTTTGCATAATCAAATTAGAATTAGAGAGAAATCGATTAATTAACTCAAGTGATTATTTGTCGTGGTAGTACCTCTTAAACATAATGCAAATGTTTAGGCCTACATGGAATAGTATTGTGCTTAATAGGACGACATTTCATTTAATTAGGGGTCATTAGTCTTAGTTAATAGTTTGGGCACTCGTTCGCCTTTTCCAACAATTGACTTTTCGAACAAGTTGGTTAGATGAGTGAGTTGGCCATTTGCATTGGATGATAAGAGTTCATGTGATTGATTAGCAACCCGTCAGGTAAATACCCTTCCTTTAAACTAGACCGTTTAATGTTACTATTCTTAATCGTTTGGCTCCATATCTTTACTTTTATTGTCTTTATCTTTTCTACCCTTTTATTTCTCTTTCACAAATTCCCCACGTTCCTTCTTTAATTAGGTAGGAAATCAACTAGTGCAAAACTATCTTTAGGGTGCCTGTTTTTCAACTCGGTTCTACTAATACTACGCCTATTAATAGTTCTAGATAGTTAGTTTATAAATATTATTTGATTGGAGACCCTCGCCATAGCATATTAAACTTTTAAATTTTGTTGTTATTTGTTTGTGATAATTTTTTTAAAAAAATATGTAAAATAGTTCAAAAAAATTTAAGATTTATTACGCATAAAATCAAAATCAAAAGTTGAGAGACATTTTATTGACGTTTAAAAATTTAGGTATTCGATATAGAAAGTCTAAAAACAAGCTTACTTAATTGATACTTGTTAGTGACGTATCACATGCGCATAGGGTGATGTCAAGAGATCGAGCCATTTTATTTTTTTAACACATAGGTTGGTGTTTAATTTGAGTTGCGTTCTTGTCTAAGTTTCTTTCTTCTGAGTATTTAAGGCTCCACTTTAACACAGCCTCACAATTTTCCATGCTCAATCAAATTTCAAAATCAACATTTTTAATTTCTGTGATTTGCTTCTGTCCCTTTCCCACACATCTTGTTTTAGACGTTAGATCTTTAAAGTTTGATATTATTTTGAATTCTTGCCCACTTTCCTTTTCCAGAATCTCCACTTTGATGAAAATAAAATGTCAAATGTGTGTGGGATTTGTTTCTATAAAAGAAACTAATAGAAATCATCCTCAACAAATAATTCAAAACTTAAATCTCATTTGGTAACCATTTGAGTTTTGGTTTTTTTTCTCAATTTTTTACAATATTTTGCGTCTTTCTTAAGTAAAAAAGATTGAATTCTTAACCAAATTTCAAAAACAAAAACAAGTTTTCAAAACTACGATTCCATTTGGTAACTATTTGGTTTTTAGTTTTTGAAAATTAAGCCTACAAACATCTCTCTTACTCCTAAATGGTTTACTTTCTTATCTACTTTTTATCCATGTTTTCAAAAACCAAGCTAATTTTTTAAAATTAAAAAAAATATATAGTTTTTAAAAACTTGTTTTTGGTCGACTCTTGTTTTTTTTTTTTTTCTAGTATAACAATTGGGGTTAGGGAGATTCCGAACCATAAACTTCATAGTTACTAGTACATTCGGATGCCAATTGAGCTAAGCTCTTATTGGCAACTTTTGTACACAAGAAAGATGCAAATCATGGTAAGAAAATGTAAGAAAATAGGCTTAATTTTCAAAAACCAATAACCAAAAACAAAATGGTTACCAAACGAGGCTTTACTTTTTTAAGTTTTCAAATTTTAATTTGGTTTTTGAAAACATTAGTAAAATGTAACTAATAGTGTAAGAAATTTAGAGGTAGAAGAGACGTTAATAGGCTTACTTTTAAAAAAATAAAAACAAAAAATCAATCAGAACTTTAACTATTAGAGGGGATTAAATTTAATAGTCTATCCTAATTTTAATTAATCACACCCATTAATGTTGGATGTGGTGGTCTGTATTGCACCACATTTTAATGAGCATAGCCACAATAGATTATGATTAAAGTTGATTATTGATTTTAGACGACGTGGTGATCACGTTAAGTTCGAAGTGAGCTCTGATCAACAGTTAAGATGACCTGTCGAAAAATTTTCGCATCGATGATGCTAATATCTAACTATTCTTTACACGAATATTTTCATCCCAAATATTGAAGTTCTATAATTAAAAGTTTTTAAAAAGATTCAAATATTTAAAACACAATTATTAGAAATTAACAAGAATATATCGATAATAACATAAAAGGTTTGCCATAATATACATAACAATATATCAAATTGATATCCAAAGTTTTATAGTGTAATCAGTTAATCAAAACGTTAGATAATGTATGATTAAAATTAGTCTTGAACAAACCTAGCTATTAGTAGGCAATTAAATATATATTAAAATTTCTATTTGAAAATAATTAAACGTCACAGTTAACAAAATGATTGTGAATACATGTCTTAGGCTTATTGTCAGCGTTATAATTGAAGCAATACGATGTTTGAGTAGAGAAGAAAAATAGAGAGAAGTAAAAGAAAGAAATAATAGTGAATAAATGATGAGGGAAAGTTGAGAGAAAAAGAAAAAGAAATTCAAAATAAACCTTAATGAGAGAAAATTAGAGGAAGAAAAGAGAGGGAATGTGTGTGGGAGAAGGAAAGGAGAGGATGTTTTGTTTTTTAGTACGACAAATTGTATAGATGGAGGATTGAATCTCCAACTTTATAGAAGAGAGTGCATGTCAACACGATTAGGGTTCTGAGGAGAAAAAGGTAAAGATTGTTGGAAAGAAAATTGATTTTGTGTGTAACACACTAGGCCTAGGATTTGGAATCTGTATTCGACACCTGATGGCCCTGGTAATCTCCTGCAACCTGGCAACGCCATCCTTTCTTATCAACGACTTCTAAGAGTGAAGACAATCCCCCACAAACCAACACGGATTCTTACAGCATGGTTTATGCTAACTTCCATGCTTCTTAGGAAAATTTCCAAAAGGTCCCCAACATAGAATTACTCCAAGTCAAGCACTTTTAATTTTAGAGTTCCACAAAAAATGAAGGCGCACCTTGTTAATATAGATATTAACTTCCAATTCTTTTAAACCTTTCTTAACCATACTTTCATATCCTCAGGATCTCTTTCATTCGATGTGATCTCAGTTCATTCGTGTTCCTCTCCTAAACTCGGAGTGTTACATTTGAAGAGAAGAAAATATAGCTGTTTTTCTTTCTTCTATTTCCCTAAAATTCTCATTTGCCTTTGATTTATATAAATTTCAAACTCTTCTTAAATAGAAAAAAAAATAATCAAACCAAAATTTGAATGAACTAATAATATAAGTGATTGAAATTAATTTGATTAATTTAAAAATATTCTATATAATTAATTCCATCCAAGATAGATTTCAACGTTAATGTCTTTAAAAAAAGTTTAACAACCTATGGAGTAGGAGAATTGAACTTTTGACTTCGAAGTTGATAATACAAGTATTATACCACTATGTTCATTTTCATTCAAAATTTTATTTCTTTCTAACAAAGAAGTTGGAGAAAAAGTAATTTGATTTAAGTTTGTTAATTAAGATAAGAAAAGGAAAATAATCCATCATTATTCACTAAAAAAAGTGTCTATTTTTCTCTAAAATAAATATTAAACACCAAATTATGAAAGAAACCACAAAAAAAAAATGAATAAATAAAAATTGGACACAGTTAGGACTTGGGAGTCTATGCAAGGATTATTGTAAACTAAAACAAAAATGTGAGAACCAAATAGATAGTATTTATTTTTTATTAAACTTAGAAATTTTCATTCGTCCATCTTATTCTAGAGTTTTCATCTACTCCGTCTTTCTCTATTTTTCTTTATTATTTGTTTTAAATACTTTATTTTTCTTTACTTACCTAAAGAAGAATTATGTGATAATTTTTTTTTGATTATTTTCAAATATAGCAAAATGAGCCAATTTATTTACAAATATAGTAAAATGTACCAAATAGATGTTTATCAATGTCTATCACTATCTACCAGGGATAGATAGTGACATTTTGCTATATTTTAAAAAGATTTTTAACAGTTTTGCCACTTAAAACAATTGTCTTTTTTTTAATTTATTTTACTACTTTTGTGGAATTTTTGGGGAAGGATAATTTTATTTAGGTTATTTTGAATTGATCTTAAATAGAATCAAATAAAAATAGCCACCTACAAAAGTTTATGATTTAATTTAACCGAATATAATTACTAGTATGAAATTTTAAGGGCAAATATCAATTTATACCCCTAAACTTTGGGAGTTGTATCAATATAAATCCTAAACTAATATTTGTATGAATTTAAACTCTAGACTTTGGGGATTGTATCAATTTAAACCCCAAACTAATAATTGTATCAATTAAAACCTTGAACTTTTATAAGTGTATCAATTTAAACCTTAAACTTTCATAAGTATATCAATTAAAAAACCCTAAACCCTAAACCCTAAACCCAGGGTTTAGGGTTTAGGGTTTAGGGTTTAGGGTTTAGTGTATCCAAATAAAACATAATGGAGGGTTTAAATGGATACACTTATAAAAGTTTAGGGTTTAAATTGATACAATTATTAGTTTGTGAATTTAAATTGACACAGTTATAAAAATTTAAGATTTAAATTAATACAATTATTAGTTTGAGGTTTAAATTGATACAACTCCAAAGTTTAGGGATATGAATTGATATTTTACCCAAATTATAATTGACCAAACCCAAAAATTTAGAGATAGAAATGATATTTGTTCAATCTCATTTATAAATTTTCAATGTTTATATTATTTTTATTAATATCGATATTTTGTCAGAAAATTATTATAAATAAAAAAAATATTATAAGTCTATTCATAAATTTTTTTTATATTTGTAAATAGTTTGATATTTTTTATTTTTTAACGCATCCTATTTTGTAAATATTTTTCTCGAATATCTAAAAATTAGAGACATGAAATGGAGGTTTGAAAACTTGTAACCCACTAAGAATCTGACAGCGCCTTTGAAAAATGAAGTCTCAAATTCATCCTAATTCAATAAACGTATTTGCATCTCTTTTGTATTTCACATTCTTTGCTTTTTTTTATGGTTAACAAGACACGTTTGGAGAATCTATGCAATAAAAAGGTTTCTATTTTCTCCATTCTTGAAGTGAGTATTATGGATTAAAAATTAGGTGACTAGATCCAACGAATTTTTTCTTTTTTTTTTTTTTTTGTAGGAAGCCCACCAAAAACAAACTATAACACAAAATTTTTAGACACAAAGACATCAAATCATATACGATAAGGAGAAAATAGAAAAGATGAAACATGCTTTGCCAACGCCTTCCTCGAAAGGGAGTGTACCAAGAATTGTTATCCCGCCTCACATGTAGAAAGAAACATTATCCAAATCGAGAACGATCTATTTAACTTCCTTTAGGAAAAAGGAAACCTTTGAGAGATCCAAAGAAACATTTTAAGAAGATGGACCACTTCTAGACAATCAGACTCGACTTAAATATCATGCACATTGATAGAATGAATAATTTCGAGACCCTCGCAAATAGCCAAAGCCTCCAGATCTTAACATCATTTCCTCTATAAATTAATTAAATACAACCAAGCGATCATGACTCAGATGGTCCCTGAAGCACCCAGCTAACTCCCCTTGACTGACTAGTAGGGTTTCAAACAACATCTTGTTCAACTTCCACTAATTCATAGGGGTCCATCCCACGTTGGTAAGACAAGGTTGCAATCGATCCTCCACTTTTGCTTTACCATAATAATCAGTTTGAAGCGATACCACATCAACGATTTTATTATTATTATTATTTAAACGTAGCTTTTTTTTAAGTACAATGGGGATGAAAAATTCAAACCACGAACCTATTGGTCGTCAGCACATATTTATGTTAGTTGAGTTGGGCTCATTTTAGTCATATTTACACACAACTTGAATAATAATAAGAGAATTTACACCCCTAAACTTCAAGATTTGTATCAATTTATACTCTAAACTAATAGTTATTTAAATTTAAACTTTGAACTTTAGTAAAGTATGAAATTAAGGTTATCTAACACAAGACAGATCTTGTTAAGCACAATGTTACAACAATACAAACAACATCAGAGATAAATGCAGAATACTAGAGCAAAAATATAACACAAGGTTCGGTAATCCAATTCGGTGTAAATACCACCTACGTCTAGGAGGCAGTGTGCTCAATTAAGATAATTAAATTCACTAATATTATTTCAAGCAATTACAACAATATAATTATCTGTAGTGACACGGCAAATAGTAACACTCGAATACCTTAACTCTTCAAATAATCACTTAGGCTCCCCCTAAGTGTGAGACTCTCTCTCAAGACTCTTAGGCTCTCCCTAAGTGTAAGACTCTCTCTCAAGACTCTTAGGCTCCCCCTAAGAGTATGTAGTAGTGAATCAATATTTAGGCTCCCCCTAAGTGCAAGACTCCCTCTCAAAGTGTTCTAGGCTCCCCCAAAGTGTGAGATTTCCTCTCACCAAAACTTTTATATTTCCCACTTTAAATGAAGACCTCTTTACTTGATGAACTTAGACTCTCTCTAAGTTTTAAAATAGCTTCTTACTGTTCGAACTGGTGTCCTAAATCTCTTGTCTCATAGTTTGTAATGTTGTAAATATAAATTATTTATTTACTAAAATAAAGAGTTATCTTATTTGACATTTAGATTGCATTAACTAAAATCCAATAAACTAAGATCCGTGGTTAAATTATGTAAACTTAAACATGTATGTGGTTGACATACAAGTAGGATCATGTTTAAGTATTAACCAAAAAGGTTTGTAATATAGGAATAAGGTTGGATGTCTTGTCCTGGTGACACTACGGATACGACCCATTTTGTAATTGTTATAAAAAGTTGCAAAGTGTTACAAACGACATGATTCTAGTCGTTTATGTGGAGACATGTGAGTGTGGGTATCCTATACAAAGAGTTTGTATAAGATCGAACCACAAAATGTTTATTTTTTTTCTTTATAACCTCATGAATCAAAGAAATTAACATTACATAGGAAGACCATAGGTAACTAGACCTTAATCCTGAGTGCATTATGAACTCCTGCCTATGAGGGCAATCCTTTGATCTGTATGGGTGAGAGTGGTCAAATTGCCGACTCAATAAGCCTACCATTTTGGGATTTGCCTGAGTCGGAGCTGGGAACCTATCTTCACAAGATGAAATTTTGGATAAGATTCAATATTAATACTTTACATTATCAGAGAAAAAAATGTTTGCATAAGATTTAAATATTAGATATATGAATAAGATTCATGTAAAAACTTTAGGTTAAAATTTAATATGAATATGATTCATATTAAAACTATAGGCTATGTGAGAGAACATTATTTGAATATGATTCGAATCAAATTAAATATATGATATTTAATTTATTAATTTATTTATATATTAAATATAATTTAATATATATTTTAAATAAAATTAATTTAATATAATATAATCAAATTAAAATTAAAAGAGTAATTCCCTTTGGGAGTTATTATATACGTGATGGTGGGGAGTTAGAAATAACTTCCCTTCCTCTCCCACCTTCTCTCTCATGGGGTGATATACACAGAAAGGAGAATAAGAGTTCTGGAGGATGAAAAACACATAATATATATATATATATATATATTTAATCTCTAAAGTACTCTCTCTCAATTGTTTTCCTTCAACAAAAACAAGAACAACACACACCTCCTTCTTGATTCTTTATCCTTAGAAAATAGTAAGAAAGACCATTATGGTGGTGTTCTTTGTTGGTGTTGTACGTTGAACTTTTGGGAAGAAGTATTCGTGATTGTTCGTTGATTTTCAACGACAAAAGGGAGGTTTCCTACGAAGAAGAGTCTTCAAAGGTGCATATTCTTTTTTCCCTTAAATTTCTTTTTAAAGCATACTATAAATTATAGTTTTTATCCTATATCTCTGTTTTTTATTTCTCTGTATGTTGAGTCTTTCAAAATTGAGAATTAGTTGCATGGCGTTCACACGCTTCCACGAAAAATTCAATTCCATCACTTGCGGAGTAGAAGAATAAACCAACACGATCTCGAGTAAGTCTCCGAATCAACAGCACCACAATCTTTTTCAATAAGATTGACACACTTGTGAATGTCACTGCACACACAAGACAATGACTTTAGTATTTTTCATGAACGATCAACCCTAGAGAGAACACAATTTGATACAAAATTACTAATTTGAGTGAATTTTTTTGTACTAAAAAGTTTAGTGTCTTCGTTAGCTTTTTAATACAAAATTACTAATTTGAGTGAATTTTTTTAATTTGTCATAAACTTCAATTTTTTTATTATTTAAGTTTGATGTTTATAGTTTTTTAATACAAAATTACTAAGTGATTTTTTTTAGGAAAATTTTCACAGATAGAAAAAATATCAAATTATTTACAGAAAAAAGCAAAAACAACATTGATAGACATTAATAGACTTCTATCAGCATCTATCAGTGATAGACTTCTATAATTTCTATCATTGATAGACCTTGATAGACTTCTATCACTGTCTGTCACAACTATCTAAAAATTTTGCTATTTTGTGTAAATAGTTTCCCTTATATTTTTATTTTTAAAAATCCCCCCTTTTTATATATTTTCTATAATATTTCTTTTTTTTTTTTTTTTGTTAGTATTTCAGTTTGATAATTAGTTAAATAATTAGTAATTTATTGTTTATCTTTTTTTTTCTAGAAAATGACAGACAAATGTTTGAGATCACAAAGTATGTTGATTAACATACATGTTCTTACTCAGGACTTAGTCAAAGTCATGTGCAGTTAGATTCTTCAAGGATTGCACTAGAGTTTTGTGATGTCATAAGAGAAAAGTCGTCTATTAGCGTAGCACAACTACAATCCAACATAAGGATAAAATTTGGATATCATGTTCCTTACCATAGTGTGTGGGAGGGCAAAAGAAAGGCGTTGGCTAAAGTGTTTGGTGACTAGGACGAGTCATACAAACTGTTGCCTAGATTGTTATATATGGTTAAGCAGACCAATCCCAGAACGCGCGTGGAGTAGAGAGTAAAAGAAATGCCTACTGAACGACATGTTATCCTTACTTCTGTATTTTGGGCATTTGGTCCTTGTATTGATGCCTTTAATAGATGTCAGCCAGTTATTCAAATAGACAATACCCACTTATATGGAAAATATCGAGGAAAGTTACTAATTGCTACATCAGTTGATTTAAATGGACATCTTCTTCCTCTTGCATTTGTCGTTGTAGATGAGGAGTCTGCGACTCATGGAGATTAGTTTCTAAAACATTTGAAAGAAATTATTACACATGAAGAGTTATGTTTAATTTCGGATCGACATGCTGGCATTATCTCAACAGTTAACAATCCAGAAAATGATTGAACGGGACCAAAATATCACCATCGATACTGCTTACGGCATATTGTCAACGACTTCAATAAAAAAAATACATATTCAATATATTAAAGAATTATATTTATCATGTCGGATGTCAATTCCAAATTTGCAAGTTAAATAAAGCGATTGAGGACATCAAAAGAATAAATCGGAGTAGTTTGATTTTTTTTTTATAATATTGGTATTGAGCAATGGACTCAAGCACATGATGGAGGTTTCAGATACGGGTGGATGACGACAAATCTATCAGAGTGCATCAATAGAGTTCTCAAAGGAGCTCGAATGTTGCTGATAAATGCTCTCTCGCTCAAGTACATTTTACAAATGCGTAAACTATTTTGAAAAAAGAAAAAAAGAAATAAGAGTTGCTTTAGAGCGTCAAGATAAATACACCAGGTAATATTTTTTTTCTTTTTTTTTAGTAATCAACAATTCGTTTCGAATATATTCATAATACTAAGTGAGTAAACAGTCAGGTACATACATGAATTTTTTTTAAATGGGCTGCAAGTTCCAATAAATATAAAGTACAGTCGTATGATCGATATGAAGGTGTTGTTAGGTTTTATGTCCTAAAACTCGTAGTTTGTAAACATTAATATGTATTTTATTTATCAATAAAGTTGTTATCGAGGCTATTCAGTACATTTGTTATTGAATAAAGTGAATTGTTGTTAATATAACTCTAAATCCAATAAACTAAGAACTAATGGCTTTAGTATGAATACTTTAACTATATGTAGTGACATAAAAGTGGATCAAGTTCGAGTGAAATAGCCAAAACGGTCTATAATATAAGGATGAAGCTGGGTGCCTTATCTTGAGTACCTTATCTTGAGGACACTATTGATTACGGCGCACTTTGTATTTGATACAAATGATGTGATCATAAATCATGCATGTGGAGACATGTGGGCATGGGGGCGTTCTATGCAATGAGTTTGCATAAGACCGGACCACGAAATAGTCACTATTACTTTATAACGTCGTTTACTGTTAAATACTAACTATTTCAACTAGATAACCTAGTTAACTTGATCTCATTCTTGAGTTAATTATAAACTCCTATTTATTCGGGATTATCCTTAGATCTTCATGGGTGAGAGTAGCCCGAGTGCACCGACTCAATAAGCCTCCCATTTCAGGGGTAAGCCGAGTAGATAGCTGGAGACATAGTCTTATAAGACGTAATTCACTCCTACCCGACTTAGGGTTAGCAGATAGGTTGCCCTTAAGTACTGATTTTGGGTCTTGAACAAGGGGCCCCATCCTCTTATTGGCCCGAGAGGAACTCGGTTTAGTAATAAGATCACAAACCCATTGTTCATTAGAGGATCAGTGGGACTTAAGGAACAAGATGTAATCACAGGGGTAAAACGGTAATTTTGACCTAGTTGTGATTACAGACAACCCGTGAAGGATCGACTTACTAATTATGATTATATCAAATGGACAGAAATATATCTACAGTAAGGAGAGTGCTGCGGATTTTAGTGGAGCGTCCCATTAGTTAACGAATGTTGGTTAACTAGGTTAAAGAGTTTGGCTGGTTAATCTCGGATCGTTGGAGCTCATGATCTGCAGGTTCATTAGGTCCCTCTACTAGCTCACAAATGGATAAAACCTTAGATTATATGGTGAATAAATTTGAAATGTTCAAATTCGGCTTAAGGAATGAATGTCGGGTAATGTTTAATATATTAACATTTAATTACGAATTAAACAGACAAAGAGAGTTAATTATAATATTTAAATATAATTTAAATATTAATTACATGAATAGGGATTCATATCGATTTTTTTAGAAAAATCAGGATAAGTGGAAAATTAATATTATTTTATTATTTAATATTAAAATAATATTATACTTAATTATTTTTTATTTAATTATTTATTTTTTAATTGAATTTTTAATTTAAAAATAAAATTAAATTAAATTTTTAGAAAATCATTTAAAATTAAATTTAAAATTGATTTTTAGAAAAATTGGATCTGCCCACTTTCTAAGCAACTAGCTTAGTTATTAACTCCACGTTTTGCCACTAATTTTGATCAATTTTTTGGATGTTTGAGTTGCATGTTAATCCTTAATAAATAATGATGAATTAGGCAAAAGATGGGGTTAAGAATTTTGGTGAATTAAAGGTTATTTTGCCAAAAATCCTCCATAACTCGCTTCACCAAGCTTGATTCCTTAACAAATTCACCACAAAATTGGATCCCACCATCCAATCTAAAGCCAGAGAATAGTAGAGAAGACTCTTATGGTTGTCTACATTCAAGTGGTGTTCAAATTCATGGAGAATTCAAGGAGAATTTTGTCTGTAAAGATTGTAATTTCTAACTCTTTGTTTTTTCCCTTTTTGCATGAAAGTTTATCCTTAAAATTGAGCATGTTAAAGTGTAATGCATCCAAATTCACTTTTATTGCATGTTCATATATCCTTCAGGTGTGTTTCATGTGAAAACCAGACGTTACAGCCTCAATGCTAAAGGAGGAATTGTTCAAATACTGAGGCTAAATGGGTCTAAGCGGTACGGTTCATGTAAAAGTAGCATGCATTTTGCTTGGATTAAAACCCAAAACGCAGCGGAAACGTATCAGAACCGTATCTCAAAATTAATTTTAATAATTTTGAAATACTTTTACATTGGCAAAAAACACTTAAATTAATCTAGGTTAAGCAAAAAATTAGAGAATAAAAACTCTTACGTATTGTGTCACCACCACTTGGAGACCTTCCTATTCTCTGAATCTTGAGGGAAGGTTTGTGGAACCTTTTTGGCACAGGAAAAAAAAATACAGAACTTTTCTGGATAATTTTTTTTTTTTTAGAGAACGCTGAGAATTTTGTTTTTTTTTTTTGTTGAGAGAATGGTTCACACCTAAACAAAATTCTATTTTTGCACTATATAAAGAAGCGAGAGAAAAATGGGAAACGTGGGTGTTATCCCACGTCTTAAGTAACTCCCCTACGTGGGAGTTACAACAAACTTAATTAATTAAAATTAAATTAATTAACTAAATCAATAATTAATTAAATTAATAATTAATTAAATCAATAATTAATTAATAATTAATTAAATCAATAATTAATTAATAATTAATAATTAATTAAATCTAATTTAATTAATCAATTCATTTAAATCATATTTAAATGAACATCTCTCACATAACCTATAGTTTTAATTCAATTAATTTAATTAAATCAAATTTAATTAAATTAGATTAAATTAAATAACTAATTAATTCTCCAATTAATTAATTACCAAATTAAATATCAAATATTTAATTTTAACCTGCATTTGAATCAAATTCAAATACATTTCTCTCATAACCTATAGTTTTAATGTACATCTAATGCGCATTAATTTTAACCTATAGTTTTAATAAAATATTTGAACAATTTCAAATATTTAATTCTCTTACAAATTAACTTTGAATCATATCCAAAATTATATTTATACTATAAAGTTTAATTTGTAAAATAAACTTTATATTATAATGTATCATTATACATTATACTTTTCCCTTAGAAAATTTGAACTATTCAAATTTCAACCAATAATAACCTCAATATTTTTTACAAGCTAGGAAGGGGACCTAATGGACCTACAGATCAGAAGCTCCAACGATATAAGATTAACGGGCTAAACTCATTAACCACATTAATCAATATTCGTTAACTGTGGGTACACTCCACTAAAGACCCACAGTTGCACTCTTCTCACTGTCGATATATTTCTGTGTCCACGGATATAGACCAATGACAGCAAGTTAGTCCTTCACAAGTGTTCGTAACACCAGCTGGGTCAAATTACCATTATACCCCTGGGTTACTTCTAAATCCTTAAGTACCAGTGCTCCTCTAATGAACAACCTGTTTATGGTCCAACCATCAAACAGAAACCCCTCTCGGGCCAGTGAGAGGGTAGGGCCCTATGTTCAAGTCCCGGAGACACCACTTAAGGGAACACTTATCTACTTACCCTACAGTCGAGAAGGAGTGAAATCCATCTTGTATAATTATGTTACCAGCTCCCCACTCAGTCTTGTCCCCAAAATGGTAGGCATATCGAGTCGACAAACGGGCCACTCTCACCCATACAAATCAAAGGACAATCCCTCGTGAACAGGAGTTCACAATATACTCAAGATTAAGACTAAGTTGCCTAGGTCAACCTATTGAAATAGAAACCTAACCAGTCAACGGAGTTACATCTAGTGATTACTATTTCGTGGTCCAGTCTTATGCAAACTCATTGCATAGGATACCCCCACTCGCATGTCTCCTACATGAACGCGTTGGATCATTGCGTTTGTATCAAATACAAAGTGGGCCGTATCCATAGTGTTACCAGGATAAGGTACCAAACCCTATCTTTATACTATAGACCCTTTAGGTTGTAACTTGAACATTGATCTCTATATGTCTCTACATATTGTTCAAGACTCATAAAACAACCTAGGATGTTAGTTTATTGGATTTTAGGGTTATTAAAACAAGATAAAATAATCAAAAACATTTATTGAATAATAATGAATAATCATTTATTAATGACGGTCAAAATACAACATTTACTATCTACAAGTTTTAGGGCATCAAACCCAACACATTTGGCATCCCATACTCCCATTTTATGGCGGTTTGCTCATGATTTTACATGAATTACAAAGATTTCATTAAGAACTATTATAAACTATCAACATACGATGCATGCTACTCTCCTCAATTTCAACCTGTACCGCACAAAGATTACTAGATCACACATCCTAATATGCATGTCTTACATCTCGACCCATCGTTGTTGAGGAAACCTGGTAGACCAAAGAGTTCATGGTACCACAATGAGATGGACTGGTCAGAACCGAGTGCTCAAGTACGGTGTGAATTTTATAATCAGTTAGGTCACAATCAGAGGAAGTGTCCTTCGTTACAAAGATAGGCACCAGATAGTTAGTTGTTAATATTTCTATCCTGTAATTAATATTTTTATTGTATAATTAATACTTTTATTATAAATTATTATTTAAGCTCAAATTTATTTGTATGTTTTGCTCAAGAAGTAAATAATTTTTTTCTTTTAGATCATGGCTTTAAACCCAGGATCGATTGATCCTGATGTTTTATACGATCAATTTATTCATCGATCATCAGTTGTATGGCAAGATCGTACTACAGGCAAGATATACTGTAGACGTCGAGATTTGGTTGTTATCGCACTATCCCACTCAATAGTAGAATAATATCAATACTGTTGGGTTTTATGCCCTAAAACTCGTAGATAGTAAATGTTGTATTTTGACCACCATTAATAAATGGTTATTCATTATTATTCAATAAATGTTATTGATTATTTTATCTTATTTTAATAACCCTAAAATCTAATAAACTAACATCCTAGGCTATTTTATGAGTCTTGAACAATATGTAGAGACATATAGAGATCAATGTTCAAGTTACAGCCTAAGGGTTTATAGTATAAGGATAGGGCTGGGTACCTTATCCTGGTAACACTATGGATACGGCCCACTTTGTATTTGATACAAACGCAATTATCCAACGCATTCGTGTAGGAGACATGCGAGTGGGGGTATCCTATGCAATGAGTTTGC
The DNA here is from genome assembly GCA_002890555.2 of Lagenaria siceraria. Lineage (NCBI taxonomy): Eukaryota > Viridiplantae > Streptophyta > Magnoliopsida > Cucurbitales > Cucurbitaceae > Lagenaria > Lagenaria siceraria. Next base: position 16,277,195 of record CM016487.1, read on the forward strand.
ATAAGACTAGACCACGAAATAGTAACCACTAGATATAACTCCGTTGACTGGTTAGGTTTCTATTTCAATAGGTTGACCTAGGCAACTTAGTCTTAATCTTGAGTATATTATGAACTCCTGTTCACCAGAGATTGTCCTTTGATTTGTATGGGTGAGAGTGGCCCGTTTGCCGACTCGATATGCCTACCATTTTGGGGACAAGACTGAGTGGGGAGCTGGGAACATAATTATACAAGATGGATTTCACTCCTTCCCGACTTTAGGGTAAGTAGATAAGTGTTCCCTTAAGTGGTGTCTCCGGGACTTGAACAAAGGGCCCTACCCTCTCACTGGCCCGAGAGGGATTTCTGTTTGATGGTTGGACCATAAACAGGTTGTTCATTAGAGGAGCACTGGTACTTAAGGATTTAGAAGTAACCCAGGGGTATAAAGGTAATTTGACCCAGCAGGTGTTACGAACACTTGTGAAGGACTAACTTGCTGTTATTGGTCTATATCCGTGGACACAGAAATATATCTACAGTGAGAAGAGTGCAGCTGTGGGTCTTTAGTGGAGTGCACCCACAGTTAACGAATATTGATTAATGTGGTTAATGAGTTTAGCCCGTTAATCTCATATCGTTGGAGCTTCTGATCTGTAGGTCCATTAGGTCCCCTTCCTAGCTCGTAAAGAATATTGAGGAAATTTATTCTTGGATGAAATTTGAAAAGATCAAATTTACTAAGGGAAAAGTATGATGTATAATGATACATTATAATATAAAGTTTATTTTACAAATTAAACTTTATAATATAAATATAATTTTGGATATGATTCAAAGTTAATTTGTAAGAGAATTAAATATTTGAAATTGTTCAAATATTATTTTAATATGAATTAGATTTATATTAAAATTATAGGTTAAAATTAATGCGCATTAGATGTACATTAAAACTATAGGTTATGAGAGAAATGTATTTGAATTTGATTCAAATGCAAGTTAAAATTAAATATTTGATATTTAATTTGGTAATTAATTAATTGGAGAATTAATTAGTTATTTAATTTAATCTAATTTAATTAAATTTGATTTAATTAAATTAATTGAATTAAAACTATAGGTTATGTGAGAGATGTTCATTTAAATATGATTTAAATGAATTGATTAATTAAATTAGATTTAATTAATTATTAATTATTAATTTAATTAATTATTAATTTAATATTAATTAAATTAGTTGTAACTCCCACGTAGGGGAGTTACTTAATACGTGGGATAACACCCCATTTTTCTCTCGCTTCCTTATATAGTGATTAAACAGAAAAATTCTTTTCGTTGCATTCTCTCCACAAAAAATCCTCTCAGAAGAGTTATGTATTTTTTTCCTTTGCCAAAAGGTTCCCACAAACCTTTCCTCAAGATTCAGAGAAAAGGAAGGTCTCCAGGTGGTGGTGACACGTAAGTTTTTCTTCTCTAACTTTTTTTGCTTAACCTAGATTTTTCAAAGTTTTTTTACCATTGTAAAAGTATTTCAAAATTATTAAAATTAATTTTGAGATACGGTTCTGATACGTTTCCGCTGCGTTTTGGGTTTTAATCCCAGCAAATACTTCGTACATCGGGATTTTATGGAGTTGCCAGATTGGAATTCATTTAGTTAGATTGGCATCTCATCACTGCACTTATTAAGAGATGGAGGCCAGAGATGCATACGTTTCATGTGCCTACTAGAGAGTGCACTATCACCTTACAGAACATAGAAGTATTGTTTAGGTTACCTGTTGACGGCGAGCCTGTTACCGAAGCAATGCAGAATGATTGGCTGAATATTTGTCAGATGCTACTTGGTGTGATCCCCACCTGCTGAAAAAATTAGAGGATCAAGATTAAGTTTAACATGGTTAGGGACACAATTTCCAAGGCTTGATGATGATGCAGACGAGGAAGCTGTCATGAGATATACGCAAGCATACATACTACAGATGATAGGTGGAAGTTTGTTTTCTGACAAATCAAGTCACTTCGTGCACTTGATGTTCCTGCCATTGTTATCGAATCTCGATGAAGCAGGACGGTATTCTTAAGGTGGAGCATGTTTGGCATGGTTGTATAGACAGATGTGCAAAGCAACAAAACCTAAAGTTCATTAAATCATTGGGCCTCTAACACTTCTGCAATTATGGGCTTGTGAACGATTTCCAACAATAGCTCCACAACTCTGACATGTCAATGAGCATCAATTAGTTGAATGAGTCTACGGTTCTCGGTAGTTATTTTAATTTAATTTAATTTAATTTAAGAAATATTTTTATATGACTAATATAGTTAATTTAAAATCTAAAATATTAATTTAATAATATAGGTGGAGAGACTTATTTTGTGTAACTAGGTCAGCTACACATGTAGTGAGTTAATATAGATACATGTTTGATTTGCTTCAACCTTATCGTACATGAATACTGAACCCAATTGAATTTTTTATACATATTTTTATGTTCTTTTCTTTAATATTTTTAATATAATACGTTATGTTTCAAATTATTTGGGAGTCTTACAAAGTTGTCATGAACATTTTGTCCAATTTCTGTACAAACGGTCAAGACGAATGACGGACGATAAGTCTTCTCATATGTTTTCACATTGGTGAGTGGCATCTTCCTAACAGGGTGATCAAACAATTTGGTTTCCAACAAGATGTCCCACCAGAGTGTAATACTGAACCTTATTGCATTACATCGACCTGAGAACTACAGATTGGTCCAAAAAAGTTGCACATTTGGTAGTGTGATGGTACTATCGTAGAAGGTTTATTACAATGAGGGTTTTCAATTGGGCAATTCAATAGGGATGCAACTCAAGATTACATCAATTGGTATAATAATATTACAAGGTGCTACATTACTTATATGGGAGCAGTTGTGGGTTATTTGGTATATAATTAAATGTTGTCTAATTATTTTTAATTTGAATTTATTTTAAATATTGTCTAATTGTTTTATAATTCACAGAGATCGAGCAACAATAGCCTTCGTGATATTGCAAATGATCCAAACCAGGTCCTTACTATATGCAGTAATTACAAGAGCTACAAGGAGGAGATACATTATATGTACGATATACTCATTGCACCTCCACCAATTCCTATGCGTAGCGAGCATGCTCGAGTAGAAGAATATGAGTTCGATGAGGTTGACCACAATGTGGAAGAACTGCCTCCTGACACAGACGCATAGCCAAACTGATTATGTCAGTCCGATGAAGATGATGCCAACATTTGGTTCAGGATATTATGATTTAGAGATCAGTCCATTGTCTTCATATATGCAAGGATATGGGCGCGATCGTAGAGAACATAATGAATACGTATACTATGAAGCGCCTGCAAAGGTACCAGAGCCACCAGAGGATCAAGAGGAACCAGAGCAACCTGGAGTTCAAAGTCGACGACGACAACCAACTCGAAATCAACGACGTCCGCCTTGTGGGACATATTGAATTTATTATTATTATTTTTAAATAAAGAAAAACATTAAATTTTTGTATTGATATGGACATTTTAATTTACATTTTAGTATTTTTCAATTATGAACCATAGTTGGAATATGTAAGAAAAAAATTTAGAATTTGTTATTTAATATAAGTCTATCATGTCTCTTAAAGTTAAAGTAGGCAAAGTTAAAATAACGATAAATTTTTCTTATTACTAAGAAATAGAATGGTAAATTTTTATAAATTATATTTTTTTTTCTATTAAAAAAAGAAAAGGAAAAGAAAGAGCATAAAATAAAATAAAAATATGTTTGTTCCAAGGAAGACTAAATGGTTTAGGAAAGAAAAAATACATTCGACCATTGTGGAGCATTTAAAAAAATAAAAATATATATATATTTGGAAAACTACAATATTTTCATAAATATTTTCAAATCTACAATATTTTCCTAATTTCTCCCTTCAAATTGACATCACAAATTAAGTTAAATTATTAACATAGCTTTAGACCTTAGGCTTGCCTACCAATTTTCGTTTTTCAAGAAAAATTTTCCATTTCTAGGATATTTTAAATATATGTGTACTTTTATAAACAATATAATAGTACAACATTTAAAATATATATATATATATATTTTGCAGCAAATATGATTTCTTTTCTTCAAAAGTAATTATTAATAATTAACTAACTTCAATAATTATTATCAACTTCTTTTATTTGGCTATATTATATAAAAAAATGTCGGTCAAATATTAAGGTTGGTTTCAAGTTTTGATGTTTCTCAATTTTTTTTTTTTTTTTTTTTTTTTTTTTTGAGTACTCACAAAATTTGTTTTAACCCTTAACTAAACTTTTAAATAATCTTTGAACTTTTTCATTAACTTTTCCTATTAAGTTTGTAATGACATCATTCAGCCCTGACAGTTAAGGTTGTAGCTTTAAATGTTTGGTGTTTGCAATGACTGAAAAATCTATCTTGTCGATATATCGCCAAAATAGGAGTTCTGATAGAGATAACAGGAGTGAACATCTTTTCTCATGAAAAATTGAAAAAAAAATCGGCGATATCGACAATATATCAGGATATATCGCCAATATATCATTTTGTGAATTTTATCTTTATCGAAATTGGCAAACGTGGATATATCGCAAAATATCGTATATTTATCGGCGAAATATCGAGAAAATTTTAGTTAAATATTGCGGATATTCTAAGGATTTTTCGCGAATATATCGCCAAAAATCGATTTTTTTTTAAATACATCATTTTTCACCTCAAATTTCCAATTAAAATTGTAGATCAAATTTTTCCAAAAATCAAGATATTCCCATTTATTAAATTGAAGACTTACCTTTATTAAATTTCAAAATTCAAACAAAATATCAACATATTTCAAAATCATTATTACCTTTATTTTTCAAAATTGAATATCAACATATTCTAACACTACAACAATTTTGGTGTTAGATGTCAGTTTTGCACTGCCATCATATACATATGAGGGCGGATTACAAACCGCCCTTGTATCCAGTGTCATCTTAAGATACGATGGCGGTTTACATTTGATGGCGGTTCTGAACTGCCATCAATGATTCTGCCATCGTATATATTTGATGGCGGTTGTTTACGATGGCAGTAGTAAACTGTCGCCGATCGTGAATATTTGATGGCGGGTTTGTGTAAGATGGCAGTTAGGAACTGACATTGTACCCATGCTATCATACATAATACGATGACGGTTAGGTACGATGTCAGTTGCGCACCGCCATAATATGAGTCATCGATGATAGTTGAAAACTGACATGGATACTATCAAATTTGTTTTCTTTAGATGACGTTTCATAGTTGTGATTGTTGGGTACTACGATGTCAGTTTAACACTGACATCATATATGATATATCCTACAACAATTTATTAGCAAAATGTGGAATCCAAATCCTGCATAAATGATTTTTATAATACTAATAATCCTCATCCTCACAAATATTCAGCAAAACTAAGACAAACTTCCAGAGAACACAATCTGCCATATCATTTCAATATTGATAATCAATTCGAAGTTTCAATCCTACAAAAAAAATTTAAGATCTACCAAAATTTCAAAAAAAACGTCTCCAACAGAGCAGACAATGCTACATAATATGTTTCAACACTACACAATGCCTATGATCTACCAAAATTTCAAAGAACACTCTCCAACAATAACTTTACAACCAAATAAAGTTACACAAAATGCCTAAGGGATACCAAAAGTTCAGAGCGAAAACCAACAAATATATATTGTGGCACCGTGCAATTCAATCAAGTGTAGTTTGACACATACTCCGCCCACTCAACTCGAACCTCATCAAGCTCTTCTTGGGTAAAAGGGTTCATAGTATTAAACTACATCAAAACAAATAAATAACAAATATTACAATAAATTCATTATGACTAAGTCGCCATGTGTAAGAATTTATAATAGTGACATACAAGTGAATTGATAAGAGTATATGGATGATGTAAAACCTCTCTCATGAACTTCATCACATAATACCCACATTCTACGCTACCTTTTTGGCGAGGGCACTAAAACATAGAAATAAATAATAATAGTTAAAACTTCTTTTATATATGTAATAATAGCTAATTGATTATAACTAAACTTTATTTACCTTTACTGGGAGCCATGTAGTATTGGCATGTTTTTGTATTCGGTAAGTACTTTGAGCCATATGCATTTTCATTGCCCTAAATAAAGGACAAGAACAACCAAACACAAATGCAAACTTTTTAACAAACTTAAAAAATGTAAAATATAACTATATCAATATAGTATTGTATAAACTTACGTATTTACAATATATTTCAGATCATCCAGCTTGTTAGGGTGTAATGAGTCTAAAATATATGATGTATTTGAATGTACGTTAACAACACACAATATCCAATGACTCCTATAAAAAATAATGAGAATGGGTATGATTACGTTCTTATGAAAAGATACATAAAAATCAAACTAATATATAATAATGTAAACTGTTATCCGGGATTGTATGGATGAGCACCATTTGTCGTGGTTGATCTGAGAAGACAGTTGATAAAATCTTTGCTCGGTTGGTCGGAGTCCCAAAACAAGGTGCGATGGCACTCGGGTTGACTACTTTGAAGGTATTCAATACTTCTGACCCTTCAAAGTATTTCCAAAGAAACCTATATACACACGTTGAACAAATTGAGTACTTCTATCCCTTTAATAGTTACACATGAAATAATCAAATATGTCACTTACCCAATATAGACTAGTAAACATGCATTGGAAATTTCTACCATTCCACATAGTTGCAAAACATCTTCTGGCATAAGAAAAATCGTTTTTTCCGTTCCGAAGACTCGATCACTAAGGGGCACCCTCAATGCATCATGCTTGGGAAGTTTTTCAGCATATCTATACAAAAATTTAATGCATGCATGAACATACGAGCTGAGGAGATTGAAGATATGTTTGTAAAAATTGACCTAATGAAGCCCTTAAAACGACGTCGTTTGTTTTAAATAAATGTATTTATTTTTTTATTTTTTTATACTCTTTCAATGGCGCTTTAAAACTGCCATCTTATCTATCAAAATTCAATGGCTTTAATTTTACAATAAATATATATACTTTTCCTTTTTTCTTAACCTTAATTTTTTAAGTTTTAATGGAAACAATAATTTTTTGGAGTTAATTTTCCGTTTTTTATTCACCTTCCATGGCGGTTTATAACTGCCATCTTACAATGGCGCTTTAAAACTGCCATCTTATCTATCAAAATTCAATGGCTTTAATTTTATAATAAATATATACTTTTCTTCTTTTTTTTAACCTTAATGTTTTAAGTTGTAATGGAAACAATAATTTTTTAGGGTTAATTTCCTGTTTTTTATTCACATTCCATGGCGGTTTCTAACTGCCATCTTAGACCACTGCAATGTCGATTATAAACCGCCATCTAATATTTTATGAATACAATAATTTTGGCGCGTCAATCTCCCGTGTTTTATTCCCCTTAGATGGCGGTTGACAACTGCCATTGTAACATTCTATTCAATGGAAGTTTATAACTATCATCATAACTAAAACTTTTATTAACGCCCAAAATTTCTCGAGAAAAAAGGCGCCTTTTTTATAAACGGTCATCATAGAGTCTATCTGTCATCGCTTCGTAAATGTCAACTGACATCTAAAGCCAAAATTGTTGTAGTGTAAATTCTTCTCTCAATTTCTAATACAGATTTACCTTTATTAAATTAAATTTCAGAAAACAAATAACATATATTAACTCTAAACATAATTCAAACTTTTTCCATTGAATTTTCACATCATTTAAAAAAAAAAACATATATTAATCCCAAACATATTTCAACATGTATTAATTCTAATCTAATTCAAACTTTTTTCATTGAGTTTTCACATCAATCCATCATTCAATTCTTCATTTCCAATCAAAATAATTTGAAAAATTCAGTTCATGATCAATTTTTCGGTCTTCACTATTATCAATTATTCCATTACCAATCATAGTTGGCTTCTAATTATTGATTTATATGATTAAATTTATGATTTATTACTTAAATAAGTTTGTCCTAAAATTTCACTAAAAAATTCACAATATTTTTACAATTTCTATAATATCCGTGATTTTTTCTGGAATATCCGTCGATATATTCGTAAATCTAAGTTACCGATATTTACACCGATAACGATATTTTCATCCTTGGGTGTTTGAGAGAAAAATCACTTTTGTTGAATGAAAAATCTCTACTAATCACAAGTTATCACATCATCACAGCAAAAGTCTAAATCCACTAGGGAAATTATAAATTGGATTGGACCTTGTAATCAAAGTTGCTCGAGTCCAAAGTCTAACCTAGCTCAAGTCCATGGTGTAAATTTGGGCCAAAAAAAGATATTGGGTCCAAGATCATGCAAGGCCCATGAGAAACCTCTATAAATAGAGATCTTACCCCTCATTTGAGAAGGTTGGAAGTATTAACAACGAAGTGCTGAAGCTCTGGAGGTTTCAAGACTCTGAAGCTCTAATCGATCCCTAAAACTCCCTTGAATTCTAGAAAGAAGACTGAAGTTCTGATCGATCTCAAATTTACAACTTTCTAAATATTGGACGAATAACTAAAGGCTGAGAACTCTGAAGACTGAAGCTCTAAAGTTCTAAAGATCTAAAGGTTGAAGCTCTAAAGGTTTGAAGAACACAGCTCCCTCAAAGCATTAAAAATCTAAAGACTAAAATCTCAGAAGACTTTTAGAAAATCAGAAAACTCACTAAAGTTCTTGAACTCAGAAACTCAAAAGGTCAATCCAAGCAGATAAACAAGCCAAGGGCCAATCCAAGTTGATCAATAAGCTAGAGGTCGATCCAAGCCAATCAACAAGTGAGAGGCTGATCCAAACTTATCAATAAGCCAGAGGCCAACACAAGTCAATCAACAAGTCATAGGCCGACCCAAGCCGAACAACAAGCCAAAGGTCGATGCAAATCGATTAACAAGATCAACAAGTCTAAAAGTCGATCCTTCAAGCCCAAAGGCGATCCTCCAAGAAGATCATCAAACCCAAAGACAAATTATTCAAGAAGATCATAAAGCCCAAGGTCAATCATCCAAGAAGATTAACAAGCCTAATAATTAAATTTTACTTTTGGAGAGAAAGAATCAAATAATCAAATATTAGATATTGTACTCACTACATTGAAATTAATACAAATACAATATTTAAAATCAACGAATTAAATTTCTCCAAAAAAAATCGTCCAACAATTATTTTCCTTTTTTTTTCTTTTAGGAAATATATTAATTTCCCTTTTCTCTAATGGTTAAACAAACAATTAAGGTCTCTCTCACACTTAACAAAGAAAAAAATAGTTGTTACTTACCATATTGTGTATCATCAATGAGAAGATTATTGAAATGCTGGGAATCAATTAATTCTGTGGATTTTAATACATTTAACTTCTTTTATTTTATGTGATAGACGTATATAAATCAATATTTTTTAAAAGAAAAAAAAAATCGTTTTAAAGATTTTTTCCATTGATCAATAATTTCAATTTCGGAATTAATTAAGCAATTTTAACTTTGATCCTTGAATTATCAACTACCCCTAAGGAATAAATATTTAGCCACCTATGAACTTTTTTTTTTTTTTTAATTCAATAAACAATCGGCTTGTGATCACAATTCCCAACACGTGTCATGCAAATAATTAAATGCATTGAAAAGGAAGGACCAATATAGATATCTATATTCCCTCAAAATATATATGTAGATATTATCTACTCATAGAAGGTTGAAGGGTAATACTTCGGTGCATCGATGATTTAGCTATCTTTATTCATCTCACTTTCATCACTCATATTGAACAAAATATTTTTAAAAAAGAAATAAGAAATATTGTTACATGTCAAATTATGATTGGACAATTTAGTAGGATGCACAAAAAATAAGTGTTGCCCGAATGCACCAAGTATTCTTCGAGTTGAAATTAAAAAGAAAAAAAAAAACCATATTTTAGGTCATGTTGAAAACTATTTCTTATTTAGTTTTATAAAAGTAGAGTTCATAAACATCTATTCTCACTTATAAGTTTTTAGGTTTAATTATATATTTATTTTTTTACTAATACCTTCAAAAAAAACAAGTCAAATTTTGGATACTAAAAAAATAGTTTTCAAAGAATACTTAATTTTGCTTTTAGAACTTGATTAAGAATTTGAGTGTTTTTTTTTAAAAAATATGAAAAATATAATTGATAAATTAGAAGAAAACAAGCACAAATTTCAAAAACTGAATATTAAAAACAAAATCGCTAATAAACAAGATTTTATGTATCCTTGGAGGAGTGTGTAATGACTTAAGTTTTTATGTTAAGTTGAAATCTTAAAAAAAAAAAATGTTTGTATGTTCTATTATATATCTATTAACTTTATATAATATGTAGGTGGGAGAATCAAATCATTGTCGTTAAGGGCGAATCTATGAAGAGGTTAGGAAGGCATATATTCCCTTCAACCGGTGACGTTTTACATATATATGTATATTGATTTTCATTAAATGTTAAAAATTTGTAGTTATATTAGTAGTATATCACTAGTATATTGATTTTCATTAAACCAACTGTTATATTAGTGGCCTTGAGGTGATCCGTTTCTTCAGTGGGTTCAAATCACCATAAATGTACTTTTTTATTTTGAACACTTCATATTTCTAATTTTTTTTTATATACATTTATTTTTATTTTTATTTTTAAAAAATAATATAAAATACTTTAAGTTTTGGAAAATTATTATAAAAAAATATATCAAATTATTTATAAATATAAAAAAAATTTGGTCTATAAATAGGCGGTTTAGCTCATTTTTCTATATTTAAAAATAACTAAGTTTTAGAACACTTAAAATAAGTCTAGAAAACTTAATTTAATTTTAATTTTCTCTCATATACATATACAAATATACAAATATTTTTGGATCTTTATAAAATTATTTTACAAAAATTGATTGAATGATTTTGTTTATATATTTTGGTGAATAATATTATAAAGATTTATAATATTTTTGTAGCTAGTATTATTTAATCTAGATATCGTATATCAATATATTTAAAATTACATTTATATGAAGTTTAAATTACATGTTTAGTCCCTAAGTTTTGAAAATTATTACTAATAAATTCCTAAACTCTTTATTTTCACTCTAGTTCTTAAAAATGTCTAATAAATCTATAAACTTCAATTTTATATTCAATAGATATGATAAATATTAAAAAGGCTTAAAAATTAACTATTTTATAACAAAAAAAATCTGTGTCTAATCGTATTTATTAAGCAGAAGATTAAATTTAATATCTAATATAAGACTTAATTTGTAACGCTTTCAAATGTGTAAATGACCTATTGGATGCATAATTGATATTTTTTGAATCTTTTTTAATACAATATTTTAGGAATCTATTAAACAAGAATTCATAAACCTATTAAACATTTTTTTAAGTCTAGAAACTATATATAAACAAAAATTTAGAAGTTTATGGCTAAACTTCTAACTCCATACACATCTATACTCTGACATGAAGTTCTGGATTCGCCACTGATTATCATGATCGAGGTTGATAATACAAATGCTATGTCAATTCAACTATGTTTATTTTAGCATATTGTACACTATAATATTACATATTGATAATCCATTTACATGCATATGTATTTTAATTTGTGCTATACTATGCCCAGCACTTAGGTTTTATGGTAATATATATATATATATATTTTGAACTTTAAGGTAATATTTCTTATGCTGTTATTTATTTTTGTTATATTTTAATTTAAATTAGGTTAGGATTGTAGCAATTCTATGTTGGATAACCATTTTTAATTTTTTAATTTTTTTTTATTTTTTGCTTTAGTTTTTTGGGAAATTTATCTATACTATCGTAGTAATAAAAAAAAATTCATACTCTCTTCATTTATTGTATGTCTCATCAGCATGCTTTTAAAAATAAAATAGGACTTACTATTTAATGAAAAAAAAAAATCTACAGTAGAGTATTGATACTCTCGTAGTATTAGAAATTTTCTCTTAATTTTTTAGGTTCTTAAAAAAATATATACATGTGTTTGATATATACTATTTTCCAATAATATATATAGTTGATAGATGGATGTTGATTTTCTATAAAATGTGAATATTAGTGGTATAACTCATTGATAGATAAATGAAGATCTCTACTAAATATATTATTCTATCAGTGAGAGTTCAGAATATTACATAAATATTCATATTATATAGTATTGGTATTTGATTAAATAGGAAGTTGTTTTTTCCTATTAATAATACATATTATTTGGATATTTGCATGATTTTTCAAGAAGTAAGAGATTTTAATATATATATTCTCATTGAACTGTATAGCTTAAGAAAATGAATGGGCAAAATTTTAAAACTTTAAAACATGAAATAGTTATTAAATTTTGAGAAGGTATTTATCGTGCTACATCCTTTTTTTTTCTTTTTAAAAAAGAAAATTATTCAATAATTACATAGTTAACGAGGCCAAATAAATAATGTACTTGAATTAAAAGACATATCTAAATAGAAAAACTATTCCGACAACAATGAGATTTCAACAAGCTAACCCATCTACTACCATATTTTGAGAATGTCAAATGTGACGAAATTGAATTTCATGTTGGGTGGTGAACAAAATATTTTCTACCATTAGTTTTACCTAGGTTAGCCCTCCCCAATCAATAGTCGAATAAACACGGAACAACTGTTACACTACAAAATTATTGGTATGGAAAATTTGATAAACATGAATTAAGAAATACTGCCCGTGGAAAAAAATTAAAAAAATCTCCAAACGGAAAACGAAATATAAGGGCAGTATAAGCACGGCATTATTGCATGCTCCATTATTGTGGCGGGCAGTTGCTTGTGTGGTTGAACAGAGGATAAAAATAAGTAAATATAAAAATTGAAAATCTATATATATGGTCAAAATAAGGAAATTTTTTATAGAAATTGTATAAGAAAATATTTTTAAAAAATAATGTGTTCTTAATTGGCAATCCAAATCCAAATTTATCGAAGGATGGAGATGCGACCAAATCTGTCGGGCGGTTAGGAAAAATATATATTTTTTCCTTTTCTCTTTTTTTAAAAAAAAACCTACTTTATAAAAATTAACCATTTTATTTTTTAATAATAAAAAGATGTGTTAGGGGTGATAATCGGTTCAATTTTTGGAGTTAAAAATTGAACCAAACCAATGGTTTTACAAACAAAAAAAAAAATCCAAACCAATGTCTAATAAATAATAAAACCAATGGATTGGTTTTTATTTTGTTCTCTTCATTATCGATTTGGTTCTCGATTTTTTTTGTATTTTCTTTTTTCTTTGCAATTTTTGTTCATGTTTCACTATTGTTTTTAATGAGTTCTTTTTGGTAGTTTTAAATTAAAATTGGGTTTATTTCTTTTTTATGGATTGAAATTCAATATTTTTGTTTTTTCTCTTGGTACTTTTTCAAATAAAAAAAATACAAGCTCCATAATACTTATTGCACCTCCAAATTATAGGACATACTTAATTTAAAGAAGTAAATTTATTTATAGAAGTTTAAGAATAAAATTTCAAGAATAGAGTGATTTTCGTATAATTTTTCTCCACTCCTCAATTTTGTAAACATATGTAGTAATTTATTGCAATTTATTATTTTTTAATATATTTTTGTAGTTTTTTTCTTTCCAATTTTTAACTATTATAAAGACATACGACTTTATCGGATTATAATAATTTATTATTTAAAAAAATATTTTTGTACTTTTGTTTTTCTACTTTTAAAGTTGTTGTAAATACACACCAACTCATTAATTTTAATTAGAAAAAGTATTAATCAAAGCATCAGATAAAATTATATATATATATATATATATATATTAACTAATAAATGATTGAGATGGTATTTTATACAAAATATAAATATTTTTAGTTTACGTTAAAGTATTAAAATTTAAAATTAAAAGAATAATCACATCATCCAAATCTAAATTAAATTATTTTTTTAACTATGAGATGATTAGGATGAAGTAAAAAAAATACTTTGGTTCAAATTAAAATTTAAAAATTGAAAAGATAATCAAATAATCTAAATCAAAATATAAAAAAAAATATATTTTTTTTTACTAATAGGGATTATCAAAATAAAAAAACATAAAAATGTTTCTATATTTTTGTTATCTTAAGTAAATTAAAATCTTTTGAATTATATAATTTTGGAAGTTTAGTTTTTTCGTACCTATATCTTGATTATGAACCATAATCAAAATCAAATATTAGTTTTTAATTGTAGGCGATTGCATATTCGAAAAAAAAAACTTTGAATGCTAAAGAATAAAAAATACAAAAATGTGGCAATAATGTTGAACGAAAATTAAAAGAAAAAAATTGAATGCGACAAAAGAAAAATGGCCAATTATAAGTCTTGACCATTCGTATAGAAATTAGACAAAGTGTTAATGACATCTTTATAAGGCTCCAAATCAACGGAAACATAACATATTATATTAAAAATATGAAATACATATACATAAAATGTGTATAAAAAATTCAATTGAGTTCAGTATTCATGTATCTAATCTGTTTTAAATTGGATAATTGTAATGAGTAACAATTTTAAGAATAATAACCAAGTGTATAGCAACATTTTTAAAAGAATGAAAAAATAGCAAAGTCTATCAGTGATAGACTTCTATGACTGAAAGACTCTTATGGTCTATCAATGAGAAACCACCTAGACTATAAAAGTCTATCAGCGATAGAAGTCTATCCCTGATATACTTTGCTATTTTTGCAAATTTTTTTTAAATGTTGATATATATGCTAATACTTTGAATTTGATTGTTATATTTGTCATTGTCTCTTTTAAATAATTCGTTTATATTGTGAGAAAAAAAAAAGAGAAAAAAGAGAAAAGATTTCGGCGTCAAAATTTAAATGTTCTTAAATCAATAGGTCAGTTTAGAAAATTTAAGTTAAACCCTATCATATATATATATATATATTCTGTGAGAAAGATCACTTATATTATCTTTAAACATAATTAAAACTTATGGTAAAATCTAAAATTAATCAAATACTATAAATAAAATATTTTCATTGCAAAAGTAAGTTATTATACTATAATGTTTAAATTACAAATTTAGTTATCAACTTATACTCAACTCCATTCATTCCTTCAGAAAAGATCGTCGATTTCAAAGCTAGAATTGGAGAAATCATTACTGAAATGGATGAAATTACCTGGTAATTAACCTAATCCATATATCGAGTTTGATAGAAATGATCTAGTTGAAAGTACTATAACGACTAAATCGTTACAAAATTTAAAGTACAAAAACTAAATTGTTACATAGTAAAATTTAGGGACTAAATTGTTACAAAGTTATGGAGACTAAATTCTTACAAACCAAAGTTCAAGGACTAAATTAATAAAAATAATTTGTTATTTTGTTTTCTTATAATTGCAAACTCAAATCCAATAATGAAAATCTAAGGTTATTTAAGTGAAACTTGAACAATATGTGGTTGACCTGAATATGGATAAGATTGAGTTCTTTATCGTGATGACACTATGATACGGTCCACTTTGTAACCATTACAAACGATGTGATTCAAATGAACTACGACCACGTCTATAAATGTATGACGACAATGGACCAAGCTGAGAATCATAATATTATGAACCAAATGGTGGCATCAGTTTCTATTACTCGATTTTTGCGAATGATAAAATAATTAGAAAATATTGAAATACATTTATAAATTAAATAATGTTTACTCCTCAAATTTTGTGGTATCTGCTTTTTACTAATGTTTTTAAAAATCAAGTAAAGTTTTGAAAACTTAAAAAAGTAGACCCCATTTGATAATTATTTTATTATTATTATTTTTGTTATTGAAAATTAAATTTATAAACACTCATTCCACCTCTAAATTTCTTGATATGATATTTATTTTTTTACCAATATTTTCAAAAACCAAAATAAAATTTTGAAAACAAATTAACATGTTTTTTTTTTTGGAATTTGGCTAAAAATTCAATTCTTGTATTTAAGAAAAATTGTAATGTAGAACGAGCATCTAGGTTCACAATTAAGATAGTATTTGAAAATCTATTTAGTTAAAACCATAAATTTTCTTAAACGAATCATTTTAGACTTTCAATTAGGATAATATTTGAAAATTGTTCATGCATCAATTTAAATATTGTTCATGAAAAGTGTTCATGTATCAATTTTAATCGTCCATTTTGTTTATCCTATATTTGAAGAAATCTACATATGTGTAAGAATTGATGTATAGATGATTTTTAAAGATGATTTTAATAAATTGTCCAAATTGATTTATTTATTACAATTTAAGAGTTTAATTATTATAATGATAAATCTACCGCATGACATTTTTAATGTAAATACTGTAAATTGATACAATATATCATTCTAAAAAGAAAAAGATAAAAATGAGATGAGAGCAGCAATATTTTCCTAAATATTTTACAAACTACTATATTCTTATAAATATCTTTTTAAAGGGAAATTTTTAAAAATAGAAAAATAAGGGAAACTATTTACATAAAATAACAAAATTTTTATATAATTGTGATAGACACTAATAAAAGTCGTCTATCAGTGAAAGAAATGATAGAAGCCTATCACTGATAGATGCTAATAGAAGTCTATCAATATCTATCAATATGTTTTTGATATTTTTTGTAAATAGTTTGACATTTTTTCTATCTGTGAAAATTTTCCTTTTTTAAACTACAATATTAAAAAAAACATCCTTAAAATAAGTCTAGCTCAACTAGATTCAAAGTTTGTCATTTCTCTCAAAATCAAAATTAAAAAAAAAATGGTCAACCACCGTATAAGTAGAGCAATACTTTGGTGCATCGATACATTTATTTACCTTTGTGCATCTCACTCTCATTATATATAAAAAAATATAAATTAAAATATTTCAGAAAAAGAAGTAGGAAGAATTTAATCAAATTATGATTGAGACAATCTTGTAGAATATACAAATATAAATATTAATGCAGTCGAAAATAATCTAAAACTAAACTACATAAAAGATGAGTGCAATCGGACTGCGCCGTATTTCTTCTATCAAAATAAATTTCGAGTGTCTGTAAGGGGCTGCGCGCACCACGTCCATTTAATGCACAAACTGCATTGTAATTAACAACAATTCCTCCAACACCCAAACTCAACTACCTTCACACTTTTATTTTTTCTTAAATACCCTTCCCTTCCATACTTTTTTTTCAGCAATTTTTTTTCATCTTCTTTTAAATTAAATACCAAGTCATAAATAAACAAATAAATAAATAAATGAAGAAAATTCAAATCCTGTATTCAAAATTAAGAGGTACATATATTTCTCGAAAACTACTTGAATGTTGTTTGAGCTATGCAGTTCAAGCAACTCTCAAATGAAAAATTGTCATGTAGAAATTTTTTATTTTTTTTAAAAAAATTTTCTTTGTGTATAAAAAAATGAATTTTAAGTTGCACCTAATCATTGCTCATATTTATCATAAATTGAATGAAATTTCCACCGCAATGGTCATATCCCCCGAGATTCTTTCCATTTTCCCTACAAATCTATTTCTACATATAGCTGGAAACCTGCTCCCCCCTCCACCCCAAAAACAATAACAACAAACCAATTTCTTTGAAGAATTAATGAAGTTTCTATTTCAAACAACCCAACTATTCATTTCAAATACACATTTTATGGTATTAATTGATCCTACTGTGATATGAGTTAATCCTGTCCTACGGAGTAATTGAAGGTCAGGATGGGCCCCATAGTTCATATTTTCTATTATACACAATCAAGGATGAATTACAAAAACGTAAAGTAATAAAGAATTGGACACAGAGATTTACATGATTCATGTATTGATTAGAGGGAAAGCAGATTATTATTAGAGAGAATAATTCAAATTACTGATCTCTAGAATTATATAGCACTCTCCTCTAAATCTTAAGGTTAAAAGCATAAATAACGTAAATATTGGTATTGTCAAATAACAAATTCAAGACATTCTTTATTCTTTTCAAACTTCAATAATGCAGATTTCAATAATTTACCCTTTTTTTTTCATTTGCATTAACCACACACACAAAAAAGAAAAGGAATATGTAGAATAGTATGAGTAATGATCGTATATTCCCATTCCATATTCGTCTCAACCAAAAAGGAATGAAAATCAAAGTGAAAATTTTATTACGTTCTTCTTCTTCTTTTTTTCAAACCTCCGTGTAAATGTTGGGCTCTCAAGTGCAAAAAAGATTAATTTTTTTTTTTTAAAACTATTAATATTAAGTCTAGGTTATAAAGTAACCGATGATTTTCATATTTTTCTTAATTGTATAATGAAAACATCCATTAACCATTAACCATTAACCCCTTGTGAGACAGAGTTTTAATTGGCTTAGGACACCCATGCAAATCAATTCATTAATATTGAAATGTGGTGGTCTGTAATGAACCACATTTTAATGACCATAGCCATACATAGATTCTTATTACCATAAACAATATAAATTAACAATCATCCCTTTTTTATTATTATTATTCATTCCATAATCAACTAAGTCATCAAAATTAATCTTCCCCTGTTTTCAATTTTCCCATCTCCTCTGTTTCTTAGCAGAGGAAACTCAAACTGAAATTGCCATGCCTTCTTCTTCCATAGTCTTCCAATGGCTTAGCCTCGTCGGAATCATATGGCTTCAATCCATTAATGGCACCAACTTCAATTTTCCTTCTTATTCTTCTCAACTCAAACAACAACTTTCCATGTCACAATTACAACTCAACAATCTCGCATTTGCCTCTGATGCAGGCAAGCTCTTTGCTTGCTTCTCTGGTCTTGCTGCTAACTATTTACCTCTTTGGTTAGTCCTCATGATCGGTTCTTCTCTCGGTCTTATTGGTTATGGCTTTCAATATCTCTTCATTACAAATCAATTCAAATCTCCTTCTTATTGGGTTATCTTCTTCCTCACTGTTCTAGCCGGAAACAGCATTTGTTGGATCAACACAGTCTGTTACATGGTTGCCATTACAAATTTTGCAACAAATCGTCAAATTGCAGTTGGGATATCAACTAGTTACCAAGGCTTAAGCGCCAAGGTTTATACAAATATTGTCAGTTCAATCTTCTCTAATCAGTCTTCTAAAACAGCTGAAACATTTCTTCTATTGAACTCTGTTTTGCCATTGGGGGTTTGTGTATTGGCTGCTCCATTGGCTAGAGTTGTCAAAGTGGTGGAAGAACAAGGAAAATTGGAAGTTGGGTTTTTTGTAATCTTTGTTATAACCATAGCCACTGGGATTTTTGCAACAGTGACAAGTGTGGGATGGATTTCAAGAATGTTGTCGCCATTAAGTGGGTTAGTTGGGATTTTGGTGTTTCTGGTTCTGCCATTAATGGTGGCAGTTGTAGAGAAAGTGAAAGAGTCAGTAAAAGAAGGAACAGAGGGAAGGGTTTATCACTTTACAGTGGAAGAAAATAAAGATGTAGAGAGAAACAGAGGCGAAAATGAGAGGAAATTGGAAAGAGAAGGAGATTGTGAAGCAATGGAGGAGATTGGAGCGAGAGAAATGTTGAAAAGAATAAATTTTTGGTTATATTTTGGTGTTTATTTATTTGGTGCAACATTGGGATTAGCGTTCTTAAACAACTTGGGCCAAATAGCAGAGTCTCGTGGAAGCTCGAGTGTGTCATCGTTAGTGTCTTTGTCGTCATCGTTTGGGTTCTTCGGCCGCCTCATGCCCTCAATTCTCGACCATTTTCTGCCAAGGTAAATAAAATTAACGGTTTTAGTTCTTGTATTTTTTATTTTTATTTATTTTAGTCTATATTTTAGAAGTGTTTATTTTTTAGTCATTATATTTTTAATTACTTTAATTTTTGAACTTTGAAAAAAATATCATTTTAATAAAATAAAAATGAATATTAAATAAATATTTTTTTAAATATATAGACCAAAATCAACCAAAATTATAAGTGTAGGGACCAAAATAGATATTTTGAAAGTACGAAATGAATAAAAACTTAAAATAGAGGAATCAAATTAATATTTAAACCTAAAATAAATATTGTAAAGTAAGGTAGGTTTGAATTTGGCTGATTTGATTTTATAAAGTTTAATTGATAAAGTTTTAGTCACTATACTTTTAAATTTAACAATTTAGTTCCTAAACTTTAATAACAATAATGTAATCCTTGTACTTTATAATTTTATAACGATTTTAGTCCCTATCATAAAAAATATTAGTATGATTTAATGAAATTTCTTCCATGTGTAGATTAATTAATTGTTTAGAAAAATCAAATTTATTTATAAGAGAAATTATTTTAAATAAAAAAAAACGTTAAAATGATAAAACGGAAAGTTTTTGTCATTTTGTTATATTTGTAAATAAATTGGTCATTTTGAGCCTTATTTATAAACTATAAATACTAATTCGTTACGTAATAAAAAATCAACACTTCATAGTCACCACAAATTGTAAAATACATGACTGAATTATTACTTATTCAAATTTAGTGACTAAATTGTTACAAATTTAAAAATACATAGACTAGATTGTTATCAACTAAAGTTTATATACTAAATTGTTAGTTTCATGAAAGTTCAAAAACTAAAAGTACTTTTAAACCTTAAATAAATAATGTTGTTTGAACTAGAAAAATATCTAATACACTATCGTATTATTTAATCTTATACGTGATTAAATGATTTATTAATTTATTTCGAGTACAGGAGGAGGTGTATGAAGTCAAAGCCAGGTTGGATGGTGGGATTGATGGGGGCATTATGTGGAGGTTTCTTCCTTCTTATATATCCAAATGATGTGAGTTTGTGTGTGAGCACTGCCATAATTGCAGTGTGTACAGGTGCAATTACTTCAATTTCAGTGTCCACAACCAGTGAGTTATTTGGGGCTAATAATTTCTCAATAAACCATAACATTCTTGTTGCAAATATACCTTTTGGCTCATTTCTTTTTGGCTATATGGCTGCTTTTCTTTACCACAAACAAGCTGCTGTTGCTGCTGCTGCTAATGATGCCACTGGGAAATGCATTGGAGTTGAGTGCTATAGAACAACTTTTATTATATGGGGTTGCTTCTGTTGCTTTGGGACTTTATTGGCTTTACTTTTGTTTGCTCGAACTAGAACCTTCTACTCTACAACAAATTCGCAAACGTCACGAGACTCTATGCAAACTACTCTTTAATCAATTTGGGTATAGTTCGGTTAGCATTTAAAGAAAGAGGAGCATGAGATTAGGTGCAGTTATTGTCTTGGACTCAAGTTTTGTTAGTTTGACCTTTTAGTTTAGAGACAACTAATATATTTTCAATGTCAAGAATATTACGAAGTTATACTTTCTTTTACTTTTCTGTTCCATAGGTTGTCTATTGTAAGAAATGAAATTGACTCGACTTTTTTGTTGTTCTTTTTTAAGACAGGTTGTTTAAATCAAATTTTGAAATCTTGATTATTCTGGATTGTTATTGTGTATTGTTGTAAGGATGTTATATATTCTAGAAAAATTGACATCTTTATAGAACAATGTTTTTTTTTTTGGAGTACAAGTACAACCAACTACAAGGATGAAGGATTGAATCTCCGACTTCTAAAGAGGAAGGTCATGTCAATTACGATTGAATTAAGCTCACTTTGGCAATGGAACAATGTATTTATTTTTGGAGAATTGGTTAATTTTGGATACATAATAACCATAAGGAACAAAAAAGAAAAGTAATAATTTTGACCCTTATTTATCCAGTTGTATCATTTTGAACCCTAGAATTTCAATTTCATCGAAGTGGACCCTAGAATTAAATACGTGTTGCAATTTTTACCGTCGGTTCAATTTTTTCCTAATTGATCAAATAATTTTATAAATTTCAACAAAAATACTGTTCTAATATCGTTTTTCTCTAAATTTTATCAATCGATGGAAGTGATGTTTATAAGCATGATTATTAAATGTTAATAGACGTGGTTGGTATGTATTAAATTACAATTAAACGAATTGAATAATATAATGCATATAACTCTCAAAGTGAGGATACAAGGAAAATGATTAACCATAAAGACGTTTAGTTGACATAGGGAGAGAGAATAAAAGCACAATTCGTTGTTTATAGACTCATCACTAATTTTTCTTTTGTTTATTTATTTTTATTATATATACCTAAACACCTCCACAATATAGGAATGACTTAACTCTAACGAGTTATTTAGGAGACTGGAATATATTAAGATTATTGGTAATCAAAAGAGTGTTAAAATACGTGAGGTATCGAGAGAATAACGAAAATGAGATCGTGAAACATGAAAGTGTTTAATTAAAAATCGTCGAAACAGAATGAGTTTAATATTACAAATTGGACCCAAAACACTCCATCCAAATATGGGTTTTGGATTACATTACAATCCAAACTCATCTTATTACAGGCTCCCATACAGCTGCTAACAGTTGGAGTCGGGTGAAAAAGGTTTTATTTTTCCTTTTTATGAATTTTTAATTTTTGTGTTTATTAAATTTTCGGTTTATTTGATATTTTAAAATTTTGTAGATTTAATAAATACAGTCCTACCAAATATAAAACAAAATTTATAATTAATAGTTAATTTTTAAAATTTTCAAATATGTCGATGATACATTAGCTAAAAAATTAAAAATTTGAGAATTAATTGAACATTTTTAAAGTTTAGAGACTATTAGCCACAATTGAAAATTTGTGATCTATTTATATATTTTTTAAAGTTTTTAGGAATCAAAATAGGTAGAAGCGTGAAGATACAAAGAGTAAACTTGAGGTATGAATTTAAGAAGGTAAATAAAAGGTTAAATTATAAGTTTAGTATATAATTTTTAAGTTTGTTTCTATTTGGTTCCAAACTTTAAAAAATAACTAATAGCTTTTTGAACTTTTAATTTTGTAATTAATAGTTTTATAACTAATTTACAATCATTAAAAGATAATTGATCTATTAAATATAAGGCCACGTTTACTTTAGGTTAAACATAATCCACCAATGGTAATATGAAAAGTGGGTTTCAATTGATTACGTTTGTTGTTGTTTACATGTGTTTCATAATCGTAATGATTTGTGAGGCCCATCTCCAAATCTGTAATCAAAACTCGTAATCTGATTGAGAAATGGAGGTGCTCAATATGATTGTGGTTGAAATTACGTATGACCCACTACTTTTACAGTTACAGTTATAGATATTGTTACTGTAATAGTATGAAAATTATGAATTGGTCACATTCATTGTTACCATTACCTTTACCGTTACCATTACCGTTAGTGTCAAGCAATAACGATAACGATAACGGTAACAATAACAATAAAATGTGACAGATTCATAATTATAAGTAAACGCGATCAAAAGCAATCTAATTACATTTGCGATTCAAATCCATTATGATTGATCTATCAATAGAATCTCATTACGAGTTGACAAACGTGGCCTAAGTTTAAATTATATGCAATATAATTATACAATTGTATTGGCTTAGTATATTCATAAATTAAAAAAGAAAAAAAAATACTAAATTTAGAATATTAAAAACACAAAATTTATAATTTAACCTAAATAAAATAATGGAGAATTAAGGCTCGCAAAATGACTTCAAGAATTTTTTTAGTACGGCGAGAGTATCATATTCTATGTGTTCACATTATAAATCTCTATATAAATACTAGTGGATTCTACATTAATGTCATTAGAACTCACTCTATTCTTAAAAGTAAGTCGACATGATATATAATAAATAAAGGGAGTATGATGTCAAATTTTTCCAAAGGCTTAATCTTGACACATAGGAGAAGAAATGGTTTGTGTTGCATTGTAGTCAAATGTGGGGCCCGCATTATTAAACTTTATTTCAAGACATGGGCTATTCTTTGCATTTACGAAACCCATCTGTCAAGTATTTCCTCGGGACGGCACCGTTTTGCCTCATGTAAACATGACCTCACGCTGACGCAGCACTCGCTAAAAAATTTCTAGTACTATAAGAGAATTAAGAGTATTATATTTCATTTGTTTGCTAAAAAATTTCTAGTACTATAAGACAATTAAGAGTATTATATTTCATTTGTTTGCACCATAAATTTACTTTTATAAAATAATTTGTCAACTTTATTTTATTTTTAAACTTATGCTTACGTGTCACACAATAAATAAAAGGAGTGTGAACCTAATATAAGAAATTTTCCTGTCAATTACGTGTTAAACACATATCAAATAAGAAATAGCACAAAGAAGTTGATTTTCGAAAATCTAAATGTTGGTAAAAAAATATTAGAAAAGGTTTTTAAAACAAAAGAAAAAATGAGTTTTTTTTAAAAGTGAGAATCTCACATTGCTTAGTTTAGCATTGAGATCTCACTTTATATACTTTTTCCTTTAGTGATGGACTTGGGTCCTAAGGGGTACCCATGTCTTGGAAAGGGTGAGGAGATAGGCAATGGTGGGCTTGGTGGCTTCTCGACGGACATGGTGAGGTGGCAATAAAGATAATTCTCGACCGAGACAGTGATTTCTAGGTTGTTTTATCCTGGGGACTACGCGTGGCAATCATCCAGAACTGAACCGCCCACCTTGGACAGAGCCGCGAAACGTGACTCTGTTCATCGCATAGCAAGCGTCCAGTCCAGGTTCGTCGCATTCCTACAAAATAAAAATATACTACACAAATTTTGAATTCAATTTTTGAACATTCAATTACATAACATTTTTTTTTCTAATTCCTAAACATCAAACATATTCTAAACAAATGAAAATTTTTTCTCAACTACTTAACCCTCAATCATGAATAATAAAAAAGCTTAAAAATTGAACAACTCAATGACAACAATTTTATTTATATCCTTAAAAGACATGTTGTATTCCAACAAATTGATTCCCTCGATTTTTAACTAAACCATAAATGTTAATTGAAAAAAAAAACCAATTATTATTATTATTATTATTATTATTTTGCCCATTTGTGAAATATAAATTTCAGTTTTAATGGTTAATGATTTTTTTACCTTTTTTATGCAAACATTTGATTCTTTACATTTTACACTAATACAACGAAATGATTTTATTTTTTGTGCAAACTTATTTTTTGCTAACATTTTTTTGTTCCAACATTTTTTATAGTTAATTTTGATGGTTAAGTCTAACTTGCCACTTATAAATGAAATAATAATGTTCACAAAAATGTCTATGTATATGTAAAAAAAATGCATATTTATGAATAACACTCAATACATAACAAATTGTTCCCAACAATTAAACAAAATTTGGATTATAAAAAGTAGACCCTAAACTTAAAACTAACGAACCTTAAACTAATTGTTAGAGGTAATGTGCAATTAGTTTGGACCCTACAAAAAAGATAACAAACTATAGTTAGACTAGAATGACGCTAAATGCAAATAAAATTAAAATTAAATATACTACAACATACCTTCAAAGATGGTCATCAAAGGTGGTTGTTAAAACCTGAAGTTGGTAGTCGAAGTTGGTCGTGCAAAGGTGGTCGTAGGAGTTGGTCGTGCTTGTAGTCAAAGTATGTCGTCGAAATTGCTTGTGCGAAGATGGTTGTCAGAATTGGTCACCGTAGTGTGGTAGCAGTAGTCACCGGCAGTGGCCAATGGGTGGAGCCATTGAAAACATTGCACGAAGGGAGAGTTAAGGTGAGTTGGTAAAAATAACCAAGTCAACTTCACCAACATTTAAAGTTGGTAGGCTAAACATTGAGTTGGTAATTCATGTTGGTGAGCCAAATACCCGTTATTAGTCAAAGTAATCAAGTCTACACTTATATATGATCATCCCAAATTAATAATGAGCATTAATTTGAAAGTTTAACTTTATTTTGGAATTTGTAAAGTTCAAAAATTTGAGCCACAATACAATTCAAATGTATGTATGCATGTATGTACATATGAACAATATGTATATATATATATATATATATATATATATATATATGTGGGCATCTCAAAGAAAACAATATACAATAAACAGAATTTCATTGTAAATTAAAAGAGGAGAAAGCAACATGAAGGCTTCAGAATGGCAATTAGTCAAGTTTAGATCCAAATTGTCTTCACAAATCAAGTTAAATCAACATCAGTACATCCCTGTCAAAGGCTCTCACCTACATATTTCGCCTTTTAAGCCGTTTACATTGAATGCGAGTTCACTCCATTATGGTTGTGCCGAGTGCCGAGTGCCGAGTCGGTTGTCTGCAGTTGATGCTGCGCTATTAAACGCCCCCCCGCGGCTGGTGGGTGGCTCAAACCACCATCCATTCAATGCCCAATTCCCATAATTTTGTACCATTAATA
This sequence comes from Lagenaria siceraria, assembly GCA_002890555.2. NCBI lineage: Eukaryota > Viridiplantae > Streptophyta > Magnoliopsida > Cucurbitales > Cucurbitaceae > Lagenaria > Lagenaria siceraria. The sequence continues at coordinate 16,303,659 of CM016487.1, forward strand.
ACTCCTCCACATCAACTCAACTGCCTCCCATCCTCTTCATTACTCAAGTTTTTTACTACTTCCAACAAAAAGACACATCAGGACAATTCAAAGGCTGCCTTAATTCTTCATGATCAATGTACCCTGTAGTTCCATGCTTTCCAAGCATTTCTAACTTCATCCAATTGTTCATTGGGAATGCCTGTGTACTCGTCCAATTTCTCCACCCATTCTTTCCAAGGAGGTCTTTCTGCGTCCAGGAAGTTAGTTACCTCGGGTAATATCATTGATTTGTAGAATTCGTTCACCGACTTCACAATGTCGTCTGATTCGTTCAGTGTCAACAAGTCTGGCCTCTTTGAAACTCCTGGTCGTTTTCTGTTCGAAAAACTGTTCCCTCTTAGGACTAAAACCTCAGCTGGAGCAATGGGTAGAACTATTCTAGAGAACTTGGTCAATGACAATGCTATAATATCTCTTGGGAGTAGTTTCCGCTTCACTGCAACAGCTGTTCCTATCATTTTCCGTATCTGCCCAGGATGTAATAAAAGTCTCATCAGAATGGCCCTTTCGATTTGAAATTAGAACATTAACTACCAAATATTAGTTACTAGTGAAGCCAACTACATTGTTCACAGGATATGTTATTGATGTTATTTTTTAATAGGAAAAAAATAATATTACGAGCTCAAAAGGTACAAAAAGAATGGAAATGAGAAATCTGCCTAAAGGAAGCCCCCTACCTTTCCACCTTGGGCCTCCCATATCTCCTTCCAATTCCTAAACTTACTAATAGATTCTAGTTTCTCTCTGTCCAAATCTGCTGCAATAATGCCTTTTCGTTCGTGTAGATTTGAACCTCTACCTCAAGAGGGTTAGATATAATCATACTGCACCAGTTAGTGCCTCTTTGTACCATTTGTCCATAAGATTCTGGGTTTCTTCCTGAGGCTTAGACCTCAATGGAATGGTTTAATATCTAACAGAGAAGCAAAAGCTTTTCAAACAAATTTTAAACTTCTAGTATCTATCCAATCAAGATTTTCACTTTTTGTACCGTTTGTCCATGAGATTTTGGGTTTCTTTCTGAGGCTTTGACCTCAGTGGAATAGTTTAGTCTCTAACAAAGATGAGAAAGGTTTTCAAACAAATCAAATTGTCTCAATAGAGTTTCTATTTCCACCTTCTAAACCAGATAATAAGAAATGATTTCAAATAGCAATAGTTAAGTGCAGAAAAATTAAACTAGACATGTCTAATGGTGTAAGCTGATCCCATGAATTTATGAACCTCAGGGAGTAAATGAAGGGTTATGGTGGTAGATATTTAACAAGTCAAGCTCATAAAGCTTGAACCCATCAACTCGTATTTTTTGTCCACCAATGCACAGGGACCATCAAATTATTTAATGGTTCTCAGTCTCTTGGAATTTAATTTCATAAGAATTGATTTCAAATAGCAATAGGTAACTGCTGAAAAATTAAAGTAGATATGTCTAACCGCGCATGCTGATCCTACAAATTGTGAACCTCTGGAAGTAAATGAAGGTTATGATGGTAGATATTGAACAAGTCAAGCTCAAAAAGCTTGAACCCATATAAACTCATATCTTCCGTCCACCAAAGCATAGGGGCCATCAAATTATTTAATCGTACGTAATATTTTAGAATTTAATTTATTTTCATATTACCATAGCTATTTCTGAATTTTTTGAAGGACTACTAGCACAGGAAACTCCCACTAGGTCACTAAGCATTGATTTCTGAAGAGGGGAAAGAGTTTAAAAAGTGAAATAATGCTGCAAAAAAATTGTCGAGTGGACACAAGAGAACAGTTATAAAACCAAGTTTTGGCTCCCACATGGCCAGATGCAAGATCTAAGCTACCAGAGGCGTTAGAACAGAAAACTCAAAACTAAGTAATAGAGCTGCCAACTGAAATTAAGAATAAATGGAGTAAATACAGATAAACTTACAAATTGGAACGAGAATGGATGAGAACAAATTATGTACCATAAAAACAAAGTTAGAGAAAGACTAACTTGATGCAACATGAATGATTCTCCCCAGATGGAGATCTCAATGAAATCATATCCAAAAGATGTTTCCAGCTTCCCACAAGAACAGCAAAGAATCTTTCTGAAGTGTGAGGCGCCTATACGATCTTTCTCATCTGGCTCATGAAGCCATCTTGCACGAACACCCTTTGGAAGTTCTGATCCATCTCCGAGTTTACTGCATACTTCAGTTGGATTTTCATAACAAACACTTAAGCTTGGAGAACGTTGATCTGGTTCCTTGACTCCTTCAACAAAAGTATCATCTTCTCCATCACTTTCCTCAAACTCAGAGTTCGAAACATCACTGGGTGATACCTCATTGCCTGACTTATGGTCATATCCTGGAGATTGCTTGGCTCGAACTTTTGTTCTATACTTGGAACGTATTGTATAGTTATGAAAAGGGTGCTCCCCCTGTATCCAAAAAGAATCCACCTTTGTTCTTCAACGCCATACAATTCTCTTCCCAAATAACAGTTCTATACTATATCAAAACTAACCAAATCATGTTTCTTGCAGCGAAGGGAGGGGAAACCTGATCTACATGTATTTAAATGAAGGACATAATTTCCTACCTGAAAGGAATTTAATATATCTTTAAAGTCTGAGATGTGGCAATCAACTTCAGTAGTTTTAAGTTTACTTTCAATTCCAATAAGCTTAGCGGGGAGGAGATAAGAATACTTCCGAACATCACACTCCTTTCTAGGATCAAAGCTCCTTGACAAGTGACAAAATTAATGTAATGTTACCACTTTGTAGTAAATACGTCAAAGTGTATCATGCTGCTAATGCTAAAACTTCATTTACTCACTTAAAAGCACCAATGAAAAAAACTCGAACACTCACCTCTGTGAAGGTACAATGCCAAAAACCTTGATATTATCAGGAAGATAAAAGTTGATGTAATTAGCAAGCGAAATACCACAAGGGTCGCCCATCCAAGCACTTTCAGGGATTTCCATTTTTAAGGTTATCGTTGTAGCCAAGGAATGAACCTTGAAAATGAAAGAGATGAGAAAAAAAATCAAAACAGCCAATAAGATTTTAAAAGTCATACAATGAGGTACAACGAAGACATTCAAGATATTTACTCCTTTATCAGTTCGACTACTCCTTGCCCATGAGATTTTGTTCAGATTTCCATAGTTACTTTCACGAATTCCACCAGCTTTATATATTGCAGCTTCCAATTCTTGTTCGATTGCTATACATCAAAACTGTATGAGATTAATTTCTGTGCTGTAATTCCCAGCAGAAGGAAGAAAAAAGAAAGAAGAGAGAGAGAGAAACAGTATCATTCATATTCCATGCTTATTAGTACTTTATTATCATAGCCAACGGAAGCACTTAATATTGTTTAATGGTAAAAGAAATATTGAAAGGAAAAGAAATGCTTATCTAGGATACTTAGAGAAGTGTGAAAAAATAAGCAGTGGTTATCCAGTGCAGTCAGCTTTTCTATTCTGGGGTGTAAAGAAGGGGCAATGTCCATAACATATTTGTCGCTATACGGGAAAAGTAAACAGGATAAATGTATCTATAGCCTTCTTCAGTTGGTTATATTGTCTCAGGTGAGAGAACTGAGATTTTAAATAAGAGAAAAATCAATAAATGACTAAATAAAATAAATGGAAGTCTCGCCAAATCCTTTGTGATTAATGTACGTAAAATAATATATCGATGTCAAGGTTAGTTAAATGGTTACTAAGTTCAATTATTTCTATTGATCATCATGCGATTAGATTGTAATGAAATAGTTGTAGTTAGGAACTGACACATGGTGAGAGCATAATTTCATGATCGATGACAAAGTTTAAATGGCATTGGTGTTGCTTATACATGTCCTTTTTATGTACTTCTTTAGCAGTAACTATTCTGCCACACTCTTTAGTTCTCCCAAAGCATGTAACAGCAAACTTCTTTAACACTTCCCCTTGGAAAGTTGCCTATTAATATTAGATTGCATTGTCTTCAATACATGGAATCCAATCTGTCAGTACTAAATGGTCAAGATCCTCTTCCTTCCTCCTACGAAGGACACACCACTGAGGATACAATACCCACCTTCAAGGAGTTAAAAATGCTGACAAGTCAAGTCAAAATCCAGATTCCTGCTTTGGAGCTAAGAACAAAAAATGATGTTCATGCTTATTCGCCTCAACGATTGAAAGCATTAGGACTCAAGTAGTGAATATTTCCGCATCTTGTGTAGTACTTTGGAAAAGGTTTTCATTATGAGGTGCAAAGTGAAGGTCAAGTAGTAAAAAGATCAACTTCAAGAACAAAAATGAAGGCAGTTTATCATTGTAAAACTAGTTTAGAAAAATTAATTTTTTTTTTTAGAAGCAACTACTTTCATTAAGAAAAAATGAAAGAACAAGGGGCATACAAAAAAAACCAAGCCCAAAAAATACCTAGAGAAAGGGTTTCCAACTAAGTAAAATATTACATAGGGAGTAATTACAAAAAGTCTTTGAAACTGAAGCCCAAAGGAAAACATGAAACCTCACCAAAGACCAAACCTCACTAGGGTCTCTCTCTACACCACGAAACACTCTGTTGTTTCTCTCCCCCCAAAGATCCCACAATAAAGCACACACCCCCGCAAGCCAAAGAATGCGATCTTTCTCTTTGAAAAGCAAAAGTAGGAAGAACTCCCCGATCATCAACTGAATATCCCTCTGACAAGCAATTGCAAAATCAAACTCCTGAAAGAAGTCATTCCACACAGATCTAGCATAATGACACTCCCAAAGAAGGTGATCTAGGTTTTCCTCTGTCTTCCGGCAACACCAAGGGCCCATTAACGAAGGCATCTTTCTCAAAAGTTTATCCATCGTGTTCACACGCCCGCACAAAACTTGCCAAGAAAAGAACTCGACTTTCTTTGGAACCTTAATCCTCCATAAGGCATCAAAGACCGACTCAACAACAGGAGAGGGATCTAGTAAAAACCTACAAAAAAGACTTACAAGAGAAGCCCTCCGTGGGGGAAGGACTCCACACACCAACGTGCTTTCTCCCAAGCTTAAAGTCGAAGCCCTCAATTAAGGAAAGAAGAGAGGCTACCTCCGTCATTTCTCTATTGGACAAAGACCACGAAAACCAAAGGAGAAAGAAACTGAGTTCCCCAACCAAACCAAACCAGAAAATCCGACACCCGACAATTTTTTAAGGAGAACAAATTATATCACCGAGGAAACCAGAAGAGGGGGGTCTATCCTCCATCCAATGATCTTCCCAAAAACACGTTTCCTTAGCATCTCTCATAACACAAAAAACAAGATGGGAAAAGGAAGGGATATGAGAAGAAATATCTCTCCACAGGTTTCGGTGTGTGCCTTCAACCCCCTTGTGCCACCAACTCATAGGGACGGGGGCCGTACTTGCTCTCAATAATCTTCTGCCACAAGGATTCAAGATCAAGGGCAAACTGCCAAAGCCATTTAGCCAACAAAGCTTTGTTGTGCAACCGTAAATTTCCAATCTTTTCTCCCTCCGATTCATTTGTCCACTGTTCACGTGGACAAATCAGTTGAGATCCCTCTCTTCAGTAGTCAACTACTGTTTGGGATCCACAGTTCACTCCCCCCAACACTGAGCTGGCTAGGGGAATGTTAAGTAATTACGTGGTTAATTAGTTAAGATGTAATTAATCAGCCATAAAGTTTGTAATTGTTTAGTGAATCTCAACTGTTTCAGTTAGTCACCGTGAACTAAATTAGTTGTTGTACCCTACATTTGGCTAAGTAAGTAATTGAGAAAACAACCACCACATTCACTGTGAAAGTATACAAATCAAACACAGCAACAGAATATTCAGAAGATGGCATTGCCAATCCACCGTTAGGCATTTTCATGACATAATGTTAATGATGTAAGAAGAAATGCACGCGAAAAACTTACTTGGATGTGACTGTTGCTCGCGTTGCATTTGCAGCCCTGAATTTTTAAAACACAAGAGTTAATGAACTAGTGAAAGATTCACAACAGAGTCGTCAAGATAAACAGAAAGTAATATGAAATGAGACCTCTATAATCAGTCCCAACATAGCCGATCCGCAAAACGACCTTCTTCTTACGAAAAGCTTCCCATTTCCGGAGCTGGTCCGGAGCGCAGTGAGTGGACAAGGCATCGGTGGAATAGCACGGAAGTGTAGGCCTAAGACGATGGGTCCGCGAAATGAAAGCAGGGTAGGAGAAACGAAAGCATGAAGATGAAGTTTTGGTTGTCCATCGAGAAAGCGGGAGTCGCAGAAAAGAGACTATCATGGCATCCAATCTTGAACTGTGAACAACATCTTAGCATAATTAAGTTTAAATATAAATATATATATATATTTTTTTTTTCTATGGCTAAATAAGAGAAGCAACGAACTCAGCCCAAGTATTGTTCTTGTTTGAGGAGGATGTAAAAAGAAATTTATGCAAAGACCCTCTTTTCTTGCTCCGAGGCTCCCAGCTTTGGATAATCCCATTAAATTTTAGGGCTAGTTTGGTTGGTAATACTATTTTCAAAGTTTGTGATTTGTAAATTCTAAAAACAATAATTTTATGTTTTTTTTTTTAGTAAATCATTTTATGTTTTTAATGTACCAAGATCTTGAATTTTAAATTTTGAAGTGTAGAATTATATTAAATAAAGATTAAAAACATTTAGAAATATAGTATGTCATGTTATAAATTTAATTCATTTTTTTAAAATTAAAATGTGTATTATGTAAGTATTATAAATTATATAATATTAAAAAATAATAATTATACACATTTTCATATTTATAAATAAATTAATTATATTTTATTATCAATCAATATTTTGTGAGTAACTGTAACTACTTTTATAATTTATAAATGAATGTCAAACACATTTTAAATAATTATTTAAATTATAATTCAGTTTTTTATTTTACTACCAAATACATATTTGAAAACATGAAATACAACTCTGATTTCATTGAATTAAGGGTGTACAAAAAATCACTGAAAACTTATTCGACCGACCAAAACCGAACGAATTAACGTCGGTCCGTTGGAGATCTTTCCTAGCCAATCGGCTGTCAGTTTTTGTTTTTGAAAACTGACCGACCGACTGAAAATATATATCTATATATATTTCTTAGTCTTTCTTTAATGAGATTTTTACATAAATGATCATTTTTGGGCTTTATATTTTAAAAATGTCATTAAATTTGAAATTTTTCAAGAAAGGTTTTAGTGTTATTTTTGGACAAATTTACCCTTTTTTATTTTTTTTATCCGAATTTCATATTTATTTTTCCTATTTTCAAAGTTCCCTTAATGATGGAGAGAGAAAGTGAATTTATGATGGAGAGAGAAAATGCATTTAATATGATTTTCATCTAATTTTCAATTGGAGAGAAAATCTTTTTAATATTTTTTTCATTCTCAATTGGAAAGAGAAAATGTATTTAATATTTTTTTTATTTTCCTTTTCACGTATCAATCATTTCTTTGATTCATTTCTTTGATATTGTTTGATATTATTTAATGTTTGCTTCTTGATATTATGTGATATATTCCACCGTTTGTTTTGAGTTCGATCTATTTGTTTTCATGTAATATTTCATTGTTTATTTGGTATATATCTGAGGTATTCTGATTGTATGCACTTCTAATTAGGCAACGCTTATGTGTGCTTGTAATATATTCACCGAATGTCTGATATATACGTCACTCTAATGCAATTTTTATATGATGGTTTGTCTTATTTGAGTTTGTCTATTATAGTTCCTTGTTTATTTTGAATTCATTTGTATTTTGCGTTATTATCTCATATATACTATAGTTTAGATTCTATCTAGCATAGTTTATAAATCTCAAATGAACTTAATGTTCAACATATATTAGTGTATATATCATAAAACAGAAAGTCTCAATAAAAAATTTAAGATATATATCATAGTATATATCGAAAAATCACTCTATATATCGAAAATGATTATATACTTGCAAATATTCTAACCAATATATTAAATATACTAGTAAGATTGACTAAATTCCATTTAAGTAAATTTAACCGAAGCTCCCTAATGATTTTCAAATAAACAAAACTATCTATCATGGTATATAAATCTTAAATGAACTTAATATTCAACATATATTAGTGTATATATCATAAAACAGAAAGTATCAATAAAAAATTGAAGATATATATCACATTATATATAAAAAAATCACCCTATATATAAAAAAAAATAAATATATATATTTATATATCGAAAAAAACATAAAAGTACATATAAATCCACGACGACGGCGATGATTGGTGACATGTGCGAGATCTTGGCAGCACGCAAGTTGGAGTGAGATCGGAGAAGTTTGGTCGAAAAAAATGGAGAAAAAAAACTCACCGTCGGTCGAAACTTGAACGGCGGAAACAACGGCCTAAACTTGAACGGCGACCACGACGGTGGGCGAAACTTGAACGGCGGGAACGGCGGACGCCACGTTGAACGATGGAAATGGCGTCGTCGACGGTGGTTGGGCGGTCCAAGGGAGGGAGGCGGCGGCCGAAAAGATGAGAGAGAGTCTTGAGAGAGAGTATTTTGAGAGAGTATTTTGAAAGAGAGATTGAAGAAGATGGAATGCTAGAGTTTTGAGAGAGACATTGAAGATACATGAATTTCTAGGCTGTGCATGAGGGAGAGATATACAAAAACCTAGGTTTGTTTATTTATTTATATAAAATGTAGGTGAAGGTTAAATTGTAATTAACCATTGATATTAGTGAAAATATGAAAGCAAGAAGGTCTTTTTTTGTAAAAAAATGAGATGTTTTAGACAATAATGTAAAATGAGTCTTATCTTAAGGCCTTTTATGTTGAAAACCCTTCTTTAATTTTGTTGTATTGCAGCCTAGAGCCCAGCCCCACTCCACTAGCCCAAAGCCCATCTCACTCCACTCAATTAAAAAAGAAACCTAAATCTTCTTTTTCCTTCACTACCTGCGTCGCTCGACAATACCTCCCCTTGACATGACCAACTCCCAAACTCAAACTTCTTGCTCAAAGCTTCCACGGACCACACCATGCACGATGGCACAAGCACGACCACCTTCATCGACTATATCTCTCCCATCGCGCCCCGCTGGTTAGTTGCTCAGATTTGTCCCTCGGTTAGTTGTTACACCTTGGTCTCTCTTCTGTCGCGCCCCCAAATGTGTATCTGTCATCGTTCACTCTCATGAAGTTTGCAGGAATGATAAAATTAACAATCCCAGCCCAATTGAAATAGTTGGATGACCAAAATGAGTTTAAAATGTATGATTGCATCTGATTGTCATCTGATAGCCATCTAATTGTCAATGATATCGATTGGTACCTTATTGTTGTTTGATTATTGTTTGATTGTTATCTTTACTGATTGCTAATGATACTGATTTGTTATCTAATTGTTATTTAATAGTAAATATGTAAAGACCCGACCGTTTCTAAGACAGACGTTGGGGATTACTATGCATGTAGAGTTAAGAATACTTGTTCAAGATGAAATCCAAAATTTAAACTTCAATAATGAAAATTAACCACCTTTGAAAATATGGGTCGTTACAAAGTAGTTTCTGATTGTCATATAATTGCTATTTGATATTAAATAGTTTTTTTTTTTATTTCTATCTGATTACTATCTAATTTCTATTTAATAATAAGTAGTTTGTGATTTCTATTTGATTGTTATCTTATACTTATTGGGTATATTATCAGCAATCACTTATATATGTTTCTTTTCTTGTTAATATAGAGTATAAAAATGATGTAAACACATTATTAATACACTACAATGATATTGCAAATTTTCAACCGTGCGTTTCAAGCATTTCCCACAATTAAAATTTGACCAATTCCCACTATATTGTCCAAGCGCGTAAATCACTTCGTCTTTGAAATTCACTTAGTCACACAAATTAAAGCCCACTAATAAATGAAGTCTTCCTCGCAATGGCGTTCAACGCTGTCACAACAACATTATCAAATGCTTCCACCACATCGTTCTTAATGTCAAAATTGTTATCTGATTGATATTTGATATTGATTGCACTACAAGAAATATCCCTTTTAAAAACATTTTAATTTAGCCTTTCATAGAAAAAGCTATTAAAAGTGAAAAGAAAAGGCGAGAAGTGAAAAATTTAGCTTGTACATTATTAAAAGACCCAATGTTATACTTTTTTCACTAGCCCTTCAATACCTTTCTCGTGCTTTCTATTTCTCATACCTCCCTCACACGCTAATCTTTGTTTTTCGTTCATCATTCTAGCCACTCCCCAATTCGGCACAACTCCACCGTTCACCCAACTGCACCGTTTGCCCAACTCCATCGTCTGCAACTCTGCCGGTTGAGCAGCTCCAATATTCGAGCAACTTCGTCGTTCTTCTTCTTTATCCTTCCATTCGAGCGCCTGATCGTCTGTCGTCAAGTAACTTCACGTCCATCGTCTTGGTCTCCATAATTTCAAACTCAATAAACTTCCTTGTCCTTATTTTTCTCTTCTTCTTGCGTTTGGTAGTAATGAGTTTCCAACATTGTTTGTCGTATGTGGTGGTGGTTCGATTTCTTGACGAGCAGGACCACTGTCTCAACGACAATATCTTGCTATAGAAATACTATCAAAAATAAATCATAGCATTTTCATAATTGCTATAAAAGATTTTTATAACATTAAAATTATGCAATCGAAAATGAACTTTTTGTAGCTTTTCTTATAGCGTTGAAAAAAACACTATGGAAAGTCAGAACTTTCAGTAACATCGACTACGAAGCATGCCTAAAAATGCTATAGAAGGTATTTTATAGCGTTTTTACCGCTTTAAAAAATGCTATAAAAGACCTTTTATAGGGTTTTTGCCAACGCTATGAAAAGTTTCCATAACATCAAAAATACGCTATCGAAACTTGACTTTTTATAGCGTTTAAAAAAACGCTAAGGAAAGTTAGTGTAACGCCCCAGACCCAAGATTTGGACCAGGATTCGGAATCCAGATTCGGCAACTGATTGTCCCGACATTCTCCTGCGTCCCCTGCGACCCGGGTACGGCTAAGCATGCTTAACTGTGGAGTTCTTATAATTGAGCCACCGAAAAGGAAGGTGCACCTTGTTGGTATAGGTAGTAACTTTCAATTCTTTTAAGCCTTTCTTAATCATGCTTTCATGTTCTCATGATCCCTCTCATTCGGATGTGATCTCGGTTCATTCATGTCCCCATCCTGAACTCGGGTCGTTACAGTTAGGGACTTTCAATAACATGGGGTATGATAGCGTTTTCAAAACGCTATGGAAAGTCTATGATATTGTTTTTCTAATGTTATCGTATGTGATATTTGTTGCAGTGTTGTTATATGATTGTTAATAATATTGATTACTATCTGATTGTTGTTTGATCACTATTTGATAATGATAACTACTTGATATTGATTGCTATTTAATTACTATCTTATTGTTATCTTATATTGGTTTGTTATCTAATATTTGTTGTCTAATTGTTATTTGATATTGATTCCTATCTGATAGCTAATGGTAACCAATGATACCATGAATGCAGGCACGAAAGTCTTCATGGGTCACAGTGATGAGGATGTCATCTACATTTTGACTATTAGTTAGTAGTTTCTGATTGCCTTCTCATTGTTATTTGATTACCTTCTATTTTTTGTCAATTAATTAGTAGTTTATGATTGCCACCTGACCTTCTATTTTTTGTCATATAGTTAGTAATTCTTATATTGCCATTGGATTGCTTTCTGATTAGCATATGATTACGTTCTTTTTTTTTTTTTTGTCAATTAGTTAGTAGTTTCTGATTACTTACTGATTGTCATCTGATTACCTTCTATTTTTTGTTAATTAGTTAGTAGTTTTTTTATTGTCATTTGATTACCATATATTTTTTTTTTATCAATTAGTTCAAAAATTGAAAGAGGAGAAAGTTAAAAAAAAAAAAAAAAAAAAACAGCAAGGAACAACTTATTTTTTCCTTATGATGATGATGAGTCTAGTGACATTGCTTCTCCATCAACATCATCAACACCGCCAGTCACTCCACAACAAAGCACACCTTCATCATCTGCAAGTTCAAGTCAAGGACCTTGTAGCATGAGAAGTTTACGAGACATATACGATGAAAATGAAGAGCTAAGTCAAAGTTTTAATAATCTTACTCTTTTTTGTCTATTTGGTGATAGTGAACCTTTGAATTTTGAAGAAGCTTCGCAAGATAAAAAATGGAAGACTGTTATGGAAAAAAAGATCAAGGTTATAAAGAAGAATGATATGTGGGAACTCTCTACTCTTCCAAGTGGAAAGAAAACAGTAGGTTTCAAATGAGTGTTCAAGACAAAAAGAAATGAAAAGGGAGAAGTGGAGAGACATAAGGCAAGATTAGTTGCAAAAGGCTATTCTCAAAGAAAAGGCATTGATTATGATGAAGTATTTGCTCCTGTTGCTCGCTTGGAAACCATAAGGTTGTTAATTGTAGTTGCTGCTCAAAGTAAATGGAAGATCTTTCAGATGGATATCGAATCAGCATTCTTGAATGGGTATTTGGAAGAAGAAGTTTACTTAGAACAACCTCTTGGTTATGCTGTGAAAGGTCAAGAAGATAAAAGTCTTGAAATTAAAGAAGACGTTGTACGGATTGAAACAAACGCCAAGAATGTGGAATAGCATAATCAACAAATATTTCATTGACAATAGGTATTTAAGATGCCCTTATGAATATTCTTTTTACATTAAGACTAATGGTTGGAGATATTTTGTCGGTTTGTCTGTATGTAGATGATTTAATTTTTACAGGAAATTGTGCAAGTATGTTTGAAGGTCTCAAGAAGGCAATGACCCAAGAATTTGACATGACAGATATTGGGTTGGTGTCATATTATCTTGGCATTGAGGTGAAGCAATCAGAACAAGGAATTTTCATCTCACAACAACAATATACTAGAGAAATTCTAGAGAAGTTCAAGAAGGTCAATTCTGATCCTGTCACAACTCTGATTGAAATTGGGACAAAGTTGTCCAAATATGAAGAAGGAGAAGTCGTTGATCCTTCATATTTCAAAAGCTTAATTGGGAGTTTGAGATATTTGACTTGCATACGACCGGATATTCTTTTCAGTGTTGGACTTGTAACTCAGTTTATGGAATCTCCTTCAACTACTCATTTGAAAGTGGCAAAGAGAATTCTTCGTTACCTCAAAGGTACGCTTGATTATGGATTATTTTATTCTTCATCTAAAGAATTCAAGCTTGAAGGTTATTGTGATAGTGACTGGGCTAGAGATGTTAATGACCGAAAAAGCACAAGTGAATATGTTTTCTTTGTTGGTAATACTGCTTATACTTGGAGTTCTAAGAAGCAACCTATTGTGACACTATCTACTTGTGAGGCAAAATATGTCGTTGCAGCTTCATGTGCTTGTCATGCAGTTTGGTTAAGGAATTTGTTGAAAACAGTTGGAATTTTGCAAGATGATGCAACTGTGATCTATGTAGATAATAAGTCAACAATTGCTTAGCAAAGAATCCAGTGTTTCATGATCATAGCAAGCACATTGATACATGTAAAATTTAAACCCAACAGTAAATGTTTTTTCTTTTACACAACTTGTAACTAATCTTCCTTATAAATATAAAAGGAAGCTTAGGGTTTATACATACTATGAGAGATAGATCTAAGTGTGTGAGGTTGTGTACTAATCTAAATTTCTTCAAGAAAGCGTTCTTCCCGTGGATGTAGGCTTATTTGGCCGAACCACGTTACATGCCTGTGTTCTTCTTCTTACTCTTCATCTTCATCATCTGCATGCATCAAAAACTTCATGACTAACTTTCATGTTGAGCAAATGAGAGGAAAGAGTCTAGAGAGAGAAATGTGTTTGTTTTGTTTTTGTAATTTTTTCCATACCAGAAATGTTTGAGAAAGAGGGAAGTTTACTCACCACGTGTTTGACAAAGCAGAGGCATACGTGGGTTTTTCTCCTTCTTTCATTTCACCTACCACACTTCTTTCACAAATCATTTCTTGTGGGCTTCTTCTACCTTTCCTTTCTTCTTTTTACTTCTTGGGCCTAAAGGTTTACATAGCAAGCCCAACAATACAAGATTTCACTTTATAAGAGATTGCATTTCAAGAAAGGAGGTTCAAGTTGAATATGTGAAGACTGAAAATCAAATTGCAGATATTTTCACGAAGTCACTCAAAGTTGATTTGTTTAACAAGTTGAGAACTTTGCTTGAAGTTTTTAGAAAATATGTTTAAGAGGGGATGTTGAAAATTAAACATGTTTTAATTCTCTAGTTAAGTTATTAGATGAATTAAAGAATGAGAGTTAATTAAGTATGTTCATGTAGGAGTTAATTTAGTAAAGTTTCATGAATTAAAAATTGGAGGTTAATATGAGTTTTATGTATTTAAGTATGAAAGTTATGGTTCATGAGATTTTGTATTGTTTATTGCAACCAAGTGTGCAGTGAAGAATACACAAAATGAATTCAATACAAAATGTGAATCAAGTTTGAAGAGTTTTTCAAATCAAAGTGTTTTTTGTTTCCTCTAAAATATTCTTTTGTTGAATATTTATTTGTGAGTGTCCATCACACGCTTCCAACATTACCCATACTATTTCGGCGTTGGATCTGAATTACTCACTGCTTAACGATTCCAAATATGTAGGATTTATATTATTCGAGCACCAACCAACGAGGTTTCAAATCATTTAGTTTAATTTCAGTGGGCAAGAATGTTCTAAATTCCTTTTTGAACCAGTTTAAGATTGTTTGGACTGGTCTCTAACGCTTGGAATTGCCATATTTGTAGATTTGGAATAGTTTCAGAACCATTCGAACACACTTCAGTAAAAACCTGAGACTGTTTTGGTGAGTTCTATGCACTAGGCCTATGATTAGAACTTTTCGAACTGATTTTAGGTGCTGTAAAATTAATTCTAACTCCTCGACATAGTCTATTTGTAGTCTAGACTTCATTCGAGGCTATTCGGACACCTTTCAATGAGGACTCAAGGTTATCTTGGTGAGTTTTAGGCGTTATAGCCCTTTTTAGATACGTTCGACTTCATTTTTGGTGTTATAAATTAGTTTTCAACTCATGGATACTATTTATTTGTAGCTGGAATTTAATTCGAGGTGCTTGAGTTGAAGTTTAAGGTTACCTTGGAAGTCTTGGTTATTTTAGAAGCACTTTTGAATGCTTGAGTAAATAGAATTCTACCTGTAGGGCCTATTAGCTTGTGTACGAGCATGTTGCATGATTTATTTATATTATGTATAATTATGACTTTATGTTAGTATTAATTTGTGAGGTATTCTAAGATGATTGAACATGCGTGGATACTCCTTGTGTTGATTTTAAAATGTGAAACACACTAAAATGCTATTACATGAATATGGTGATATAAGCATGTCGTGGAATTGTTTGAACATATGTATGGTTAATGTTGAAGAGTAGTTATTATTTATGTGGTTTTACATAAAGCATGTTTAGAGGAACATCGAAGGCCTTGGTTTTAGGAAGTGTGAGATGTTACCTTGTGAGTTGGTTTACAGAGGAAGTTAGGTGGGTATCGCGTGCCTTAGGTGAAATGGTCGAGGGTTGATATTCCACTGAAGGATTAAGAGGAGTCATCGAGGCCTTTGGTACAAATGGTCAAGGGTCAGTGCATTGTCGAGTCATCGAGGCCTTGGGTACAAATGGTCAAGGGTCAATGCATAGTTCGGGGTCTTGGGTAAAAATGGTCAAGGGCCGAACACTGAGCACCATAGAGAACATTGAGGTCTTGGGTACAAATAGTCAGGAGTTGATGGTTCTTGAAGGGGTCAGTCTTAAGCAGATATGGGAAAAGGTGGTTGTGTTAAATAAGTGAGCTCGTGTAAATTGTGTTTAGTGCATTAAAGCTTGGTATATAGGATCGAGAAATTCGTTTAGAATGATTTGTGAGAAGTTTGATTAAAAAAGAAGAAAAAACTATGTTAGCCTTGTATATGATGATATAATCTATAAGTGAGTATGATGTGATTTATATTATTGTTGTGTACTTTGCTATATATGTATGTTGTTTGGTGGCTTTTCAGGTGTGGGCTACTTACCAGTACAAGTGTGTACTGACCCCCACCAGATTTTGTAAGTGCTAAACGAGTATCGCGACCTGGGTGATGCTGAGAAGGGAGTTTGAGAAGATTGACCATTAGGCTCACATCCTTGCCTTGATCTCTTTACTTTCTGAGTTTATTTTCATTTGAACTTTTGAAATAGGATCGTTGTTTCAGTTTCAAGTTGGTTTTTAGTTGACTTAAAGTTAGAGATATGGTAATAGATTTTAGTAGTTCATGTTGTTGAGCTGACGTTACTTTGAATTTTGTTTAGTTTTGTATGTTATGTTGAGTTTCATTAAGTAGATAATTTGAGTATTAGCTTTTTGGAAACTTTGATGATTTTGTTAAGGAGAAGTTGTTGATGAATGTTATTGGAAGTGCATTTTTTTAAAACAAGTGTCAAACAAAAATTTTAGTTTCGTTGGGTAGCGTCGTTATGTTGCCAAAATTTTTCCAAAATATAAGAGTTAGTAAAGTTAGTTGCATGTAATTTTGGTAATTTTCCCTATTATAGTATTAAAATTTGGTGGCGTTACACACCCCATCATATTTTAAATATAAAATTATTATTTTTATTATTTATTCTTTTAAAGATAATAATATTCCCATTTTATTTTATATCATTTTAAGAATGTTTAGATATTTGGCCACTCCAAATTGAACATATTTTTGGCAAATTAATATTTTCTTTTCAAATTTAATATTTTCTTAATTAATTCTAAATTATTGATTTTTTCTTCCCTCCAAGAAAATTAAAGTCATGGAGACCAGCTTGTTGGGTTGGTCGTGGTAGTAGTAAAAAGTAATAAGACAATCACAAAGAAGTTAGTTGATAAACCAAAAATTCATAATCCCAGAGTAAGTTAGAGATATACTTACAAAGCTTTGATTAAGAGTTGGAGGCAAATATTGTGGGTGAAAAACTAAATACTCATTTGGCTAAGTATGAAGACTGACCCATAGGGTCGACCATCAAGCCATAAATGTATTTCACTAAGTATGGAGACCGACCATAGGGTCGGCCATCAAGTCATAGGTTTATTTGGCCAAGTATAGAGATTGCCCCATAGGATCGATCATGAAGCCATAAGTTTATTTGGCTAAGCATGAAAACCGACTCATAGGGTCGGCCATCACACCATACGTTTATTTGACTAAGTATGAAGATCAATCCATAGGGTCGACCATAAGGGTGATAGTCGGTTCGATTTTGTCAATTTTGGGGTCGATAAGAACCAAACCAAACCAATTGGTTTTATAAAGAGGAGATCCAAACCGATGTCCAATAAAGAACAAAATCAATGGATTGGTTTTTATTTGGTTCAGTTTTTTATCTATTTGGTTTTCGATTTTGACATTTTCTTTTTTTTTCTTACAAAATTTAATTTTTATTTCCAAATTTATTTTGAATTGGTCATTTTTACTAATTTTAAATTAAAATTGGGTCCATTTCTTTTTTTTAGAGATTGAAATTAGATATTTTTTTTTGTTCTGATACTTTCTAAATAAATATCATACACAATCCATAATAATTGATCTTTTTTCTAAACAATAAATATATATGTACCATAATAATTAAAACACTAAAATATTATTAGAGTTTATTTTTAAGAGTATACATACCCTCAGTTTGGTTTGATTTTGATTGGTTTTTCCAATCTAAAATCTGATCTAAACCAATATTTTTTATTTTCTTCAAATAAAAACCAATATGTCCAATTTTATACTAAAAACCAAAACAGTGGATCGGTTTGGATTGGTTTGATGATTTTTTGTAACACTTCTAGTTGAGCTAGAGAAGGCCAACCCTATGAAAGTAAAAATTATGCCCAAGTGTTGTGCACATACTTTGGTCACTAGTGTAATAAATATGACAAGCCATAACAGTTTGCAACGATTGGATCAATGGCTCAAGATATTAATTAGAAAATACCGTTACGAAATCTATTTTTATATAATCAAGTGGGTTCATGATATTTGAGGTACGCTGGAATACATCCTAAACTTTTATACTCTCTAGCTCTCCAAACGAATATTGACTTGATCGTCAGATGTTGGTGGCCAAGCACCACACTGATGTCATGTAACCCCGTACATAAATAAATTAATCAATTATAAATAGTAAATTAATTAATCATCAGTAGATTAAAAATTATAAAGTTGGAATTAAAAACTAAAAGTAACTTTAAATATAATATAGAATCAATTAGTAACTAATTATAATGCATTTGAAATTTTCATTATCAGACAAAAAAGAAGTTAGCTTGAAATTTTTTTATAACTTTTAATGAAAAACACAAAGTAGTTAGAAAAACAAATGGTTCCAAATTGAGCAAAATAATTTAATAGATCTTAAAAAAAAATTGTCTATATATCTATGTCTATATCTATATTTATAATCTATATAAAAGTACGAAGGTAGAAGATGTTAGTTTCAAATGTCGATTGTTGTGTCGTGGAATGACCACTGCCTTGAAAGAAAATTGCGGCACGACCACGGTGCTAAATCGTTTTTTGTCGATTGCTCCCCAAAGTTAACACAACACCCTTCTCAGACGTGCACTCATCGGAGAAGGATTGGAATTGATAGGAAATTATGCTCAGATTCAAGAAAAGAAAAGTATAAAATTCTCTCTTTTTCAAACATGTTTTCCAATCTTTTAAATAATAATAACTGAATTAAATACTAAAAACGTTTCAGATCTGAATTAAATACTAAAAACGTTTCAAATCTGAATTAAATACTAAAAACGTTTTAGATCTAAATTAAATATAAAAATATTTTTTTATCTAAATTAAATACGGAAAACGTTTCAAGATTTAAATTAAATGAAGAAATACATTTTTTTTAAATCTTGGGGATTAAACAGTTATAAATCTTTCAATGTGGGATAAAAGCAAAAATAAAACTTTTATGACAAGTCATTCTAATAATTGACTAGTCATTGCCAACCGAAGAAACTTTTTTTGGACAATTTTACCCTTGTCTATTTTTATAATACCTAAATTAACCTTAAAAGTAAAACTTACACATGTACTAATTACTCTCTCTCTTTCCACTACTCCCCTCTCTCTCTCTCTCACGAAATACTTCTCACTTCCATCCGTCGAAATACTTCTCACTTCCATCCCTCCAAAATCTCATTTTTCTCTCTAATTAATCCTTTCATTACTTCTCTTTCTCTTTCTCACACATCCATTCACATTCCTCTCTCTTAACCTTTCATCTTTCATCTATTCACAGAATCACATTTCCCTTTTTGTCTCTCATTAACTCTTCATCATCTCTCTCAACTCTTCAAATTCCTCTCCCTCTCAAATTTTTTGGTAGAAATATATTATTTTTCTACTTTCATTGATGCTTACAAAGTCACAATAAAAGGCTAAGAGGTGAAAAAGAAAGCACATCACTCTTTTCTATTTTTTTTTCATTTTTGCTTGTATCTAACTTTTTTTATAGATATATTTGTGTGTATTTTTTTTTCTTGTTTCTTTTTTTCTTTTCATAGAAATGTAGAGAAGAGATATGCAAGATTCAAGCGTCACAAACATGTGATGTAATTTCTTCCTTCCTCGTTCTCTTTGTTGCTCCACCTATATTTTCCATGTGCTTGTGTGTATTTTGTCTTATTTGATTTTTTTAATAGGGAACGAAGATTGAAGTCACCCAATTATAATGATTGAGAAACTGTTTATTGTACCTTTTTTTATTATTGGTTTATAAATTTTATTTTTTTTCAGATAATCTATTTTATAATTTTAATTAAAATGTGTTTCTTATTTTTATTTTTTAAAAATTAATAATTGCAAAAAAAGTAACCTACTCCCGTAATAAAATAATATTAATAAATGGTTGTTGTGTTATTGGAATCAACATGAAGAAGTTAATAACTTTTGAAATTAAAACATTAATTTCATTGAATGGACTCACTTATCCTATTTTTATATAGGGGAAGATTATGTGTTATAACGGAAACAGCTCTATATATAATGTTGGATCAAGAGGTTGAATGTGATACATTATGTTATTGATTTATGAAGGAGACATTAAAAGAGAGTAAAAATTGATTACAGTCTTAATACTCATATTGAAAAAAAATAGTTGTGAGAAGATAATAGTTTTTCAAATGCAATTGCCTACGAAGTTTTTGAATGTCTACTTTCCTTCCACAATCATCTTTTCTATTTTGTTGTCTAATATTCATCGAAATTTTAAAGACTTCATATATTTCTACTACAACAATTTTGACTTTAGATGTCAGTTGGCATTTAAGTAACGATGACAGATAGACACTATGATGACCGTTTATAAAAAAAGTGCCTCTTTTTTCGAAAATTTTTGGGCATTAACGAAAGTTTCGGATATGATGACGGTTATAAACTGCCATTGACTATAGGGATACGATGGTGGTTGAACACCGTCATCTAAGGTGAATAAAACGCGGGATATTAACGCGCCAAAATTATTGTTTTCATAAAATTTAGATGGCGGTTTATAACCGACATTGAATATAGGGATACGACGATGGTTTTCAACTGCCATCTAAGTTGAATAAAATGCGGGAAATTAACGCCAAAAAATTCTTCTTTTCATAAAAAATTAAAAAATTAAGGTAAAAAAACGCGGATACGATGGCGGTTAAACCTCCATCTAAGGTGAATAAAACGAAAAATATATATATTTATTGTAAAACAATAAAAAAAAATTAAGTACTTTATTTAAAACCTAAAACGACGTACTTTTAAGAGTTAAAACCGCCATCTTATATATTATAATAATACGACACCGTTTTTACTGAGTATTATTTACTTTTTTGTCCTAGAGCTTTGAACTCAACCTTCAAAATTTATAATATAAAATTTCTATGCATAAATTATCGATACTTTTACAATGATAATTCGATTTTTCAACTCAAGACGATGCGGTTTTGGGAAAGCTATATCTATCATCATAGAATTAGCTCAAAACCACTTCGTTTTGGCCTAGGGTTTCCTATACACACTATGCAATTGAGCCAAACCCTCGAGAACCATCCTTCACGACTGATTATTTATCTGCTGCTAATGGTGAGAGCATCTTCACGGCTGCTACCATGATTAACAACGGCAGACGACAGTGCATGGCTGCTGCCACAAAAGACAATAAATGATTGGTACGTTTGATGATTGAACATAATAGATTGTTTGTTTTAGCACCAAGTTCATTTGAACTTCCTCGTGGTATGGCTGTGAAGATTGTCTGTTTGTTTTTCTTTTCTTTTTTTTTTTTCTCATTAATGTTTACTTTTAGGATTTGGATAACTCTAATGTGTATGTGTTCTATAATATCGTTGAGCCGCTACTTTTTGGAGTCTTAATAGTTGCAGAGTTGCTGATCAAATTCTAAAACTTGTTCCAAATATTGAAGTGAGTGACTCTATTTCACAGTTTTTTTTTTGTGAAATTCTTGCACCCAAATTAAACATTCCTGTCTATAAACTATAATCTCCATATTTCTTTTGTCCTGTGTTTGTAGAATTTTCAAACAGCACTTAAATGCTTGAAGTTTTGGTCTCAAAGGTATGATGTTTACTCAAATGTGAGTTTGCCTATTATTACTGTGTGTGTATGGCTGGTTAGTTGATCACCAAACTAATTTGGTAGAAATATATCCTCTTACTTTTGTAGGAAGACATGTAAAGTTCCTTTTAGGGAAGCATTCTACACCTCTAAAGAAATTCTAATATTTGACAATTTAGTGTAGAAGAAATCTCATAATGTCAAAGAGAAACTTAATTATGAATTGTTGTAAATTTCTTTAAGGATGACATCAAGTTATCCAAAACTTAACTGATTTATATAAAGTGTTAGTACAATGGTAGTTTTAAAATTTTTATAGCTTGGGTCAATTGATGAAACTAAAAGTTTAGGCCCCGTTTGGTAATCATTTGATTTTTGGTTTTTACTTTTTGAAAATTAAGCCTATAAACACCTTTGGTAACTATTTGGTTTTGGCTAACAAAAGTTTAGCTTGGGTCAACTGTCTTCTCAGATCAACCACGATAAATAGTGCTCATTCCACAAAATCCTGGATAAGAGTTTACAATATTATTATACATTAGTTTGATTTTTATATAGCTTTTCATAAGAACATAATCATACTCATTTTCATTTTTTTATAGAGGTTATTGGATATTGTGTGTTGTTAAATGTACATTCAAATACAACATATATTTTAGACTCATATTACACCCTAACAAGCTGGATGATCTGAAATATATTGTAAATACGTAAGTTTGTAAAATATTATATTAAAATAGTTATATTTTTTATTCTTTAAGTTTGTTAAAAGGTTTGCATTTGTGTTTGGATGTTTTTGTCCTTTATTTAGAACAATGAAAATGTTTATGGCTCAAAGTAGACACCGGATACAAAAACATGTCAATACTACATGGCTCCCCGTAAAGGTAAATAAAATTGAGTTATAATCAATTAACTATTATTACATGTACAAAACAAATCTTGATTATTGTTATTTATTTCTATGTTTTAGTGCCCTCGTCAAAAAGGTAGCGTGAAATGTGGGTATTATGTGATGAAGTTCATGAGTGAGGTTTTACATCATCCAAATACTCCTATCAATTCCCTTGTATGTCACTATTCTAACTTTTTACATATTGCGAACTTAGTAATAATGAATTTATTATAATATTTGTTATACTTGCTTTGATGTAGTTTAATACTAAGAACTCTTTTACCCAAGAAGAATTTGATGAGGTCCGAGTTGAGTGGGCGGAGCATGTGTCAAACTACACTTGATTGGATTGCATGGTGTCACAATATATATTTGTTAGCTTTCGCTCTGAACTTTTGGTATCCCTTAGACATTTTGTGTAACTTTGTTTGGTTGTAAAGTTGTTGGAGAGTGTTCTCTGAAATTTTGCTGTGTAGCATTGTTTGTTTGTAAAGTGTTGGAGATGTTTTTTGAAATTTTGGTAGATATTAGGGATTTTGTGTAGGTTTGAAACTTGTTGTGTAACCCTATATTGAAATTCAATTGTGAATTGATCATTAATATTGAAATGATATGGCAAATTGTGTTCTCTGGAAGTTCGTCTTTGTTTTGTTGAATATTCGTGAATTATTAGTATTAAACAAAGGATGAGAATTATTAGTAATACAAAAATGGTTTATGCAGGATTTTTGTTCCATATTTTGCTAATAATTTGTTGTAGGTTATATCAGATATGATGTTAGTGTTAAACTGACATCGTAGTATACAACAATAACAACTATTAAACGTCATCTAAACGAAACAAAACAACTTTGATGGAATCCATGTCAGTTTCCAACTGTCATCCATGACTCATATTATGGCAGTTATACACTGACATCGGACCTAACCGTCATCGTATTATGTATGATAGCATGGGTATGATGTCAGTTAGGAACTGACATCATACAAAATTGCCATCAAATGTCTATGATAGGATGACATTTCACAACTGTCATCCTAAAAAACCGCCATCGTATATATAAGATGGTAGAATAATTAATGGCAGTTCAAAACCGCCATCAAAGGTAAACCGCCATCATATCCTAAGATGACACTGGATACAAGGGCGGTTTGTAATCCGCCATCATATATATATGAGTGCAAAACTGACATCTAACACCAAAATTGTTGTAGTGTTCCTATTTAACATTTGATCAAATCAAAAAATAATGTAGATTGTAGTGTACTTCTATAATTTGCTTTACACTTATTAGTTCTACGTTTCAAAGCTTTCAGAATTTTTAAATAATGTATTTATTATATTTACTGTTGTGGTAGCTTTCAGAATTTTTAAATAAAGTATTTATTATATTTACTCTGTTGTGGTATTCTTTGATATTTTCTCTATATGATTATTACATAAATGGTTGATAAATTAATAAGTATATAGGCAAAAAAAAAAAATTAAAAAATCCATCATCACTAT
Source organism: Lagenaria siceraria (assembly GCA_002890555.2). NCBI lineage: Eukaryota > Viridiplantae > Streptophyta > Magnoliopsida > Cucurbitales > Cucurbitaceae > Lagenaria > Lagenaria siceraria. The sequence goes on from CM016487.1 coordinate 16,327,783, forward strand.
TATCAAATTAATAAAGCAAATATATATTCTATTATGAAAAATAAATAAAGGATAAAGACTAAATATAAATATTTTAAAAAATTATAGATGGTAAGGTGAACAAGGTGTAATTTATAATAAATTTTAATTTCTTTAATTGAAACTAAACTACACGAAACAATAAATTAAATATGAAAAGATATGATATTCATTAAAAATGGGATTTATGAGATAATTAATGTGATTTTAATAAACCCATAGAGATTAAATAAATAGAATGTGAAAAGGTATAATAAGTTAATTAATGTGATTTTAATAAACACATAAGGATTAAATAAATAGAATGTGAAAAAGTATAATAAATTAATTATTAACTTAGTAAATTTATCTAATTATATTTAATCATGGAATATGGAAATTTTAAAATAAAGTTGTAATCTTTTAAGTATCATTAACTCTAAATTTATCTATTACATGAATTTATAACAATTAGAAAATTTTATTTTAATAAAATTAAAAAAATTAAAGCATAGATAATTGTTGAATGAGAAATTTTAGACTAAACACAAATTGTCAAAAGGTTGACATGGGTCCCAAATTGAAGTTGAAGACATAAGTTGACAAATTTCGATAATGCCACTTGTTTTCATCGTGATCGTTGTATCAAATAAAATAATTTGGTCCAATTTGGTATTAATATTTGGGCTAAAGTGCAATTGAACCCATCAATTTGGCTCAATTTAGCCAAAAGACCAACTAAGACCTAAATCAAATGAGTTGAGCCCGAGGGCCATGTCCATAGACCAAAGCCCAAACCCACAAAGGCCACATGAGAACTCTATCAATAGAGAGTTTCCCTTCATTTGAGAAGTTTAGAAAGTTTATACTCCAGAAAGCCTAGAGAGAGTTCTCCCAACAATCAAAAGACTCCCTAACTCTTGAAGTTGAAACACACGAAAAGACCAAATTTCTTGGGAGATACAAACAATCTTCTAAAGACTTTAACTTTAAGAACATCCACGTGGTACGCTTCCTCAAATCAAACGTACACATTCAATAGATAACCTATAGAGATTTCTCGTTACAATTAGAAGACTCTCTAAGCTCTTTAAGATTGAGTGTGAATCACACTTGAATACTTAGGTTCTTTGAAGATACAAACATTCTTCTAAAACTTCAAGTTTGAGAACATCAACATATTCTGCTTCTTTAAGACAAGCGTACACATTCAATTGAGAAAGAATCAGAGGTCAAGTACTAGAGATCGAACCACATCGCATAAATCAAAATAAACACAAGTTCAACTCCACGAAACATGTTTCTCCGGAAACCTCATGCGAACAAATTGGTACGCCAGTGGGACTTCTCTACTTTTCATCTCTTTCACTCATATAAATCAACATCGCTAACCGATGACATCAAAGGAGTTCTTCAGAAAATTTCGTCACATAAAGAAGGAGAAAAAAGCTCCACAAGTTCATATTATATTAATGCCGAAGAAGTTGACAATTCAAAAGAAATCGAGCAAGAAACTTCTGTCTTTGATCATATTAAGTCTTCAACTACTCAATCTTTTGTTTTCCAAAGATTGAGTATGGTCACGATAGAAGAAGAAAACCAATGTTCAACGTCTACTTCCACTCGAACTTCAAACCTTCAAAAGTCTAAGTATCTCCACATCAAAGAAAGATTGACTTTCAACCTTTGTTTTTTATCGTCTCAAAGTTGCAAGCGATCAACTTGAAAGAAAGATGAAAACCTTGAAGGTAAAACCATTTCGTGAAGCAAACAACAATAAGAAGATTCACAGTCGTGTCCCTTCACACATGAAGAGGAAGTTGTCTATTGCCATAAATACATCATGTTTCTGGACGGTAAAGCTAATACTCATCATATTGAAAAATCCTACAAATGAAGGAGGCGATCAAGACCATAATGAAAATAAAAGCTTCTGAATTTTTTTAAAAAAATCTTCTTAACATAAGAGTATAAATTGCATGTTGCTCCTGGCCCACATGAGCTTAAAAAGTGAATGGGAAAAAAATGTTGAACTACGTTATGACTTGATCCCTATTCATTATAAAGGTACGTAGACGGCTTAAAGGAAACTTTAAGTTCAATCCAATTAATGAAAAAAAATATATGAACATTAAATAAATGTGGAAAAAAAACTTAGACAAATTTGGGTTCAGTCCTTGGGTCAGGTAAAAAAATTTCGCTAGTCTTGGGGACCCAACCACACAAAAATTCGATAAATCTCGAGGATCTAGCCACACGAATATCTGACGAATCTCGAGGACCCAGCCACTTGTACATTCTGACAAAAATTTTATGGATCTCGGGGACTTAGCCACACAAAAATCCGGTGGATCCTAAGGCCTCGACACAAAAAATCTGGCAGATCTCGGGGTCCCAGCCACACAAAAATCTGGTGGATATCTCGGGGACATAGCCACACAAAAAATATTGGCAGATCTCGAGGACACGTAGCCACACAAAGAAACTAGCAAATCTCAGGGATTGAGTCGCACAAAAATTTAACAGATCTCGGAGACCTGACCGACCGCACAAAAATTCGGCGGATCCTGGGACATAGTCACACAAAAATCTGGCAGATCTCGTGTAACGCCCCAGGCCCAAGATTTGAACTAGGATTCAGGATTCGGATTAACACCCTTAACTTTGGAGTTTTTATGATTGAGCACCGAAAAGGAGGTACACCTTGTTAGTACAGGTAGTAACATTCATTTCTTTTAAGCCTTTCTTAACCATACTTTCATGTTTCAGGTCCTCAGGATCCCTCTCATTCGGATGTGATCCCGATTCATTAATGTCTCCCTCCTAAACTTGGGCATTACATCTCGAGGACATAGCTACACAAAAATCCAGTGAATCTTGGGGACACAGCCACAACCATACAAAAATCCAGCGGACCCTAAGGACCTAACCATTCGTATACCCCATGGCTTGAGGGTATCAGAGCTGCAAACATAATGTATGTATATATATATATAGAAGAAAGAAGAAAGAAGAAAGAAGAGAAAAAAAGGGAAGAAATAAAAGAGAAAGAGAGAAACGAGGAGGATGTATGAATTGAGCTCTATTTATAGAGTTAGGCCTGAAGGGATTGAATCTCAAGCGGTAGCGAATGATCGTCATTGCCATTAATTTCAATTTAAAAAATCCAGAAAATACAGAGAGGAAAATTTTCAATCATAAGCATGCTTTTTAAAATAATTTACAGGGATGAAAAAGACTTTACATTTGAAGACATATCTTCAATTTTCTTCCCTCGCAGTTCCTCTTTCTCAATGAATAGTAAACTTAAGTAATGAATTGATGGGACACCACCAATTGATCTTTCCTACTATTTTCAGCAAGGAATTGGTTTGTGGGACCCGTTTGCTTTTCTAAAGAAAAAAAGGGATAGTCTTACATAAGAGTAAAGTGTTGGGATTTACGTCCTAAATCCCTTGGTTTGTAAATTATATAAATGAATTATTTATTTAATAACATAAGTAGTATTTTATTCGACATTTACACTACTTAACTCAATCCAGTAGACTAAGATCCAACGTTATTTTATGTAACTTGAACAGTATGTGGTAGACATACAGGTGGATCATGTTTAAGTAATAACCTAAATGGTCTGTAGTATATGGATAAGGTTGAGTGACTTATTCTAGTGACACTATGGATACAGCCCACTTTGTAAGTGTTGCAAATGTTGTAAGTATTACAAACGATGTGATCCAAATCGTTCATGTTGAGACATGTGAGTGGGAGTATCCTATACAAAAAGTTTGTATAAGACCAATACTGCAAAATGATTAATCTCTCTTTATAACGCCGTTGACTGAAAAGATTAACATTTCATAGGATGATCATGTGTAACTCGATCTCAATCCTGAGTGAGTTATAGATTTTTCTCTATGAGGGCAGTCCTTTGATTTATTTGGGTGAGAGTGGCTAGTGTTACCGACTCAATAAGACTACCATTTTTGGGACTTGTCCAAGTAAGGAGCTGCGAACATAGCTACACAAGATGAAATTCTCTCCTTCCCGTCTTTAGAGTAAGTAGATGAATTGCTCCCTTAAGTGTTGATTCCGGGTCTTAAACAATGAGGTCTCGCCCTCTCATTGGCCCGAGAGAGATTTAGTATATAGTTGGACTATATATTGATTGTTCATCATAGAGATTAGTGGTACTTGAGGAGTAAGAGGTAATTACATGGGTAAAACGGTAATTTGACCTAGCTGTAATTACGAGTAATTCGTGAAGGGTCGACTTACTTGTAATGATTATATCCATAGACACAAGCGAAGAGTGTAGGTCTTTAGTGGAATGACCCGCAGTTAATGAATGTTGATTACTTTAATTAAAGGATTTAAATAATTAATATCGTATTATTGGAGCTTTTAATCTGTAGGTCCATTAGGTCCCATTGCTAGCTCACTAAGGGTAAAATGAGGATCAATAAGTTTTGGAATAATTTGAATTGTTCAAATTATATTAGGGAATGTAAATTAATTGTATAAGATATAATTAATATAATGTACATTATAATATAAAGTTAATTTTGAATAAGATTCAAAATTAAACTATATAATAAAAGAGAGATATATATTTGAATAAGATTCAAATATTAATTATATGAATGAGATTCATATTAAAACTATAGGTCATATAAGATATGCTTATTTGAATATGATTCAAATAAAGGATTTATTTAAATATAATTTATATAAATAATTACATTTTTTAATTAAATTAAATTTAAATTTAATATGATTTATGATAACTTGTAGAAATACAAGTTATTTTGATTTCTTATTTAGAGTAATTATGGAATTCAAGAAGAAAACACACAAGTATGATGAAAAATTCAAGCAAATAATCATATTATGTGATTAGATATTTACAGAAGTTAAAATCTTGAAAATTATGAAATTTGTTTCTTACGGACGCAGGAATTGGAAGAAATAATGCGAGAATTGGCTAAGGATACAAAGTTGCGGCACTGAACGCATAAAAGTGACCAACTCAGCGCCAACTTTATAATGCGCTATGCGATGAAGTGCAACCTGAAGACAGGAAACGACAAAACGTATAGGCGGTGGAAGTCAAATCAATTGAGCAAGTTGGTAGCTAATGTGAGACATTGGCGGCAGAACCAATGGATCTGTGACGCGACACATTCAAGACATGGAATTAAATGCATGGTGTCAGCGAAATCATTGGAGAGAGGCGTAGAACTCTTTTTTAACGCCTATAAATATCTCTTCAAAATAGAGAAGAAATGAGAGAATTCCTTGGTCGAGAGATTAGGAGAGAGTTGAAACTTCATCCACCATAGCCAATGATTCTTCAAGCTTTTCTTTGTAGAATTTTGAGTGAAAGCTTAGAATTCTTCTTAGAAAAGTAAGAATCCTTCATCCCTTCCACATAAATCACATTGAAACACAACCACATTGGCGTCAAAGGAAGCAAGAGATTGCCATCGGTGACTCAACTCACATCTGCCCTTTCATTTTATTTTTTTCTTCATTATTCTCATTTTGTATTAAGTTTAAGATTGAAAACTCTTTTACTCTTAATACAAGTATGATCTACATTCATTTTCATCTTTTTGTCTTTGTTCTTCCATATATCATGAGTAGCTAAATTTCCAATTGATTAAGGAGTATGAACTAATATTTTCAAGATTATGCATAAATAGAAGTTCATTTTGTTTAATGTGTTCTCAACTTAACACCTGGATCTATTGAGAAATAGGTTTAGAAGAAACACTGACTTACTTGAGAAATTAGGTGAGTATGGAACTCATTAAACAAAGGGAGTGATAACTTTAGAAATAAAGGCAAAGCTTTCGTTCAAAAATCAACTCAAGCATGTGTCTTAGAAATAAGAAAAATGTGACTCAAATACTGAGAGGTTAATGATAACTTGTAGAAATACAAATTATTCTATTCTTTTATTTAAAACAATTAGAGAAATTCACAAGGAAATGATAGAAATATGATATAAATCTTAGCAAATAAGCATGGTTTGCGATAAGATATTTACAAATGCCATAAAATGAGAATTCACGAAAAATTGCTTGTTTCAACGCAGGAATAAAGAGAAAAAGTACAAAAGTTGAACTGCTAAAACCATGATCGCATAATCATAGAAAAGGCGACCAACATGAACTACGCGATGAATGCTAAAGGTCTGACACGCTCCAGCGGCGACTGTCAAATCCACAGAACAAGTTGGTAGCTGATTAGACGGATTCATGGCAGAGCCAATGCACTTGTGACAAAGCAAACAGCGCAGCAGGACATGGAATTTAATGCATGCGTCAGGAAATCATTAGAGAGAAGTTACATTTGACGCCTGTAAATAGTCAGTTTAAAAACTAAAGAAGGGGTTGGTTGAATCGAGAGATCAGCTTCCCCAAGAGAGTGAAGAGCATTGCCATTATCAACTTCTCAAGCTTTTCTCTGCAAAATTCTGAATATAAAGTCCATAATTCTTCTTAGAAAAGCAAGAGCCATATTCAACCTTGAAGTATCTTCATCAAGCAGCCATTCCAAAGCCAGCGAGATCAAGAGATTGACTTAACGGCCCGACATCTTCATTCTAGTTCTTTCTCTTACTTGTATCTGTATTTTGAATTCATTTTGAGAGATTTCTTATTCAAATATTAATACAAGTCCATACGTTTTATTCATCTACTTGCTTGTTTGCATATTACTCTTTTGATATGTTAGAATATCTAATTAAAGTGTGAATCTATGCATGTTTAGCGGTTTTACTAGTTAATGCATCATTAATCCTTGCTTTAAACTATTGAGAGATACGTTTAAGCCTGAGTTCTTGCCTGAGAGGGTAAAGAAAGTGTAAAAAGCATTAAGTAGTGAGAATTAATATCTTAGAGATAAGGTGATACATTTAATATGTCAGTCATCGCATGCACCTTAGAGATAAGGAAAAGTGTGGGTTATGAACCGAGAGGTTGCTACAAAAATATATGATTGACATAGCGAATTGTGCGTAGACACATGCTGTAGAAATTCTTGATTGTTATTAAGATTAATTTTTAAACGCCATCGAGTGCTACTTGAGTAGAAAATACTTCATTGACAGACACCATATGCCCCTTTGCTCATCGCTTAACTCTCTTGTATTGTCATTACATTTTAGATTAGTTATCACATCTTCCACCTTTGTATAAACATTCATCGCATAGTTATCATCGCAAGGTCAAAATCACAAATGCATAAAAGTCCCTGAGTTCGACCCTGGACTCACCAGGTTTCTGATTTGAATTCACGATTCAAGTTAGATAAAGCTTGTGTTCATCGCATGACATTACACATATCAGCCAATTAGTGGAGAAGTACGCATGTATATCATAGTTATGCATTGTGCTTTATGAACGCAACAGTTAACCTTTTATTTTCAGAGTTGAGAACATGAATGCCTGTTTATGCATCATTTGAGAAAATATTCATGATTCTTCATAATCCTACTTTACAAACTGTTTTTTCCTACAATTCACCGCAACTGCTACCTTTGTGATTGCAACCAACTCATCAACATACATCACCATTCATCGCATCATCTTATTCATATATTCTTACCACATCTACTCACTCTCACTCATTAGATTAATTAGTCATTTTAGTAAATTACCCATTTCACGCATCATTTAAGAATTCACCACATAAGTCATTCATTCCCAACGCATAATTAGTGCAAATCACTACGTTCGACCCTGGACTCACTAGAAACCTTGTCTGAACTTATACTTGGGTTTAGATTAGGAAAACTTGCATTCGTTTAACTGAGCAACTACTTATCTTGGAAGGCACGACTTTTTAGCTAATCTTGAACTTTTTGCATCATTCTCATCCAAATAAACTTTAAAATTAATTGCGAACAATTTAATTTAATTTAATTTGATTAATTTTTCGTTAACTCCCAAGTGCAGGGAAGTGAGTAGGGAGTAGAGTAACTCTCCCTCTCTCACTTTCAATGTAAAAAAAGAGTTTTACATTTTGGGTGGGTTGGTTTTTCTCTGCAACATTTTTCTCTCAAAATCTCTCTTTTTCTAAAAAAACACATATTTTTTTTAACTCTCTGCTTCATTCCCTATTTTAAAAAGAGTTTGGATCCCACAATCCAGATCTTTCAAGACTTTCTTATACTTCTTTTCCTTTGCGCGTACTCCAACAAACAAGAATGAACACCACCACAATCCAGATCTTTACCAAAGATATAGCAAGATAGCCTTGTGGTGGTGTTCATTCTTGTTTGTTGGAGTACGCGCAAAGGAAAAGAAGTATAAGAAAGTCTTCAAGGGTAACTTCACATTCCTTTGTATTTTACGTTGTATGTCAAAGCAGGCTTAATATGTATTAATTTATGTTTATCATGTACACTGCATCTCTATATGTTTATTTATCTGTTTTTTTTTCTTGAATTCCAAAACGGTTAAAACCAATGGCACTCGCGACGCGCTTCCGCATAGGATTCGATCCCTATATAAAGTTATGTGTTTTGTGAAATTGAGAGAGAGAAAGATTTTGTTGGAGAGAGCAATTGTACGTGATTTTCGCAATGACCCATTTTTAATACAAACATCTGTAATTATTTAAAAAAAAAAAAGAAGTGAGAGGGATAAATAACTCCCTCTCTCATGTACACTACTCCTCTCATGCAATGCACGGAAGTTAACTTGCTATTCTAATCCCTTAATGAACAACCTATTTATAGTCATACCATAAACAAAATCGCTCTCAGGCCAATGAGATGGAGGGACCCATTGTTCAAGACCTGGATCAGCAGTTAAGGGAACAACTCCTCTACTTTACCATAAAGTGGGAAATGAGTGAATTCCATCTAGTGTAGCTATGTGCCCAACTCCCCATTTGATCTTATCTCTAAAATGGTAGACTTATTGAGTCGGCGACATAGGTTACTCTCACCCATACAGATCAAAAGATAAACTCTTACAGGTAGAAGTCCATAACTCACCCAAAATTGAGATCGAGTTACATATGGTCATCCTATGAAATGTTAATCTCTTCAGTCAACGGTGTTACAAAGAGTAATCAACTATTCCACAGTTTGGTCTTATATAAACTCTTTGTATAAGATATCCCAACTCGCATGTCTCGTGAACGATTTGGATCAAATCTTTTCTAACGATTACAAAATGAGTCGTATCCATAGTGTTATCAAGATAAGGTACCCAACTTTATCTATATACTATAGACCATTTAGATTATCATGTTATAATTTTGAATCTTAGTTTATTGGATTGAGTTACACAAATCTAGATGTCGAATAAAATAACTCCTTATTTTATTAAGTAAATGAAATTTGTTTATACAATACAAACCATAAGATTTAGGACATAAATCTCAACAAATCCCTATTTATAGAGATCAATATGAGATTCAAATCTTAATCCTCTTTTAAAAAATTCGATAAAATTTGAATCAAGATATCTTATCTCTTAAATTTACATTTTATTTTAAGATAAACTTGAATGGATTAGCTTAAATTAGAGGTTAGAGTTATCAAAATTTATTTAAATTTTATTCAACTTTGTCTCAAATAAATTTTGATATAACCCAAATTTTATTTCAAATTCAAATCATCCAAATTTGAGTTCTTATTCTCATGCTAAATTAAATTTTGGACAGGACCTCATATTTTTCTCAAATAAAGTTTGAGTATATCTCAAATTTTCATTTAAATCCAATTTACCCAAAACTGGGGTTATTATCTTCCAAATTAAAGTGTGGTTAATACTTCAAGTTTACTTCAAATTAAAATTTGGTCATATTCTAAATTTAAATAATAGAAGTTTAGGCTTTTATGCTCACGTTAAATTAAATTGTGGATAATGCCTCAAGTTCATCCCAAATTAAAATTTGACCATATTCCAAATTTTATCCCAAATTCAAATAATTCAAGCTTAGACTTTTTATCCTCAAGTAAAATTAAATCGTATGTAATTCCTCAAATTTATCTCAAATTAAAATTTGGGCATAATCCAAATTTTATCCCAAAGCAAAATTGAGTGAAATTCAAATTCCATCTCCAAATTCTATTCCAAATTCAAGTCAAGAAGCCTGGATAGAATTTTACTCCAAATTTAATTTTGATTTAGGTAGAACATAAATTCTACTAAAATTTAAATAAGATTTTATGTCAAGAAAAAAATCAAATCAAAACAGATACGTTGACATAAAAAAATGTGTATGTACCAAATTCATAGTTTAATTAAATTGATACATCAAATAGAGTCAAATTAGAAAACATATAACTTGTATATTAATTCCAACTTTATCTTTTTCGAGATACACACTCATACATGTGCATAAATCTTGAAAAGAGGTATTTGTTGAATGAGAATTAATTGTTGGACTAATAAAAAATCACTACGACATTTCTCAAATTAATGATCAAATTACAAATTTCAAATTTGGGACTACTTAAAGATTGACATGTGTCCCAAATTGAAATTGAAGTCATAAGTTGGCAAATCTCGATGTGCCACGTGTTTTCATCGTGACCGTTGGATCAGATAAAATAATTTGGTCAAATTTAATGCCAACTAAAGCTTAAATCATATTAGTTGGGTCCAAGGGCTATATCCACAGACTAACCAAGACAAAGCCCCATTTGAGAACTCTAAGAGTTCCCTTCATTTGAGAGGTTCAGAAATTTTACACTCTAGAGAGCCAAGACTTTAACTTCAAGAACATCCACGTGTTACGCTTTCTCAAATCAAACGTACGCATTCAATAATCAAAAGACTCTCTAAGCTCTTGAAGATTGAATCACATTTGAAGACTTAGGTCCTTTGAAGATACAAACATTCTTCTAAAACTTCAGCTTTGAGAACATCAACACGTTCTTTCGCTTCTTCAAGTCAAGCGTACACATTTGATTGAGAAAGAATTAGAGGATCAAGTACTAGAGATCGAACCACATCCACATAAATTAACAAAAACACAAGTTCAACTCCACGAAACACGTTTCTCGGAATACCTCGTGCAAAAACATTAATAACAAATAAGAAAATACTTAAAGACTTTAATCTAGAGTAAATATTAAACTTTGACGAATTAAAAACATCATGTAGACATCGTTGTATCATTATATATTTTTTTCATAATTATTTATATATAAACAAAATTCATTTTAGATATATGTACATTTTAAAATTTTAACTTTTTTGTGTGTTATTAATGGGGGATTTTTAAAAATAGAAAAATAAGAGAAACTATTTACACAAAATAGTAAAATTTTTAGATAGTTGTGATAGACGCTGATAGAAGTCTATCAGGGTCTATCAGTAATAGAAATAATAGAATTCTATCACTGGTAGATACTGATATACTAATAGAATGATAGATACTGATAGAATATTAATGTCTATCAGTATCTTTTTTGCTATTTTATGTAAATAGTTTAATATTTTTTTCCATATGTAAAAACTTCTAATGATGATGTGTTATATTATTATTATTATTTTTTTAAAACTGCACTATTTACTAATAATAAAATAATTTTATCATGCAGTGACTTATAGTAAATAAAACTACATTTTTTAAAAGAAAAATACAGTTTCTTATTATAATATAAAATAACATAAAAATATATATTATGTGCATCACATGTAGTAATAAAATTGCTAAACAAAAATATAATTATAAAAAGACTTATCTTTTACTTGAAAATTAAATAATAAACTTATTTTTATGAACTAAAATTAGCAATTTAAAAATTAGATATTCTTACATATATTTAAGGAAAATTTTTACAAATAGAAAAAATGTCAAATTATTTACAGAAAATAGCAAAAAAAATATTGATAAACATTGATAAGGTCCTATTAGCATATATCAGTGATAGATTTCTATCATTTCTTCACTGATAGACCCTTATAGACTTCTATCAGCGTCTATCACAACTATCTAAAAATTTTACTATTTTGTGTAAATAGTTTTCCTTATTTTTTTATTTTTAAAAATTCCCCTATATTTAATATGTATTAAAAAAATATTTGAACCTTTGGTTAATAAATTAAGGAGAGTTTTTAAAAATAGAAAAATGAGGAAAACTATTTACAGAGTAAAATTTGTAGATAGTTGTGATAGACACTGATAGAGGTCTATCAGTGATAGAAATGATAGAAGTCTATCACTGATAGATGCTGATAGAAGTCTATCAATGTCTATCAGTGATTTTTTTTATTATTTTCTGTAAATAGTTTGACATTTTTTCTATCTGTGAAAATTTCCCATAAATTTAATTAGAAAATAATTATCAAATTAGTTAAATTAAAATTATAATCACGATAGCTATAGTATAGTACTAAATAATACTAATATATTGTAAGAATATATAAAATTAATCTAACCAACTTTAGAAAAAAATCTATTATATAATATTTTATCAAATTATTGAAAGAATGTACATATTTTATTTTTTTAAAAGAAAATTACACGTGCCTAAAACACTAGTATAAATAAGAGGTCGATTCTCGTCCTCCAATTGTGGTAGTACAATATATTTAATATAAGAAAATTATTATAAATAGAAAAAATTCCAAACTATTTACCAATATAGAAAAATTTCACTATCTATTAGCGATATACACGATAGACTTCTATCGCTCAAGTGATAGAAGTCTATCACGGTCTATCATTCAAGCAATAAATTGCAGTATATCGCTGATAGATATTGAAAATTTTCTATATTTGTAAATAGTTTGACTCATTTTTTTATATCTATAATATATTAAAAAGTGAGGACGTAGGAAAAACTTTTTTGGACATTCTTATCCATTTTCAATTTACTAATTTACAATATATGTCATTTAAGATTAATTATAAATAGTAAATAAATAATAAATTATTAACTATCAATATAATACATAATTCATTAATTATTAATTATCAACAATAAGTGTAATAGGAATTCAAAAGTTGAAATAGAAAAAGTTTCTCCTTCATTAAAGATTAATTATAAATAGTAAATAATAAATTATTAGTTATCAATATAATATATAATTAATTGATTATTAATTATCGATAATAATTATAATAGAAATTTAAAGGTTGGAATGTAAAAAGTTCCTCCTACAACAAATTTTTGTTCCTTTAATTTAATTCAAAAATAAAATTTTAATAGTTTTAGAATTCAAAAAGTTTTGTAACTCTCAACTTTTACTACTATAAAAATGAATTTTCTTTATCATCATTTTTCACCAACACCTAAAGTTTCATTTTTTTTTTGTTATCTCAATGCATTGTTCTTCAAGTCTCTTCAATCTTCAAACACATCTCAAGATGCTGTTACATTCAAGTAGCAAGAAGACATGTCTCACATCTACATCTCGAATATGAAGATTATGATATAACACCTCAATTTTAATGAAGTTGAATAAAAGTGTTTGTCTACCCAGTGTGAAGAAATGAGTGTATATCTAAGTTAATCTTTTTAGTTACGGTCTTTTTAATTTTTTATAATCACGACATTGTTTAAAATATTTGTTAAAGAAATAAAAAAAATGACGATCTATCTATATTTTGAAGAACGTATATAGCTAAAGCCTTGCATTTTCTTTGTTACTTTTTTTTAGTTATTTTCTTTAATAATTTGTATATTATTATTTTATTTATAATGATTGTTGGAAAAACAATAGATCAATCTATTACCTGCTTATATGTCTTTTTTTAATAAAAAAAACAGGTAACCTTATGTCTAATTTTTTTTAATCAAATTATAAATAGTAAATTAATTATCAACAATATATTAAAAAATAAAAATATTGTAATTAATAAAAAATAAAAGGATAGGACACAATAAATTTTATTACTTCATATACAAAAAAAATTCTATGAATTTTTCTTTAATTATAATAAGTAACTTAAAGTAATATTTTATCTCAATTATAAAAAAAATACATATTTTAATTTGTTAAAAAAAAAAAGTTCAAATGCACGTGGTAAAATACTAGTATTTAAAAACAGCCTAATAATATATATATATATATAAACAAATGTAAATAGTATTTAAACTGTGGTAAAATTGGAAATGTCAAAAGTATAGGGTTACTTTTGCAGTTTCCCCCTTTTGATTTGTTAAATTGAAAATTGGTCATCCATGTGGCATTTGCACTGTCTTCTTCTCCTTCCTCCGTTCTATCCCCTTGGGCGTCTGCTCGCTTAATCAGCTCTGCTAAACCCTATAAAAGCCTGTGTGAATGATACCCTAAACAAGAAAAGTCTTCTTTCACTGCCTTATCTACCTTCCTTCACTCCTCAATTATCCCTTAACACATTCGAGGGAGAAATGAATCCCTCTACTCTCCTCGCTTCTCATTTCTCAAACAACCGCTGCCCTTTGCTCAATCCTCTCCCTCTTCGAACAGCCACAAACTTTAATCTCACCAGACGACGCCACTTCAGAGTCTCAATTCCTCGTTCATCGTCCGAGGTTACAGAACAAGCCATCTCCTCCTCGCCTCCTTCCACACTAGATATCTTTGGTGGCAAGAAGGAGCTCACTGGGATTCAGCCTATTGTTCAGCTACTACCTCCGCCATTACGATTAGCAACCTCTGCCATTGTTGTCGCCGGAGCTGTAGCCGCCGGTTATGGCTTGGGGCTTCGGTTTGGTAAGTCCCGGAACGCAGCTTTGGGTGGGGCTGCTGCTCTCGCTGCCGCTAGTGGAGCTTCTGTATACTCCTTGAATTCATGTGTTCCTGAAGTTGCGGCTGTCGATTTGCATAATTATGTGGCCGGATTTGATGATCCTAAGAATGTGAAGAAGGAGGAAATAGAAAGCATTGCCACAAAGTTGGTTTGATTTTCTTTTCCTCTTTTTGTTCCTCTAGTTTCTTTCAGGTGTACAAATTTGATGAACATCAACTTTTTGTTTTTAGTAGAGTTGATGAACTACGGTTTGCTTGTTAGCAGACATCATTACTTAAAAAGTTTCGGATCAAAATTTTGAGAATTGACATTTTTGTTGCAATAGTAGGTTATGTTTGTATTGTAATTTTTCTTTTCACGTTAATCTTCAGATATGGAGTTAGCAAGCAAGATGAGGCGTTTAACGCGGAGCTTTGTGACTTGTATTGTCGGTAAGTCCCAAATGAACTCCAACTGCATAATGAACTACCGGAAAATGGGTTTTCAATGCTCAAGCTCAATGCATTAATGTTGTTGATTTCTACTTGCCTCCATCTTTCCTTAGAGATTTGAGAGCTGCTTCGTATTATTTTCTGTGGACATCTGTTTTAAAGGTAGAGGTAAGCTAAGATTTTGTGGTTCTTTGCTATAAGGGCCCTTCTATTGGAAGCGAGTTAGTAAGAAGTAAAAGAATCTTTGAAAGAGAGGAACTTGTGGATGGTTGGGTTCTTCAGGGACGTTAGTGTTTTCTGCCATGTAGTTTTATCCATATGGATTTCTTTAAATATGGCCTTTTATGATATATGCCAATTGGACAGGCCTTCTTTTGACTTTTATAGGTCTTTTTCTTGCAAGCTCATCTCCTCCGTGAAATTTATCTCCTATTTATAAGAAGAGAAGTGAGATATTTTGGTATAGCTTTTTAAGCTCTGATACCAAAATGATATGAAACCCTTGAGTGTCGGATCTAAGTACCATGTTTAACAACAAGACCCAAATGACTCAACCCCAACAACCCCAAAACCAATTTGATCTCAACCCCTAAGATAGGCTAGATTACAGATTACTTAGATGATCTAATGAACCAAGGATTAGACAAAGCTTGACACTCCCAGCAACCCTTGATCTTCAAAGCACTCCACAAGCATGATAGATTAATCCTCGCTTGAATACTCCAAATATTCATGTATTCTATCATAAGAACACACAAGAAAAAGCTTAAAACCTTTCAAGGTATAAAATCCAAAATTCTACATTTTCAAGTCTTCCATCATCATGTCTGATCATTACAAAGTACATTTCTTTTTATAGTGTCAAAATTAGACCCTACATATTCTATGAGGTATTTCAAAGGTTATAACTCTCAAACTTTATGACCATAATTGGCCACGATGTAAATTTAACATAAAAAGCATATAAACAGACTTAAAACTGAAAATGCATTTAATAAATGTCATAAATCCGAAAATCTTTGACTTTAATCAGCAACCCATAAAATTGTAACCATTCAAAAGTTATGAAGCGCGACTTGAAGTCTTTGTTCCTTGAATGAAGCTTGATTCTTCTTAAATTCCACTCGACTTGACTTAACTCAACTTCTTTTACTTGTAAATTTGGACAACATGTAATGTTAATTTTTGGCGTCTTATCTTTAAGTTCATATGACGGGAATGAGATTCCTTGGTCTTGGTTCGTATCAACATTACTCCTTGCTAGAACTCCTTAAATTTTCACATAGTTTGCCTTCAAGGCTTTGCATCAGAAAATTTGTGTAGGAAGAAGTAAAAGAAATTATAAGGAGTTGGGAGGGACAAATACGATTTGTGGGAGATGGTATTTTGTCAGTTCTTCTTGGAGCTCCCTAGCTAAAACTTTTTGCAATTATTCTCCCTTTTTGATTCATGCTAATTGAAGTCCGTTTCCGTGAATTTCTCTAATTTCACCTTTCTCTATAAAATTCTTTAAATATCATTCAAATAAAAAGGTCTATACAACTTTTTATTTTCTATTCTGCCTCTGGAAGTCAGGATCTTAAAGATGATTAGGCCAGCAGAGCACAATGATCAATTTCAATAATGCCTTGCCCCCTCTATTTTTTGTATCTTATTTCTTTATACAACATTTTGCTTCTCACTAAGAAAAATAATTGTTCAGATTTGTGTCTTCTGTTCTTCCACCGGGAAGTCAAGACCTCAATGGTGATGAGGTTGACACAATCATCAAGTTCAAAAATGCCTTGGGCATTGATGACCCTGATGCAGCTGGTATGCATATGGAGGTAAGTATTCTATACTGGTCTCTGCATTGTGACGTGGCAGATATGAGTTGTCTTCGTGGTTGTTAATGTTAGTTGAACTGATTTTGCATGATTTTAAAGAAAACTAGGAGTTCCTCCTCAATCCGCCTTTTGGGGAGAAAGATCGGTTTCTTTGGCTTGCTGGTATTTGTGCGATCTTATGGGTTTTGTGGGGGGTGAGAGGAACCGTAGGGTGTTTAGGGGAGTGGAGAGGAATCCTAGGGAGCTTTGGTCCCTTGTTCGTTATCATGTTTTCCTTTGGGCTTCGATTTCGAATACCTTTTGTAATTATTTTATAGGTGTGATTTTGCTTAGTTAGAGTCCCTTTTTGTAATGGGAGGCCGTCCTTGTTTGTGGGCTTGGTTTTTTATATGCCTGTGAGAGGAACCGTAGGGTGTTTAGGGGAGTGGAGAGGAATCCTAGGGAGCTTTGGTCCCTTGTTCGTTATCATGTTTTCCTTTGGGCTTCGATTTCGAATACCTTTTGTAATTATTTTATAGGTGTGATTTTGCTTAGTTAGAGTCCCTTTTTGTAATGGGAGGCCGTCCTTGTTTGTGGGCTTGGTTTTTTATATGCCTGTGTATTCTTTCATTCTTTCTCAATGAAAGTTGTTATTTTCATTTAAAAAAAAAACTAATTATTCTTTTGGGTTTCTAGATTGGTAGAAGAATTTTTAGGCAACGGCTTGAAACTGGAGATCGTGATGGTGACATAGAGGAACGTCGGGTACGTCACTATGTTCGTTTTCTATGTGTATGAATGGTTTTATTGGTTGAGTATATTTGTCGTGGTCTTGAAAAATGGAGCTTGACCATTAAGGGTGAACCTCCAGTGCAGGCATTTCAGAAACTTATATACGTATCAACCCTTGTGTTTGGAGATGCATCATCTTTCCTGTTACCTTGGAAACGTGTTTTTAAGGTTACTGATTCTCAGGTATTCAACTTAAAAATTTTAATTACAGCTTCCATTTATTCTCTCTTTCTATACAATGTTATGTTGTTTTCAATTTGTTTGCTCAATCGATTGAGTACATCTGACTTGACAAGCTGTTTTATAATATTTTACTCAGGTTGAGATTGCCATCCGTGACAACGCTCAACGCCTGTATATTTCTGAGCTAAAATCAGTTGGAAGAGGTAAACATGTTGTAAGCAAGTGCACATTCAGGATTTTTTTGGCATACACTTAGTTTTTTATGCGTTCATTGAAATACTGAAGGGTTTGGGTTTGCCTCTGTTTTTGCTTTCTCTTGTCGTACAAAGGAAAGAGGACATTTCTTGGTCACAGAAAGGGTCGAACTTAAAAACTACATTTTCCCTGTGAAGAGATGATTAAATGTAATTAAACAGTGGTATCTTATTATACTTTCAATTAGGTATTTCAGTTAAAAATTCAGTTTATCTTTTTTGATAGGAAAAATTCAGTTTTTGAGATCGATTAAACTTGTAAATGATTATAGTACATAAGTCGGTCATTATTGGAAAATGACCTTCAACATCTCAGATACATAGTTGCCATTTCTATCCTGATCAATACGTCATTGATGCAATCTTTTCAGATGTTTATGCGGAAAAGCTCATAAGCCTCAAAGATGCACAACGTTTGTATCGACTTTCTGATGAGGTATCTCAATTTTTCATTTGAAGAGCTTTTCTAAAGTGTTCATAATTGTTTCTCCCAACATTATAGTCTATTTTCTTGCAGCTGGCAGATGATTTGTTTAAGGAGCATACAAGGAAGCTGGTTGAGGAAAATATATCAATAGCACTCAATATACTGAAGTCCAGAACAAGAGCAGCGTATGGTTACCATTCCTTCAGTCTAGTTTCAATTAGTAGTAATTTTTAAAGCCACAAAGATTTCTGTTAACTTTCATTGTAATATAGTAAATTAGATTTCCTTTTTATTAATGTTTCATTGATGGATTCTCTCTCCCTCCTTCCCTCTTAAAGAAAGGAAATATTCTTATTCACAAATAAAAAAAGGTAGAAAATTTGTGGAAAATAAGGCCTACCTATTACCCAAATGATTGTTGTAGAAAAAAACTCTCCAATTGATTTGAATTTCAAAAGCTGACAAGTAACAAGAATTTTGGATAGGATAGACCATCTTGAACCTCGAAAGTTGATTCTATCAATAGTTTCTTCAGGAGTTGAAAAATTATCTTTAAAGGTTCGACTATTTCGCAACCTACCACCAACGATCTCCAAAACATCTTTGCTGGTTCCTGTTGACGCACACAATCTTTTTTCTTGATATTTATAGTTGTATTTATCTTTGGTTTCTTTATTGCGTTCAATTGTTTTCTATTAAACTCATAATAACTTTGGGGTTCCAGACGGGGAGTCATAGAAGTTGTGGAAGAGCTTGATAAGATACTTGAGTTCAACAGTTTGCTTATTTCATTAAAGAACCATCCAGATGCCAATCGCTTTGCTCCTGGAGTTGGTCCAGTTTCTCTCCTGGGTAGGTTTTTTCATATTGTCATTTCTAGTTTCGATGATGAATCACATATGACTTGCTTTTATCCCTCATTTGGGTTAGGTGGAGAGTATGATGGTGACCGGAAGATGGATGATTTGAAGCTCCTCTATCGAGCCTATGTTACAGATTCTTTATCTAATGGCCGCATGGAAGAAGATAAGGTCCATTTAATGATACCAAATCCATGTACTTGACTTATCTTTTAATGTATAGTATAAAATGATCATGCCAAATTAGGGGAGTGGTTGTCGTTCACACTTAAACGCTAGCTAGGGAGTGGAAAAATAAATGTGCCAATTGCAAAAGTCTTTGATACCAAAGCTTTCTAAGACACATAAAACACCAATGCTTTCTCCCCACTCTGCTTGTCCTAAAGAATATACCATTTGCACTCTTAAAGGCATTTGTAATAGATGTAAGGTGAGCCGAGGAAAGGGTACATACCCCAAGAAGTGTGATGGCAAAAGGTGAATTTTGTGGCAAGTTATCCTTCTCAAATAAGGATCCTGAAGCTATTTCCTTCCTACTTTGAAAGAAGTGATTTTAGCCATGATGATTGAACCTAGATATGGAATTCCAAATTTCCAACTTCCAAGGACTCATAAGTTATTCATGGCCATGTTTGCTGGCTATTGTAGAATGGGAAACCCGAAAGACCAGCAACTGGCATATGGTCTTTTCATTTATTGAAGAAAATTTGCCAGACTTTTGAGAGGTCTGCGTAGCGTCTAAATCAGCTAAGACCACCTATTACAACAACAATAATAATAATGTAGTAGTACGTAGATTGGACTCAATATCGTTGTTTCACCTTCTCTCTTATTATTTTATAATTTTTTGTGGTAAAAAACTGAGCTTTTCATTGAGAGACATGAAAGAATGTACAAGATACAAATATGTCAGCCCAACAAGGAGACTATGAGAAACTACAGAAAGAGACTCTAATCCAACAAAATCAAACTAGGATTATAGTTACAAAAGGCCCAGTGATCGACGCCCACAAAGGAGACATTAAATCTCGCCACCTCCCAAACCTTGTCACACGACCTCTCCACCTCTCTAAAAATTATATCATTCCTCTCGAGTCGAGATTCCCACAAAATAGCAATAAAAATGGGCTTGTTACCAAAAATTTCCCTTCTCTTGAAAAGGAAAGCTTAGGATCACCTCCTCAGTAATAGTGTAACCATTACGATTTGGCCAAAGAGATGAACCAAAGTTCTCCAACCAACAAAGCCAGAGAGACTAAACAAACTGATAGTCCCAGAACAAGTGATGTATGTCCTTTACCTGACCCAATGACCCTACAAAGAATACACCACTGCAGGTACAACACAAAGGTAGGCTCTCTCTGAACATGATCCATAGTCATATCTTTTCATGTACAATCTACCACACAAAAATGTTTACCTCCTTAGAGATTTTAACCTTGATGGAGGAGAAAGCAGAGGCAGTTTGGGGTGGGGAAGGTCGGGACAACAACAAACTAAAGAAAGAATGACAAGAGAACCCCCTACACAGCCTAGAATCCCTTCTCCCATGAAGCACTTGCTAACCCTGAAGAACAGTAAGAAGACCTGCAACATCTAATGCTCTCTATTGGACAGATGTCATGTGAAACCTAATGACAAAGAGGAGGAAGGATCGGAACCCAGTAAAATAGACGCCACAAAATGCAACGTCTTGTTCAACAGATGATATAAACACAAGAATAAAAATAACTCACGAAGAGGTTTATCACCCACCCACCATTCTTCCCAAAAACAAGCATTCGAGCCCTCAACATAGAATTTAACAAATGAGGAAAAAGTATTTCTAACAGAAGCCCAAAATATAATAACATGCACCACTCTTGGTTAGCATTTAACATCGCCCACCCACCTGTTTTAGTTATCTAATGATTTCTAATTCTTCTTGAAGGCTTAGCTTACTCATTCTCTACATGTAAATGTAAATGCTTTTAGTTCAGAGCCTAAGATGTCAGATTTTGTAATTTGTTCCTATTTTGCAATTAATTTCTATTAAATTATTAAGACATTGTTGAATATCTATTAGCCAGTTTTTGAAGACTGCTATGATTTTGACTGTTATGGAGTTAGTAGCTTTATTGGTTTAAAAGCCATAATCAAAGCATGTTATCTTGTAAAGGGAAAGGTTTTGTAAGCTATTTTCATTACATCAATTGAGATTACATCCATCTGCCCTTTTGTGAGAAGGGTCGTTTCTTAGGAGCGACTGGTGTGTGTGCTGTCATGCGGAATCTTTGAGGGAAAGGGAACAATAGAGTGTTTAGAGGGTTGGAAAGGGAGCCTAGTGATGTTTGGGCTCTTATTAGGTTTCATGTATCTCTTTGGGCTTCAACTTTGAAGGTTTTTTTTCGTAACTATTCTATAGGCACTATTTTGTTTGATTGGTTTTATTTGGAAGGGTCCCTCTTTTGTGGGCTTGGTTTTTTGTACGGCGTAGTGTTCTTTCATTTTTTCTCAATTAAAGTTGTTCATTTAAAAAAAAAAAAAAATTGAGATTACTTTCTTTAGGCTAATTCTTCACACTTTGTATGCCAAAAGCTGTGCATGTTAATATATATGTTAGGCTTGTGTTAGGCTGTTGATGATCTTTTCTTTTCATTTTTTTTCTTGATATGAGTTCACAACTAATCTATTACAAACTGTGGATTAGTCATATAATCAAGAGGATCAATCATCCTCTTAAAGCTAAAATTATTGATTATCTCAAGAAGTAATTACACTTGGAATACTAACTGGCAAAAGTTAAATAAAAATTTTATTTGAAGTTAACATCTGGACGCGGTCCCAAACTTAAAACCATAAATCATTAAATTTCTTTGACTGATGATTGTTACAAATAGTTTCTTGGGAATCCTCTCGTTAGGCCAATGCAGTGCTTGTCTATCTCTCTATTGGTAGTTGATTTGTTGCAAATAACTTTTTCCCCCACTTACAAAGGGTAAATAGAAGGATAATAAACATTCTTTTTTCTTTTTCTTTTTTTCTTCTCAGCTTGCTGCTTTGAATCAGCTGAGAAATATATTTGGTTTAGGGAAGCGAGAAGCAGAAAACATTACACTTGATGTTACCTCAAAGGTTTATCGCAAACGTCTTGCACAGTCTGTAAGTGGTGGTGATTTGGAGATAGCAGATAGCAAAGCAGCATTCCTCCAAAATCTCTGTGAGGAGCTTCACTTTGATCCATTGAAGGCCAGTGAGATTCATGAAGGTATTCCTTTTTAGATGATGCAACTGTTTGTTGGATCTGACTCCCCTATGTTTAGTCTGTGCTGTCAACGATCAGTTTCCGTTTTGACCTTTCCTAATATTCATGCAGCTAGTTTATACATCTTTAACCATCTTTGCAAGTGCCAATTTATAAGTCACCTATCTTTTTTATGATTATTTCTGAATTACCTGTTATGTTATGAAGAGATTTATCGACAAAAGCTTCAGCAATGTGTTGCTGATGGAGAGCTGAGTGATGAGGATGTATCGGCACTACTGAGGCTAAGAGTTATGCTTTGCATACCTCAACAGACTGTTGAAGCGGCACATACAGATATTTGTGGTTCCTTGTTTGAGAAGGTAGTGATATTTTGGTATCTCTCTTTGTTGTTTATGCCTAGTACTTTGGTGTCTTAACAGTTCATTTCACTTATTAAGTTCTTGGTTACGGGTTTTCTATAAAGGCATTGGACTTGTTTCTTTCTATAATTTGACACACTATCTGCTGGAACTTCCACCTCTATTATGTCAAGAGTGAAGGCTAATGTTTCTAATTTTTCTTTCCAGGTTGTAAAGGAGGCCATTGCTGCAGGTGTTGATGGTTATGATGCAGATATAAAGAAATCTGTGAGGAAGGCAGCTCATGGCTTGCGTTTGACAAGGGAGGCTGCCATGTCGATTGCAAGCAAAGCAGTGAGTAATCATCTTGTAGCGTGCATTCTTTCAATAACTTTAGATAAATTTTTGTTGCTCTCATTCTGATTCCCTTTTGTACTACCCAACCCATGAAGGTTCGGAAGATTTTCATCAACTATATAAAGCGAGCTCGTGGAGTTGGAAATCGTACTGAAGCTGCAAAAGAACTTAAGAAGATGATTGCTTTTAATACGCTGGTCGTGACAGAATTGGTGGCTGATATAAAAGGGGAATCTGCTGATGCTAATGCCTCGTCGGAAGAGCCTATCAAAGAAGAAGAGGAACAGCTTGAGGAGGACGAGGAATGGGAATCACTTCAGACTTTGAAGAAAATAAGACCTAACAAAGAGCTTTCTGCAAAATTGGGGAAACCTGGTCAGACAGAGATAACTTTGAAGGATGACCTGCCAGAAAGAGAACGAACTGACCTTTACAAGACATATTTGCTTTTTTGTTTAACTGGTGAAGTTACCCGAATTCCCTTTGGTGCTCAGATTACGACAAAGAAGGATGATTCCGAGTACGTCTTGCTAAATCAGCTTGGTAACATTTTGGGTTTAACCACTAAGGAGATTGTTGAAGTACATAGGAGCCTAGCTGAGCAGGCCTTCCAGCAACAGGCTGAGGTAATTTTGGCTGATGGTCAACTTACAAAGGCCAGGGTAGAACAGCTCAATGAGTTGCAGAAGCAAGTTGGGTTGCCTTCTGAATATGCCAATAAGATCATTAAGAGCATAACAACCACTAAAATGGCTGCTGCCATTGAAACTGCTGTTGGTCAAGGGCGTCTCAACATTAAGCAGATTAGAGAACTTAAGGAAGCAAATGTTGATTTAGATAGCATGATATCTGAGAGATTGCGAGAGAATCTCTTCAAAAAGACCGTGGACGACATTTTCTCATCCGGCACTGGTGAGTTTGATGAAGAAGAGGTCTATGAGAAAATCCCATTGGACCTCAACATTAATGCTGAGAAGGCAAAAGGGGTTGTACACGAGCTGGCCGAAAGCAGGTTGTCAAACTCGTTAATTCAGGCCGTAGCACTGTTGAGGCAGAGGAACCGTCAGGGGGTGGTAAGATATGTTTCATTTGAATTATTTTTCCATTGTAGAATGAATGTAACGAATAACTGAGATTGATGTTATGCAGATATTAGTTAATTACTCAGTACTATTGACTAGATGCGTTTTTATTTTCTTTAGGTATCATCTCTCAATGATCTTCTCGCATGTGACAAAGCTGTTCCATCGAAACCTTTATCATGGGACATGTCTGAAGAACTCGCCGATCTGTACTCTGTATACGCAAAGAGTGAGCCGATGCCTGAGAAGTTGTCTCGTTTGCAATATTTGCTGGGGATAGACGACTCTACTGCAGCTGCTATTCGAGAGATGGGAGATAGATTACAACCTATTGGTGCGGAGGAGGAAAACTTTGTATTCTGATTTTTGTGCAATAATAATAATAATAGGCATCCTGGTTAGGAAGTGAATTTTGGCCAATTTTTGTTTTCATAATTTTCCTAGACTGGACAAGAAACGAGAGGCTATAAATATTTGATAGATTGAGATAATGTGATGATGTGGTGTGATGTTTGTAGCCAGAGTTTTGATTAATCATTGTACTGCATTAACCATTTTTTCTCTCGCAGTTCCGGTAGCAGATGTAGCCATACGACTCATATCTACAGCCACAGGTCCCTGTGGACTGTGGACCGTGGACCCTTAGAATAGAAATGAATATGAGCTAGCCAACCCTGTGGGTGTAATGGCTCACATTACATTTTGGGCTATGGTATTAAATTTTATAAATTTTTGAGTAATTGTTTTAAATGGAAAAATATTTTTAAATATAGTAAAATGTCAGTGTTTATCAATGATAGACAGTGATAGATAATAGTAATCTATCGATGTCTATCAGTGACATTTTACTATATTTGTAAATAAGTTGACTTATTTTGATATATTTAAAAATAACTCTAAAGTTTTAGCGTTTGATAAAATAATTTTGTATCCAATTTGGAAGATTTGTTTATTTTATTTATTGAAATATCATAAATTATCGTTGAACTATTTATTGATATTGACTTCCTAAAAATTAAGAAGAAGATTATCATCTTTATTCATAATTCCTCTTAGTTCGTGAGTTCGTTTCTTTTTCATTTCGATTTCTTTATTCCAGTCCCTTCATTATTCAGATCTAATCAAAAAATCAATTTTTTGTTCAAGGAATCAAATCTTCTTATTCAGACATATGAAATATATCATGGTCTATCTTTTTTGTTGTGTTTATAAATATAATGAAAAATATAAATATACTTTTTATATATTGTTCGATATATAAGATGATATATTGCACCAACTGTCTTGGTGTATATATGATGTAGCATTGTATATTCTCTTAACTGTGTAGGTTTTGAAATTGCAACCGTTTTGAGAAGTATATCATGCGCGGTCAGTGGCGGATCCAGGATATATGTCACGGGGGCACAATTCAAATAAAGTTGAATGTCAGTTTTAATTGTTTAGGTCCCGTTTGGTAACCATTTCATTTTTTATTTTTGGTTTTTGAAAATTAAGTCTATTTCCTCCACATTTCTTACAATAATTTGCATATTTTTCAAGTACAATGGTTGAATTCTTAGCCAAATTTCAAAAATAAAAACAAGTATTTAAAAGCTCTTTTTTTAATTTTCAAAATTTGGCTTGATTTTTTAAACCATTGGTAGACAACAAAGGAGAAAATTTAGAGGCGGAAGTAGTGTCTATAGACTTAATTTTAAAAAATAAAAACAAAAAACGAAATGGTTACCATATGGAACCTTAAATTTAAGATTTGTATATCCTTAAACTCTAAATATGTGCAATAAATCCATAATCTTTCAATGTGATACATTCAAAATTCAAAATTAAATGTTATATTATAAATAAGTTTTTAACTTTTTTTAATATCCTTTAAGTTTCAAGTATCTATTAGATTATAATAGTATAACTATCGTGTTCAATTAGAGATAAAATTAAATTTTTTACGATATAACCATGAATTTTTTAAAAAATATATATGCCTAACATATTGAATACAAAATTAAAATCTCATGAATCTAATAAGAATCTATCACTAGTTTATCATAAATTTTGTTATATTTACAATTTCTTAAAAACGTTTCTATACACTTAATTATTAGCCTTAAAAGTATTACCTATTGCAATTACTCAATTTTTTAAATACATTTATATATTATGTTAAGTAATATTTATTCCCAAATTATAATTAATAAACAATTATAGAATTAACCAATTGTTAAAAATTGTTATTTTAAAAATAAAATGAATTTTTCTTTCAATTAAAATATCTAAAATGTATTTTAGCTACTAAATTATAGACATAATATACCCAAAAATAGAAAATAAAAGAAAAGGAATAAAAAAAGCAAGAGAAAACAACAATAGGAAGTTTTGAACTCCAGAACATTAGCTTGTCGCGCAAAATTGAAACACGCTCTAACGCCAATAATCCACATGTAGAAATTGAATTCTAAGATGAAATTAATCATATATATTATTAAATACTACATATAAAACGAAAACCGATAATTTGAGGAGGGCACGTGCCCCTCCTGGCCCCTACGTGGATCCGCCAGTGTGCACGGTTATATGAAATAACCTCTTTCATGTATCCTTTAGTATTATCATTTTATTTTTATAAACTGAACGGTAAGAGAATTGAAACAGTAAATTCGACCTATTCTTTTAGATTATAGGGGTAGAAAATCCATCCTTAAATGATTAATTTTGAAAATCGTAGTTCGACTAGTATAAATTGACATATTCATGGCAGAATTCTACGGGTGAGGTTGCATAATAATGCTTAGAAAATTCTTTAGCCTCCATTTAGACCTCATTTGTTTGAAGCTTAATTTTCAAAAGTGAAATATTAATATCCATTTTCTAAGCTGTAAAATGCAACAAGGCTTGTATGAATCTTTGTGACCCCTTGTTCTTGTTCATTATCCATTATTACATTTGAAAATTATTACACTTTAGGCATTGGAAGATTCTAAAGTTTGGGGGATTAGCAAAAACATAGAATATATTGAAATGTCTCCTTAGTCTTACATTTACCAATGCAAATAGTATAGAATTAAAAGCACTAATAATTTGACCAATTATAAGATTCCTAATATGCATTCTGTTCACACATTCATTATAATTTAGTTAATACACTCAACCCAATCAGTGCTGCCTACACAATCAACATTCTCTTCTTCAAATTCTCCCTAATTAAGGATATTAAAATCACTAATTCAATGAATTCAGCTGGTTGAATTTTCCCATAATTAAGAAAATGGAAGCTATTATAGTCAATGACATTTCAAATTTGAGCTGTTTAAAACAATTAAAGCCAATGACAAAAACAAAAATACCAGATAATGTAATAATTATGATTTGGTACACCCACCCACACTATTGCTTTAACCCCATTTATAGTGGGTTTAGGCTTATGAAATTCATTTCTTTTCTGTTTTGTTCACAAAATTTCAACATTTTAACTTGACTTTGTACAAAAGGTAAACTGCCAAGATTCAACAAGTTAGAACTTGGGCACACTATATATTCATAGTTTGAGATAGCAACATTCCTAACAAAATTCAAACATTTTTTATTTAGACAATAATATAATGGAATCAAAGTGTAGCAACTTATGGTGTGTTTTGGTGTTTGCTTCATTGATAACTTTGAGCTCTGCTAGTTTATCTGCTAATTACTACGAGAGTTCATGCCCAAAGCTACTCTCCACTGTTCGACGTGAAGTCGTGAAAGCAGTGGGCAAAGAGTATAGAATGGGAGCATCGCTGCTTCGCCTCCATTTTCATGATTGTTTTGTCAATGCATGTGATCTATATATTAAACTTATTCCATATACTTTATATTTTTCTCGTGTTTAGGATAAAGATGATTTCATCTTAAGAAGCGAAAAGTATTGTTTAATAAAATATTATAGAAATGATGATTGGTTATATGTCGTGTAGGGATGTGATGCATCGGTGCTGCTGGACGACACGTCGAACTTCACGGGAGAGAAGACGGCAATTCCAAACAAAGATTCGCTGAGAGGTTTTGAAGTGATCGACTCAATAAAAACGTTGGTGGAGGCTGCTTGTCCTTCTGTGGTTTCTTGTGCTGATATTTTATCTCTTGCAGCCCGGGACTCAGTGGTCGCTGTAAGTTCAACTTTTATATATCGTTATCCAATTTCAAATTCATGCATTTTAATTCTAAATGAATATTATAGCTTTGTAATTAATTAAATGTCTCGTTTGTTAATTATTTTATTTTTTATTTTTTGAGTTTTGAAATTTATATTTGCTTTCTCTTAAATTTTATACAATAATTTGACATTTTGTTTTGAAGAAATACTTGAACTTTTAGTAAAATTTTGTAGAAAAAAAAACAAGTTTTTGAATTTTTTTTTTTTAGTTTTAAAAAATTGGCTTGGTTTTTGGTTATGGATGGAAGTAGTGTTTATAAGTTTAATTTTAAAAAACCAACAACAAAAAATCAAATGATTATCAAACATAATCTAAGTAATTCATAGTTATTTCAATTTAAACCTTGAATTTTTATAATGGTATCAATTTAAACCGTCCATTATGTTATGTATGGATAAACAATATGCTAGACTTATAGTTTTATCAATTAAACCCCCTAAAGTCTTATAAAATAAATTAATTTAGACTTTCAATTAGGATTTCCTTTGAAAATCTCTCATGCAATATCAATTCTAATTATCTATTTTGTTAATTCGGATATTCAAAGAAGTCTACACACGTGTAAGAGTTGATAAATGCACCAACATTTTTTTAAAGATAAAGTCTAAATTAATTCACTTATGATTAGATTTAGAAATTTAAAATGTTGCAATTATAAGTTTCACACGATATTTTTCAAAAGTATTTTGAAAGTATAAATTGATAAACTTACGAAAATTCAAAATTTAAATTGATACACAAAAATTGATATATATATATATTTTTAATATAATGTTGTTTTTAAATATAGAAAAATAAACTAAAATATTTACAAATATAGCAAAATATTATAGTCTATGGTTGATAGCAAATGAACTCTTCCATTTCTTTTGCTTTTGGGGTTTACAGCTTGGTGGACCTTCATGGGTCGTTGGGCTTGGGCGGAGAGACTCGATCACAGCCAGCTTCGACACTGCAAACAATGATCTTCCTTCTCCTTTCCTCGACCTTCCCGATCTCATCTCTGCCTTTTCCAACAAAGGCTTCAATACGAAAGAATTGGTCGCCCTTTCAGGTTATTTATTTATTTATTTTAATTTACTATCCGTTTGAATTTAAAATTCAAGAAATGATTTTAAATTGATTTGAAATCCAAAAAATAAGTTTAAATTAATTATTTTGTTTGGAACGAAGAAAATTTAAAATATATATATATTTAAAATTTTATATTTGGATGGTAGAAGAAAGTTAAAAGATAATAAATCCTGCAAACCAAACATTTTACACAGGAAATTTTTTAAAATAAAAATAGTATCCGAAATCACTTTTGCATTTTAAAATCATTCTTTCGCTGCAGTAAATTCATTTGAAATCAGTTGAGGATACAAACATGGCAGATGATTTTTAATTTCATTACTTCGATTAAATATATAGGATCTCACACAATCGGACAAGCCAGATGCTCGATGTTCAGAGTAAGGGCTCATAACGAAACCACCACCATTGATTCAGATTTTGCAGCTTCTCTAAGATCCAACTGCCCTTTCTCCGGCGACGATCAAAATCTCTCTCCTTTAGATCTCAAAACCCAATCCTTGTTTGATAATGCTTATTTCAAAAATTTGGTCCAAAATAAAGGCCTTCTTCACTCCGATCAAGCCCTCTTCAGCAACTCCTCCGCCGATTCTCATGTCACTTCCTATGTCTCTGACTCTTCTGCTTTCTTCTCCGACTTCGCCGCCGCCATGGTTAAGATGTCCAACCTCTCCCCACTCACCGGCTCCGACGGCCAGATTCGTTCCGACTGCCGCAAAATCAATTAAATTTACTAATTTCCTTAACTGCTTTTTATTACATTCTTAGCTCTGTTTGTTTGTGACTCCAATTGGTCAATCTTGTTCTGTTTTTAGCTCTGTTTGTGTTTGGGTCGGTCCTTCATATCATTGGCGGCGACTCTGTTTTTTTTTTTTTTTTTTTTCCTTCTTCTTTTGCATGTTTGTTTTTACTATTTAATAATAAGAAAATTGTAATGGATATTTGCTAGCTTTCTAAATTTGCAAATATAGCAAAACAAGTTAAATCTTAATTATTTTTATTTTATGAAAATTAGAGGAGAGTCTGACATACAACACAATGTCAAACACTATGCCTTAACAAACACTGAGATAACAAACAGTAAAGACAGATGAGAACACTCAAAGTTTGGTAATTCAGTTCGGCGATATATCACTTATGTCTAGATGGCAGTGTGCCTGGGAAAGATAATGCATCTATTTACATTATATTAATTGTATCATATACAATTAATATTATTCCATCAAACAATTTGAATAATTCAAATTCTTTCAAAACTACTGGTCCTTGTTTACCTATTGTGAGCTAGTAGGAGACTTAATGGACCTACAGATTATAAGCTCTAACAATCTGAGATTAATTAATTAAACTCTTTAATTAAATTAACCAACATTCATTAACTATGAATGACTATACCAAAAACACACATAGCTACACTATTCGCATTGCAGAATATGTTGTGTCCATAGATTTAACCATTACAGGTAAGTCAATCCTTCACGAGTTGTTCGTAATTACAACTGGGTCTAATTATCGTTTTACCCTGTAACTATCTCTTACTCCATAAATACCACTGATCCCTCTAATAAATAATTTATTTATGGTCCTACTATAAACCAAGTCTCTCTCGAGCTAGTGAGAAGGTGAGTACCCTTTGTTCAAGACCAGAATCAGCACTTAAGGAAACTACTCATCTACTTACCCTAAAGGCGGGAAGAAGTAAATTTCATCTTGTGTAGTTATGTTCCCAGCTCCCCATTCGATCTCGTCTCCAAAATGGTAGGCTTATTGAGTAAGCGACTCAGGCCATTCTCACCCATACAAATCAAAGGACAAGCTCTTACAGACAAGAGTTCATAATTCACTCAAGATTGAGATCGAGTTACATATGGTTATTTTATGAAATATTAATCTTTTCAATCAACAACGTTACAAAGAGATATTAATGTTGGCTTTTTGGCCCTTAATCTCAAATTAATTAATGTTTTGATGATAACAAACCTACTGTTATTTATGAACAAATTGAGTGTTTTAAAGTGTCTATTGTGTAGAGCTTAGAACAACGGTTCCAACGCAATTTGAATCACTCAAATCGGAGTTTAAACGAAAAAGATATGACCGAAACAAACTTAATGGAAAAATACCCGAGGTGATGACGTGGCGGCCAAATCATCAAAGTGGACCTACTAGAGGATGACACGTGGAGCAATAGATAAATAACACATGGTGGACTTTTGAGTTTTTGTTGGTTTTAAAAAGAAAATGAATTTAAAAAGAAAATGAATTCAATATTATTATATATGCTTGTATCTAACGACTAGTTGTTTTTAAAAGAAAATGAATTTAATATTATTTTATGTTTGTGTCTAACGGCTAGTTGAGTTTAAATCTCCATTATTAAATTTTCTTTTAACATCATCTAATGGTCTAAATTTAAGGATATTTATAATGAATAGAACAATAAGAGAAAAAAGCTAAAAATATGCCACCTCTTTAAAATATTTAAAAATATGGAAGTGTTGACTAGTCAACTCTTATATTTTTTTTAATTTCCAATTTTGCCTTCCCTTGTTTTGTTGTATTTCTTCTTCTCCTTCTCTCTCTTATTTCATTTTTTTAAAATTTTCTTTCTTTTCTCCAGCTTTGCTTCCATTAGTCTCTCCATTTAATTTTCTTTCCTTTCTCCTTGTTTGCTTTCATTCTTTTTCACTTTTTTTTTAAAAAAATTTATTTTCTTTCTCCATTTTTTCTTCCATTTTTTTAATTTTTTTTTTCTTTTCTCCGTTTTTGCTTCCATTCTTCTTTTTTTTTTCCTATAATTTTCTTTCCTTTCTTCGTTCTTGCTTCCATTCTTCTTCCCTTTCTTTCTTTTTCTTTTTTTAAATTTTATTTCCTTTCTCCGTTTTTGCTTCCTTTTTTTTTTTAAAAAAAAAATTCTTTCCTTTCTCCTTTTTTTTTTTGCTTCCATCCCTCCAATCCCCATCTCTCTCCAAACCTTCCCAATTAAACATGCCAATAATTTTTTTTATAGAACTTTAAAATTATGTAGTCTATTAGTAATAATTAGTAAACTTCTATCACTGATGGCCTATGATATCACTAATATACTAAGTCTATTATACTCTATCAATGATAGACTTCTATCACTGAAAAACTATTTCGATCAGCGATAGAAGTCTATGACTTATAAACTCTTATCAACTAATGTATACTAATTTATTAGTAAATACTCAAGATAAAACTAAAAGTTTAAAACTTATAGAATCTATTAGTAGCTATTAGTGATAGACTTCACTATTATGACATAATAATATAAATCTATTAGTAATAGCCACTGATATACTTATAAATTAGTCACTCAAAGAATGTTATCATTAATTACAGAATTCACTGGCCACTCATATTTTTAAATGTTAGAAAATAATTCACTAAATATTTGTGCATTGGTAATATCAATTATTAGTGATATTAGTGATAGAACTTGGATAGATATCAGTCATAGTCATGTATCAGCGATATCGAACTTAGGTAGATATCAATGATAGAAGTCTATTAGTGATAAAAGTCTATTATTGATAATCATGATAAAAGTTTATCAATAATAGACACTGGTAGCTTTACGTGTTAATCTTTCGAAATTGAGAGTTACTAATGAAAGTCTATCAGAGATAGCCACTAATATTTTCTATCATTGATAGCTTAATCTTTGATGATTTTCTTTCACATTTAATAACCACTTATAGAAGTCTATCATTGATAACCAACTTATTGAATTTAATTAATAAAGTTGAATCTCGAACTAAAGTATAAGTGGTATGCTTAGAAGTTATCAATAATAGCATGTTATCAGTGAAAAAAGCTATCAACAATACATGTTATTTGATGGTAAAGAGGAATGATTGAAGTTATCTTTGATAGCATGTTATTAGTGATAGAAGCTATCACCAATAACCACGATATAAGTGATATCAATGATATTAGTGATAGAACTTAGGTGATATCCATATATCGATGATATCAATGATATAAAAGCCGATTCCATTTGATGAAAGTCTATCAGTGATAGCCACTACTAAAAGTTATCGGCAATAGCCACTGATAGAACCAATAATAATAGCCGCTGATACAATATCAGTGATATCCGTATATCAATGATATGACTTATGTATATATCAATTAAATGAAAGATATTAATGATATTGGTGATATGACTTAGACAGATATCAGTGATAGTCACTTATAGACCTCTCATTGATAGACTTCTATAACTTATAGCTTTAAATGTTAATATTTGAAAGTTGATAGTTTCCTTTCAAAGTTGATAACTACTTATAAAAGTTTATCACTGATAGCCACTAATAGCCTTGAAGTGTTAATATTTCAAATTTGATTCCAATTGATGAGAGTGTATCAATAATAGCCAACAATGTCTGATAGCAAATTGAAAGTTAATATTTCAATTGTTACTATTTCAAGGTCGTATTAATATTTCTCAAATTGAAAGCTATCAGTGATAGAAACTAATAGTAGCTATTAGTGGCTATCACTAATAAGTGCTATCAGTGATAGCTTTCAATTTGAGAAAATTGGAAGAAGAAGCGCGAAATGGTGTACATGGGCTTTTTAGTCATTTACCAATA
The DNA here is from genome assembly GCA_002890555.2 of Lagenaria siceraria. Taxonomy (NCBI): domain Eukaryota; kingdom Viridiplantae; phylum Streptophyta; class Magnoliopsida; order Cucurbitales; family Cucurbitaceae; genus Lagenaria; species Lagenaria siceraria. Next base: position 16,362,145 of record CM016487.1, read on the forward strand.
TGACTATCACTGGTAGCTGTTATCAGTGATATTTGGCGCTAATTTTGTTTCATATCCCTAATATGTTTTTCCTTGTTCTACCTCTTTTATTATTTTGGGCCTGATTTTTATTTGTGCAAATCACCCTAAATTTAATGTGGTTTCTAACAACTTTCCTCTCTTTTTAAACACTTCATCTTCTCCAAATTTCCACAACAATTTCACATCTTTTTACAATCCTCCATAATTCATTAAGCTTGCATTGTTGCTCTCTCTCCAAGCTTCAATTTTATTCTTTTCATCTAATTCCTGACAGAGATTTATTGTATTGTGAGGATTGATTTATTGAGTGCTACAAAATTGTAAATCTAGTACGCTTTGAGAGAGTTTTCCTCGTTTTGTTCTTCATTTTCAAACTTTTGTAAGGGTTGCTTTTGATCCCGGAAAAAGAGTTATATTGTAACGGTTTGATCCTCAACCGTGGAAAGGATCGGGTTTGTTTTTGTGCCCAAAAAAGGAACGTTATAACGGTTCGACTCTAAGTTCGTAGTGACATACCCAAGAGGACCTTGGGAAGTGGATGTAGGCCGGTTGTGCCGAACCACTATAAAATTTCCAGTGTCAATTTCTCTATCCCTCTCTCCTATTTATTTTTGCAATTAATTTGTTATTATATTTTATTGCATGAAATTAATTGCAAAATTTACTCCTTGAAATTAATTGGTCATATTTGTTTACTTTTATTGATAGTTCTTAAATTTGCATATCTTTTACCAATCTTATTATTAGAATTAAATAGATGCTTGAAAGTGTTAGTTTTAATTTCTTGGTTATTTTGGATTGAATTTATTTTCATAAAGTTATTGTTTAAATTACTTGTTAGTATAAAGTGTATTAATTTGTTTAATTGGGCCTACATTGGGAAATTTTTTTATTAGTTTAAGAAAAACCTTATTTACCCCTCTAGGGTTGCCATACCGATCCTACAATTAAGTATTTCGCGGTCCGGTCTTATACAAACTCACTGTATAGGATACCTTCACTCGTGTGTCTCCACGCGAATGATTTGCATCACATCGTTGTAACACTTACAAAGTGGGCCGTATCCATAGCGTTACCAGGATAAGACACCCAACCTTATTCATATACAATAGACCCTTTAGGTTATTACTTGAACACTATCCACCTATATGTCTACTATATACTGTTCAAATATCATGAAATAACCTTGGATTTTTACTGTAATGAATAACTCATTATTGTATATTTAAAATAGTAAACTATTATGTCAAATAACAAATTAACTACGGGGCTTTATAGGGTATAAATCTTGGCAACAATATCATCACTCATGCAAAATGCAATTTCAAATAGATTATTAGTGTATCAATAGTTTATCAATACTCATTCAAAATTCATGATTGTATAACACATTCGTCTATATATAGTGTATCAATACTCATTAAAAACTAATTTCAGGTATATCATTAGTGTTGTACTCTATAATTCAGAGAATGAATCTCACAAAAGTATATTCCATAAGACTTGAGTTACATATATATAGGCGAGATAGAAACCCTAATCTAGAAAATATGAAATTACAATTAAGGACAATATACATAGATACTTACAATTAAGGACATATTATAACACTCCCCCTCAAGCTGGAGCAAATATATCAATCATGCCCAGCTTGTTACATAGATAATTTATTCTTGCTCCATTCACAGCTTTGGTAAGAATATCTCCCAACTGTTCTCCAGTCTTCACATATCCTGTAGATATCACTCCTTCTTGTATTTTCTCACAAATGAAATGACCGTCCACTTCAATATGTTTAGTTCGTTCATGAAACACTGGATTGGATGCAATGTGCAGAGCAACTTGATTATCACACCATAATTTAGCTGACACGGTAACGCTAAAGCCCATCTCAGATAAAAGTTGATGTATCCACATTATCTCACACAGATTGTGCCATAGCTCTATATTCTGACTCCGCACTCGAACGTGAAACTACATTCTGTTTCTTACTTTTCCACGACACTAAGTTTCCTCCAACAAAAACGCAATATCCAGTCGTCGATCTCCTATCTTCTCGAGATCCAGCCCAATTCGCATCTGAAAAACACTCAACCCTTGTGTGACCATGATCTTTATATAAGATCCCACATCCAGGTGCAGCTTTTAGATAACATAAAATTTGTTCTATTGCAGCCCAATGATCTACTGTAGGAGAAGACACAAACTGACTCACTATACTCACAACATAAGCAATGTCTGGTCGTGTCACTATTAAATAGTTCAACTTCTCGACTAGTCTTCTATATCTCTCAGGGTCTTTAAACAATTCACCTTCTTTAGCAAGTAGCAAATTTGGTATCATTGGAGTATTACATGGTTTGACTCATAGTTTTCCAGTCTTAGACAACAAATCAAGTACATATTTCCGTTGTGATAGATAAATACCTTTCTTGCTCCTCATTACTTCAATACCCAAGAAATATTTCAACTCTCCCAAATCTTTAGTATGGAACTGACCCTGAAGAAAAGTTTTAAGAGAGGATATACCTGATATATCATTGCCAGTGATAATAATATCATCAACATACACAACTAGCAAAGTAATACCATGCTCTGATCGTCGATAGAATATAGAATGATCAGACGTACTTTTCTTCATACCAAAACATTCAAGGGCTTGACTAAACTTACCAAACCATGCACGAGGGCGCTGTTTCAATCCATACAAAGATTTTTGAAGTCGACACACTTTACCACTCTCCCCCTGAGCAACAAACCCAGGTGGTTGCTCCATATAAACTTCCTCCTGAAGATCACCATGCAGAAAAACATTCTTAATATCAAGTTGATGCAAAGACCACTTGAGAGTAGCAGCCATGGAAAGAAACAATCGAGTGGAAGTCAATTTGGCAACAGGAGAAAAAGTATCAGAATAATCAGTCCCATAGATTTAGGCATAACCCTTGGCAATAAGGCGAGCTTTCAGACGAGCCACTGTGCCGTCCGGATTGAATTTGATAGCAAACACCCATTTACACCCAATTGCCTTCTTGCCTGCTGGTGGAGACACTAAATCCTAAGTACCATTGTCATCCAAAGCAGTCATCTCCTCAATCATTGCACTACGCCACCCAGGATGGGATAAAGCTTCATGAACATAGTTAGGAATAGAAGTGGAATCAAGAGATGTAAGAAAGGAATAAGTGGGAGGAGACAACTGGTTATACGAAACAAATGAAGAAATAGGATAATTACAAGAGTGCTTACTTTTCCGAAGGGCAATAGGAAGATCATCACTCGGTCCGGGATCAGATGTCAAAGAAGTTAGAGGTGTAGGACATGTTCCTGGGGGTTGTTGCGGAGGCCGTCTGGAGAAGACTCGAGTAACAGGTGGGTGAGACTGAAGAAATACAGAAGACGACGGAGGAAGAGATGGTGTAGGGACTGTAACTTTGGTAATCTCATCAATCAAAAGATCATCATCCTCCCCTTGACAAGGATTTGACGGTGAAGAACTAAAGGGTATATCTTCAAAAAACGTAACATCAGGAGATACAAGATATCTGTTCAAATTAGGAGAATAACAACGATAACCCTTTTGAACACGCGAATAGCCTAAGAATATGCATTTCAAAGATTTTGGATCTAACTTAGTACGATGAGGACTAACATCCCGAACAAAACACACACCCAAAGATCTTAAGAGCAATAGGAAACAAAGGTTTTGTAGGAAACAAAACACGATAGGGAATCTCACCGCTGAGAACAGAAGAGGACATTCTATTAATCAGGAAGCAAGCGGTGGAAACAGCATCAGCCCAAAAAGGCTTTGGGACATGCATTTGAAAGGATAGGGCTCGAGCTGTTTCAAGTAGGTGTCGATTTTTTCTTTCAGCAACTCCATTTTGAGATGGAGTGTCAGGGCACGAGGATTGATGAATGATGCCATGATCACGTAAGTAAGACCCAAGTACATGAGAAAAATATTCACCAGCATTATCAGTGCGCAGGATTTTGATAGAGACATCAAATTGAGTTCGAATTTCAGCATGAAAAGCACAAAAATGAGATAGTAATTCAGAACGATTTTTCATTAAATATAACCAAGTCACACGAGTATAATCGTCAACAAAAGTAACAAAATAGCGAAAATCAGTTTGGGACACAACAAGACAAGGACCCCAAATATCAGAGTGAACTAACTCAAATGGAGCACTAGCTCGTTTATGGACTCTAGGACTAGAACTAAGACAATGAAACTTAGCAAACTGACACGAATCACAATTTAAAGAAGACAAAGAACGAAATTCGGGATAAAGTTTCTTCAACACAGATGGTGATTGATGACCTAAACGACAATGAACTTCAAACGGGGATGTAAATCCAGAACAAACCACAACTTTCGGGATCTGGTGGCCGAAAATGTAAAGGCCTCCTGACTCATGTCCTCTACCAATAATCTTCTTCGTCACATGATCCTGAAACAAGCAATAACTAGGAAAGATTGAGACAAAACAGTTAAGGTCATGAGTAAGTTGGCTAATAGATATTAAATTAAAAGACAATTGAGGCAAATGTAACACAGATGGTGATTGAGCCAAGGACAGAAGAGGTTAAGCCATCTGCCAAGATAACAGATGGGGATGAGGTAGGGGACAAAGGACTAGAAAACAAGTTAGAGTTACCTGTCATATGAGCAGTGGCACCAGAGTCTATGACCCATTTGGTAGATGATGTAAGGAGACATTTTGTATTATCTGTCTCAGCAATGGTGGCAATAGGAGTCGATGAAGAAGATGCCTGTAGGGATTCCTGGAATACTTGGAATTTAGCAAAGTCTTCAGCAGAGATGGTAACAGACTTCTCAGGCATATCAGTGGTGGAAGCTATCTGAGCATGCTGAGATCTCTGAGTCTTATACAGCAGCTTTCGACAATCACGTTTCAGATGGCCTGGCTTACGACAGTAATGACAGACGATCTCCTGAGAATCTGATTTCCGACTATCATAGGTAGGCTTCTAAAAATTGTTAGGCATCCCTAAAGTAGCTCGAGGGTGATCATTCTTGCTTATAAGTGCACTGCTCGATTGAGACACAGACGAACCAGATTGAGAACTCTCAATACGAAGAACACGACTAAAGGTGTCATCTAGCGATGGAATGTCAGAATCAGATAGAATCTGTGTTTTAGCCATGCCAAATTCAGGTGAAAGCCCATTCAAAAATATCATAACAGCCATCTTTTCTCGTTGAGCTTGTTGAACTTTGATATCAGGGCTGAAAGGTAATAATAAGGCAGGTTTAGCGGCTATCTTCTTAAATCTCATAAAATAGCTTGTAACAGATTCTGCCTTCTGTTCGGCTCGAAAAATCTGCATGCAAACATCAAACATTCGATGGACGTATTCTTTCCCCGAATAAAGAAATTTCAAGAACTGTAAAAGTTCCTTCACAGAATTACAATGATTCACCAAGCCAACGACTTCACTCTCAATGAAGTTCTTAATATGAAGATAAAGACGAGCATCGTCGTGAAGCCAACCTTTTTTCTTATCATCTTTCGGTGGATCCTCAGTCACATGATCATCCGTATCAGTACTTAGTAAGTAAAACTGAATCGTTCATCGCCACTCATAATAATTAGATCCATTTAACTTGTGTTCGGTGATCTTGGATGATAAGGGAAGTACATTAGACACCACCATATGTGTCGGTTCAGCCATGACAACGTACCACACAACTTGTAGATCTCGAAAATAGGGTAAATGCAAAAAAAACAGTGAACCAAAGACCCAGAATAACTAAAACAGCCCCAAAAAGGACCAAAACAGTCACAAACCTTAAGAGCAAAAAGGGTATTTTCGAAATAACATCACACCCGAGATGATTTCGATGGAACCAAAGGTACAGACAGGTCGAAACCTCAAAACCGAAACGAATCCAGCTGACGGAAGTGGAACCGGAGGTCCAACGCGCTCCCACGCGCCGGTGCGTGACGGAAGGGCTCGAGCTTCAGGCAGCGCGTGAGCCTCACGCGCGACAGTTCTCGACGACTGACGAAGACAGACGGTGTCAGATGGTGGTGGCGCTTCTCCTGAGGTGGGTGGTGTCGACAAACGGCCACTCGAACTCGATGACCAAAATACCAAATCTTAACTCTATGAGAATGTTGTCATCAAACGAAAGTTCGAAAGTTCGAAACCCTAGAGGGCTCTGGTACCATGTACTCTATAATTCAGAGAATGAATCTCACAAAAGTATATTCCATAAGACTTGAGTTACATATATATAGGCGAGATAGAAACCCTAATCTAGAAAATATGAAATTACAATTAAGGACAATATACATAGATAATTACAGTTAAGGACATATTATAACAAGTGTATCATTAATATATCAACATTTATTGTAAATAACATTTCAAATGTAACATTAGCATATTAGTAGTATATCAATAGCAATTCAAACTTCGTTTCAACTATAACATTGGTGTATCATTAGTATATCAATACTTCTTAAAAATCTATTTGTTCAGATATATTAGGTAATATATCAACACTCGTTCAAAATCCAATTTCAAGTGTAACAATAGGTGTATCAAAAGCTTATCAACATTCATTAAGAATAGTTACCAATAGGATGAATTGAGTCATTATAAGTTGATGATAATATACTAAAAAAATGATACCTTAAAACAAATGAATAAGGATTGAAGTTGTCCACAAATAATAAAAAATACACGAGCACTTGTTGACTGATAAATTTTGTATATTTGTTGACTAATATATCAAATATAAAATGTATCAGTTGATTGATATACCAAACATAAAATACATCAAATATACTATTAACATAAATATTAATTCGGTAATGAAGATAAAATTGAAATAATAAAAAATGAAAAAAAAATCTCATTTTTTTTTGCTATATTTACAAATTTAAAAAAGAACCATTTCTAGATTTACAAAGTTAAAAGAATATTTTTTTCGCTATTCTTGCACTGCTCCTACCTATTAACTAATATGGTGTGGATAATCTAAGTTCATAGTATTTTGATTTGATTGTCAATTTAAACATAACTCACTCGTTAATTTATATATATAAATGTGTCTTTTATTTGCTTTAAATTGAAAGTTTGAGTCTTCATTTCATACCACGCCTGTTTTAGGTCTTAGAAAGCTTTGGATGTCAAGGTTTGAAGTCATCAAACCCTAGTGATCGAACCTTCACAATTTCAACCCTATTTTTCATATAGAGAGAGAGTTGACTTGAAATTGTCAAAAGAGTGAAAAGGGCTAGATCTTTATTTTATTTTATTTTTTTAGTACAACGAACGAGTAAAAAAATTTAAAGACAACGAAAATCAGAGCGAATAGCAAAATTCATCCATGGAGGGTGGTCTTTAAGCTACACAGTAGAATGTCGATACGAATGAGTAGGAGAAGCTAAAACATGAGCAGCCGAATTACACCACCTGTTTGCTCACAAGAAACTATGTAATTCCCGGATAGTATCAACAAATAACTGAATCTCAACCAGGAGATTCCAAATGATTTTGGAGTCTGTCTCGGCCCAAAGAAGAATATGCCAGCCTCAAGAGTTCTAGAAATGTCATTAAACATAGCAACAACCTTAGCCAAGCTCCATAGAACTCGATAGGAAGGAGAGACTCTCCATCGCAAGCATGACTTTGCCATTCGTATCACGGGCAAGATAGATCTTTGTTTTAATATATATTGTTGTTGCGGACGTTAATATTTATATACATTTAATTAGTAGAATAATTTGTGGTTGAAAATTGTTGTTATTTATTGTCAACATTGTGAATTGGCCTGATAGATGCTGATAGAAGTCTATCAATGTCTATTCAGTATTTTTTTTTATTATTTTATGTAAATAGTTTGACATTTTTTCTATCCGTGAAAATTTTCCTATTATATAACTATAACTATAACTATCCCTTCAAAATTTTGTTTTTGTTTGAAAGTAATTTTTTTAAAGAGTTAAAATCATTTTTTTTCGTGATTAATCCAATCACTTTGAAACATATCTTTAATTATTCAAAATCAATTTAATGTTTAAGTATACACTTTTAAACATAATTTTCATACTACTAAAATTGATCTGGGATTATTAAAAATATTTTCAAAGTGATTTTAAAAATGATAAAAGTTATTTTAACTATTTTGGAATCACTCCCAAACATGCCATTAGTTTACTCTGGACGATAGTGTCAATTATGAAAAACTAGCAAACTAATTCAGTGCTCCATTCATGTTAAACAATCGAGAAATTATTAGAAATAACTTCAAATGTTTCCCTCTTTTACAACTAGCACATTTTTTTGAAGCTTATTAAAATAGTTTTTCTCAGTCTTTCTCGGCTGAGATCGACTAGTGATATTTCAATAAAAAAAAATTAACTTTTTCATCTTATATTGAAAAAATTATGGATTCTTTTTGAGCTTTCTCGGTGAATCTCAACCAGAAAGTACATCGAGATTCTACCTAATTTTTTCCAAATCTTTTTCAAAATTAAAAAATCACACTACAATGGCCAAAGATCATTTGGAAAATTCATTTGAATAATTCGTAAATCCATTTGGAAATTCACATAATTGGAAAAAATTTGAAAAGAGGTAAGATTTAGAAAGATTAAATAGAATCCCAGTTCATCGTGGGTGAGATTTTATAGAGAAAAAACCCAAAAGAATCAATAGTTTGGATATAAAATGAAAAAAGTTAATTTTTTATTAAAATCTCGATGATTGAACTCGGCCGAGAAGGACCGAGAAAAACTATTTCAACGAGTTTAAAACAAGTGTGCTAGTTATAAAAAAGAGAAACATTTGAAGGTTATTTTTGACAACTTTCCTAAATAATTACACCAAATGTCCTGGTTACTTGTTTAGTGGCAAAAAAAAAAAAAAGTATGAAATTGAAATATGTGCTTGCATACATTTTTGTTTATGAAAGAAGATTATGAACATCATGAAGCTGCCAATCTGGATAAACTACATACCATCCTAAGCTTCCATCTCCACTCATCAATGGCAAAACTCAAGAAAAAAAAAAAAAAAAATACAACACATATAGCTCTTCTCATTACATCAAGCAATGAGAGGCATATATTTCTCAGTTTTTTTTTTTTCTTAAAAAAATCTCCCTAATAAAACTTTGTTTTCATTTAGAATCTCTGGTGAATACCTTGACCAATTTTGGATAACATCCTTTATCACTTCCACGTCCAAAGAACAAAGTAGAAACAGGCGATTCTACATTGTCGTCGTCGTTATCGTCATCGTCCACCCTCGAATCAAACGACAATCTCCTAGGGCTTCCCGGTCTCCGTCTTTCCCTGCTAGAACTCGTAGACGAAGACGAGGAGGACGAGAAAGAACCGGGGGAGGAAGGCTGTAAAGTGGCCTTGACAGAAAGCTTCCTGAAGACAGAGTTGAGGAAATTGGTCTTAGAAGAAATAGGCTTAGAAGAAATATGGGTGAGAGGGGAATTAGTATCATTGGAGAAATAGGAAGGTGGAGGAGTTAAAGGAGAAAAGATTTCCCCATTTTCAAGGAAATTAGCTTTGGGAGTTCCTGGCTCTGACTCCCACTTGAATGGCACTGATGCTGATACTCCTGTGTGGTAATCTTCTTCCTCAATCGACATGTCGTCTCTTGTTCTCAGCTTCTTCAGTCTCATCTTCCTTGATTTTCCTCCCAAATCTCCTGAAGTTCTTCCCATATTCATCTTTTCACCTCTCTCCCTGTTTCAATTCTCACCATCATCTTCCAACTCCAATATCCATATATATATATATATATCTTATTCACCGGGACCTTTATGATTAATGACCCACCCCTCACAAACTTATGAAATCTATCATTCTACTTACGTCAGACCACACTACCGCATTTTATAACGTATTGTGTTAGGGATGACTATGTCTATCGTATAAAATGTGGTATAGACATAATCATCCCTAACGCGTTTCGTTATAAAATGCGGTAGTGCAACGTAAGTAGAAGGTTAGATTATACGTTTGTGAGAGGCAGATCATTAATTATAAAGGTGCTTGGGAATGGGTCATCGTACAAAAAAAACTTTATAGATACCCCTAAACTTTGGAGTTGTATTGATAACAACCACTGAATTTTTGTAACTGTACTAATTATTAGACCAATTATGGTTACCTTTGAAATTCATTCCTGACATTAATTCTCAAACATGTGGTCGACTTCTTCAAATGTCAGTTTTACAAAATGAACGATTCAAGTAAATGGATGAATGGTTTTCAAAGGAAATTTTATCTAAGAGTTTAAATTGATTCATTTATGAAAGTTTAGGACTTTAATTGATACAATAATAAGTTTCACACAATATATTTTTTTTTCAAAAGGAACAATGTAAATTGATACATTTACATACAACTCTTAAAAGTTTAGGTGTTGGAAACGAATGCTGTTCCTATTTTTTTAGTTAATACTGAGAATAGGTCAAGTTAAAAAGATAAAATATCATAATCTCTCTGAAATCTTTATTACTGCAAGTCATTCTCTATATTTAATTAATAGTTGGTCAATGATAAAAACTGAGCACACATATGCATATGCATATAGATGAATTTGGTGATATCCATGTGTGTGTTTGAGTGTTGACCCCAAAAAAAAGGCAGAAATGAAGAGGGGCAGATTACAACTTGATCGCTAATTTAGGATCTAACCCTTAATTAAGATCCAACTTAATAAAAATTTCATCATATGGGAAATCTAACCCTCCTAATTATTATTGATTTTATAAACAGAAGTCATTCAAATTTTCAAATTAACATAATAAATTATGAAAAAAAAGCTATGGAGAAGGAACACACAGAAACAAAAGAAAAAAGTTCTGAGCAAAACCCATAAGATGTACCTGCAGCTACTACTATGTTGATATTGGTTCCTCAACTGTTGTTGTTTGTTTCTGCAATATTCATTCAGAAAAAAGGGTGAGATATTATGCCTGTCATTGTTGCCTTCTTTTTGGGGGAAAGAAAAAATGGTAAGAGAAAACCATTCAGGCCTTAATAATTAACCTAATTAATTGCTACCAATAGAGCTCTCGTGTTATTGTTTTTGTGGTCTTCCTTTTTCCCTATCTTATTGGGACCTCAAATTTTCTTACCGTACACAATCCTTCACCAAACTAACAAACATAATGAATGCCTCTCTCTAGTCCATAGACTTTTTTTTAACCAAATCTCACCAACAATGGGGTGAATCTCCATTTGTTGATGTCAAAATTTATATTTGAGAAAATACACTTCACGTGACAATAATGATAAATTTGTAAAGTACAAAAAAAAAGGACTTTGATGTCAAAGTCAGAAATGAGAATTCAAAAATGGAAAAAAACTCGAAGTTCTAGTTATCTCTGATAATGTAATTATAGGGAAATTGATCGGAAGACTAGGATATAAAATTTTTCCTATGCCTAAACAAGTTAGGATTAAATTTGATTAGCCCAATGATTGGTTAGATTTGGACTTTTTTGAACTTAATTCCACTTTATTTTTGACATATTTTCTTTGGTCTTTCCTTAGCCTTTGGTCTTTTCCGTCATGTCCAAATTCACCCATAACGTTGTTACACCATAATAATAATGTTTATGAATTTTCTGTCAGCGATACACATTTGAACTTTTGGAGCCATGAAATTGATACAAATTTTGAAAACGTTATTCAACTTAAATGCTCGTTACTGTTGATTAATCATAAAAACGGTTCAGACAACAGAAACAAAATATTACAATGAGAAAAGACAAAATTTCTGACTCAAAGAAGTTGAGGAAGAAGAATCAGTTTCATGGAACAAAATTCTTTGAAGAAAAATAAAATAAAATAAAATAAAATCTGTCAACATTTTATTAGTATATGTGTAATGGGGCTATAGATGCATAGTTCAACTTTGAGCCCAATCGTTTGGAAGGAAGGAGTTAATTGATACCACGTTCTCTTCTAATACACAAGCCATTTGAATATCATTTTCACACTTGATTCCCTTAAAAATGGCTTTTGAAAGAAAGGCCATTATTATTATACATAACTTGACAACATGTTGTTGGTCAACCAAACTTGAGCCCACGTTGCCCTCTGAAAGGGTTGAAAATACTACCTTCTCATGGCAAAATGCACTTTTCTTTCACACTTGAAAGTCATTCGAAACCAATTTATATTATATGCAGAATCCAAATCCATCCATCATTCTACAATTGAATAAATGTAGGAGATTTAGTCAAGTCAATCATCTCAGACCTACCAGAAGTAACTCTTCTCTTGAATCTATGCGAACTTGTTCGGCAGTCGGGAGACGGGGTAGACACATCTATAATCTCATATTCAACAGGAGGAAGCTCATTAGTACACCTTGAAACTTTGTTGATTTCAGAAGCTATTCCTGATGTTAAATTCTTCCTACCAAGTTGTTTCTGCAAGTTCATACCATTCCCTTCTAATTGGTCTTCATCTCCATCATCAATGATAATTTCAGTCCTAGATGTACCTGCTGCTACAATACAAGACTGAGCACATGAAGCTGGCTCTCTTTCATCCTCCTCGAGTTCTTCATCACATCCACGCAAGTCATAAGACATACCCGCATCAATATAAGATGGAGTACACGAAGAACATGGCACTCGTTCATTGTTCTCAAATTCTTTATCGCATCCACACAATTCATGAGACATACCCGCATCAATATCAGATGGAGTACACAAAGAAGGTGGCACTCGTTCATTGTTCACAAATTCTTTATCGCATCCACGCAATTCATGAGGTCTTCCATCTGTACTAGTAGAATCCATTAATTTTTTAGGAACTTCATTTGGAACTTCTTTCATCGATCCATATACTCGAAAACTACAAATTTCTTCACATTCTCTATTATACTCCAAATCCTCTTCATTTTCAAGTACACATTGATCTCCTTCGGAATAGCATGGAAGCTCATGGATGGGGGAAACTTGGACCTTCATATGCTCTGGCAAACTTGGGCAACCAGCCGCATTCTTCATGTACTTTGTTGAGAAGTAGTTTACAGTTATATTCAAACTGAAAGGATAAGGAGAAAAAAGTGAATAAAGAGAAAGTTTGGCAGACAAATTTGATTGAAATTACATCAGTTTGTTGCTCCTTCATAAATCACAATAGTAAGATATTGCCCCTATCAGACATAAACTTTAGTTTCGCCCCCCAAACCCTCAAAGTTATAAGAGTATTGTCTTTATTTATACATTATATTCACATTTCCAACACAATTAACAGAAAAAGTTCGATAGAATCGTGTAAATTTTCTCATACGTCATACCTACACCAAGCAGGAAGTGTGAGCATTGTGTATGCAAGTTTAACTTTGTTAGCAACTCCAGAGAGAGACTTGAAAGTTGCAGCAGCACTTCTTACAGCCAATGACTCACTAGGATGCTGCCACGCCCATTCAAACTGCATCCATAGTTAGAACATCAAATTCTAGAACTGATGGAGACTCACAAGAAAATAAATGACTAAAGAGGGAAACCAGCAACACAATTTAGTAAATTCTTTAACCCCAAAAATCCATAATATGTACTCTAACATCTTAACATTTGCATAATCATCGAAGTATCATTCAGCTAGTTGAAGACAATCGAGTATAAAAGACGCACAATCAAACTAAATTTAAAGCTCAAAATCTAGAAATGTAACCTGAAGAGCAGAGACATTAGTGGGGAAGCCATAAATGCACAAAACCATCTCCCAAGGTCTCTTCCTCTTAGTACGCCACGCACCGCATCTAATTTCACCATTGTGCTGTCTGATTCTGCGTTTCGGGTTCACTGTAAATCTAAAATTCCATATAAACAATCATCCAATCAATCCAACTGCAGATCGACTTACGCATTTCCCATATTTCTTTACGCAGGAAGGAAAAGAAATTTCCAGTATAGGGAAGCAGAGCATTAAATCCGAAAAGTGGGAAATTACAAAGCAAATAGAAGATCCGATCTAGAGATGCAAGAACAGAAAAATGCTCGAATGAAGTGGGAAAGATTCAAACCCGATATAGGTATGGCCTTTGTAACGAGGGCAAGCAGAGGCCAAGAGATAGCATGAAAAGAAGCCATTCACTTCGTTGCTCCTTTCTTCTTCATCTTCTTCTTCATCGTCTTCCTTCTCCTCCTCTGTTACAGCCATGGTTTTAGAGACTTCCGATTTCTCTTTCCCCTTCCGCATCTCTCTCTCTCTCTCTCTCTCTCTCTCTCTGTAGAATATGGAAAATTTACTAAAAAATAAAATACAATTCGGCCGTTGGCGAATAAACATGAAAAAAAGGGTATTTAGATTTTGAAACCGGTTCATTACAGGCAATTGAGTCGGTTCGTGAATTTACCGTTTTGCCCTCATTCGTAGAAAAGCATACACGAGTCTCGATTACCCCGCAAGACTTTTCCCAACTTTGGGTTTCCCTAAATTTTATTTTAAAATACGCAACGAATCTTTCTAATTCACCAAATTAAATTAACTTTAATTTAAATCGCCGACCATCCCGATTTAATTCGGAAACCCGATGAACGATTCAATGATTGATTCATCGTCTTAATTGCAATTTTTGTTGATTTAATTTTGATCTTATATTTCTCTATCTATAATCAAAAGCGTTTGCGATTGAGAATTTCTGAACACATTTGTATAAATTTCTGTTACAGACTTGGATATTGGATAGGAAGGAAGACGAGGGGTTTTACAAAATCAAACTCGAAGAGGAGAAGGGAAAAATAGATATTATTCATCAACACCAGATATACAAGAGAAGAAAATGAGGGAAACAATACAATTAATCCAAACCAAAAACCCTAGCCCGAAAAACTCGTCAATCGGAAGGCTTCTCCGACGAGGAAAACAAATGCCTCCACAAGTAGCGGCCGCTGGCCATGTCGACCACCGTCCAGAACCCCGATGAGATCTGTTCAATATACCAATCGTTGATCCGTTCAGACACAAATAAAGAAACAAAAAGCAAATGAAAGATTCCGATGGAGAAGAATTAGAAGAACCTTGGAGGAGGATGAGGAGGAGGAATTGGAATCCAAATCCTTGGAGTGAGTATCCGAATTATCGTCGGTCTGGAAATCTTGAGGGTGAGATTTGAGGTTGCGGAGAAGGAAGAAGCCGGCAAGAGTCGCTGAGAGAAATATGAGAATAAATCTCAGCGGACACATTTTTTTTTTTTTTCCCTTTTTGAACGCCCTTCTTTCTTCTCTAACCTCCGGATCTGAATAAGAGAGAGAATTATGGGAAGGGGAAGAAATGAGATTAAGGTAAAATCAAGGGAGTGAACTGTAAAGTGAAGGAATTCCCAAAATTTGGGATGTTAGAAAATTGGGAAATTTGGAACAATTGGATGCTATTATGAAACCAAGCTTGGTTGCTTTTCCACCTAACCCAACCACTCATTTTCTATTCTTTCTTACCACTCATTTTCAAGTAATACATTCGTCCCATTCCAAAATACACTCATTTTTAATCATACACATTAAAAAAAATTAAAATATTTAAATAAATATGTAAAAAAATTTATCACGTAATAAATTATTGAAAATTTTTCATAGATAGAAAAAAATGTCAAACTATTTATAGAAAATAGTAAAAAAAATATTAATCGACATTGATAGACATCTATTAGTGATAGACTTCTATAATTTCTATCACTGATAGACCTTGATAGACTTCTATCAGCACCTATCACAACTATCTAAAAATTTCTAAAAATTTTGCTATTTTACGTAAATAGTTTTCCTTCTTTTTTTTACATCTAAATATTTCTTCATAATATTTATAATCAGATTAGGTTAGAGATTTTGTTATGATAACCCACAACCATTTTATACAAAATACACAAATAAATAAAAAAAAACAATAGTATATTATGGTGGCTGCCTGCTATTCTTTTATTTAGATCGAAAAAAGAGTAATATAATCAAAAATAAAGAGTCAGCAGCCATATGTAATAAGCAACAGAGAAATCGTGGCTTGCATCTTTCAATGCACCAACTCAACTCCATTCAACACAAGTTACAATTCATACATTATACATTAATATATTATAATTGTTAGAGATGTTGTGTTGGCAATATTTATTTAAGATTAGTAGATGTTATTCACGATGTCTTTGCATATGTTATATTTATCCTTCGATTATCTCTAGAAATGCAGATTTTGTGAAATATATTTTTCTTATTTGAAAAATTATGTCAGAAGTATTTTAACAAATTTCTTGTCTTTTTCGAAACGCGATTGTTTTGGCATCTAGGTTTATTTCCTTGGTTTTCCGCCGTACATTCTTAAGATCTCGGGGCTCATCTATTGAAGACAGTCGTTTTAGAGAATATCACTTTGAATCGTTCTTGTGGATTTGTATTTTTCACGAATGTATTGTGATATGTGATTAAAGAAGTTTGTGCTGCTTCTGATCCCGACCCGACTGCAAGTTGCGTCAATCTATTATGTATAAATTAAAGAAAAGATTCATACGCTTAGCGGGAGCCTAAGCTAGTCAAGTGAAGAGGCCTTTACTTGATGTGGGAAGATAATCATCTTGAGAGGGAGTCTCACACTTAGGGGGAGCCTAAGTGAACTTTCACTAATACACACAATCTTAGGAGAAGCCTAAGTTCACTGAGAAGGAGTCTCATCCTCAAGGGGAGCCTGAGTGAAATTTAGAGAGTTAAGTTGTATGAGTGTCTCTATATTAATGGTGTGTCATTACAGATAAGTATATCGTTGTAATTGCTTGACATTTTATTTGTGAAGTTATCTTTCCACAGGCACCCCGCCCCTCAGATGTAGGTGGTATTGCACCAAACTGGGTTACCAATCTTGGTGTTATGCTCTTTCCTAACTCACTATATTTTACTTTAAGTGTTCTGTGATATGTTGTAACATTATTCATAACATTATCTTTTGTGTGGTAGGAAACCTCTCATTTTTCAATAATTCTTTCAAAATGTAATATATATATATATATATTTTGGTATATTAGTAGCTTAAAAATATGACATATCAATAGTATACCAGTAGTAATTAAACACTCATTCTTTATCCATTTCAAGTATGTCATTGGTGTATCAATAGTATATGAACACTCATTCTATATTTATTTCAGCTATAACATTGATGTGCCAACATGAGCATAACTCAACTGATATGAACGTATTATTTGATATTTATAGTGAAAGAAAGTGAAATATTTGAATATTGAAACATAAAAAAATGAATTTAATTATATAGATTAAATTCATGGTTAAAAACTTTCAAATTAGATTGAAATTTTAAATTAAATGATGTTTCATGTACAAATTTGACATACATGAAAGTTAAATTTGTAGTTTTTTCAATTTGAATGAGTTATGTTTTATTTTTTTCAAGTTACAACTCAATTGAGTTACATTTGACAAATGTTTCAAATGTTACAATTTTTGTATTTATTTGATTTTATTTTGTATTTTTGGAGAGTTACTAAGTTGCTAGCTTATAAATAGCATCTTATTTTTTCATTTGTAGCATCCCACTTCAAATTGAAGAGTTCTCTCCTTTCTTTCTTTTGATCTTGAGTTGAGTTGAGAGCAAGTATTCAAGAGTTCTGCTAGATCCGAGTAGTTCGATGTTGTAGTTCTACCAGAGTTAGTCGTTATATTCTGCTGAGATGATCATTATATTCTGCTTACTGTTGGGTTTTATGCCCTAAAACTCGTAGATAGTAAATGTTGTATTTTGACCGCCATTAATAAATGGTTATTCATTATTATTCAATAAATGTTATTGATTATTTTATCTTGTTTTAATAACCCTAAAATCCAATAAACTAACATCTTAGGCTATTTTATGAGTCTTGAACAATATGTAGAGACATATAGAGATCAATGTTCAAGTTACAGCCTAAAAGGTCTATAGTATAAGGATATGACTGGGTACCTTATCCTGGTAACACTATGGATACGGCCCACTTTGTATTTGATACAAACGCAATGATCCAATGCGTTCGTGTAGGAGACATGTGAGTGGGGGTATCCTATGCAATGAGTTTGCATAAGACTGGACCACGAAATAGTAACCACTAGATATAACTCCGTTGACTGGTTAGGTTTCTATTTCAATAGGTTGACCTAGGCAACTTAGTCTTAATCTTGAGTATATTATGAACTCCTGTTCACCAAGGATTGTCCTTTGATTTGTATGGGTGAGAGTGGCCCGTTTGCTGACTCGATATGCCTACCATTTTGGGGACAAGACTGAGTGGGGAGCTAGGAACATAATTATACAAGATGGATTTCACTCCTTCCCGACTTTAGGGTAAGTAGATAAGTGTTCCCTTAAGTGGTGTCTCCGGGACTTGAACAAAGGGCCCTACCCTCTCACTGGCCCGAGAGGGGTTTCTGTTTGATGGTTGGACCATAAACAGGTTGTTCATTAGAAGAGCACTGGTACTTAAGATTTAGAAGTAATCCAGGGGTATAACGGTAATTTGACCTAGCTGGTGTTACGAACACTTGTGAAGGACTAACTTGCTGTTATTGGTCTATATCCGTGGACACAGAAATATATCTACAGTGAGAAGAGTGCAGCTGTGGGTCTTTAGTGGAGTGCACCCACAGTTAACGAATATTGATTAATGTGGTTAATGAGTTTAGCCCGTTAATCTCATATCGTTGGAGCTTCTGATCTGTAGGTCCATTAGGTCCCCTTCCTAGCTCGTAAAGAATATTGAGGAAATTTATTCTTGGATGAAATTTGAAAAGTTCAAATTTACTAAGGGAAAAGTATGATGTATAATGATACATTATAATATAAAGTTTATTTTACAAATTAAACTTTATAATATAAATATAATTTTGGATATGATTCAAAGTTAATTTGTAAGAGAATTAAATATTTGAAATTGTTCAAATATTATTTTAATATGAATTAGATTTATATTAAAACTATAGGTTAAAATTAATGCGCATTAGATGTACATTAAAACTATAGGTTATGAGAGAAATGTATTTGAATTTGATTCAAATGCAAGTTAAAATTAAATATTTGATATTTAATTTGGTAATTAATTAATTGGAGAATTAATTAGTTATTTAATTTAATCTAATTTAATTAAATTTGATTTAATTAAATTAATTGAATTAAAACTATAGGTTATGTGCGAGATGTTCATTTAAATATGATTTAAATGAATTGATTAATTAAATTAGATTTAATTAATTAATAATTAATAATTAATTATTAATTTAACTAATTATTAATTTAATTATTAATTTAATATTAATTAAATTAGTTGTAACTCCCACGTAGGGGAGTTACTTAATACGTGGGATAACACCCACGTTTCTCATTTTTCTCTCGCTTCCTTATTATATAGTGCTTAAACAGAAAAATTCTTTTCGTAGCGTTCTCTCCACAAAAAATCCTCTTAGAAGAGTTCTGTATTTTTTCCCTTTGCCAAAAGGTTTCCACAAACCTTTCCTCAAAATTCAGAGAAAATGAAGGTCTCCAAGTGGTGGTGACACGTAAGTTTTTCTTTAATTTTTTTTGCTTAACCTAGATTTTTTAAAGTTTTTTTTTTTTTTTTTTGCCAATGTAAAAGTATTTCAAAATTATTAAAATTAATTTTG
Organism: Lagenaria siceraria; assembly: GCA_002890555.2. Lineage (NCBI taxonomy): Eukaryota > Viridiplantae > Streptophyta > Magnoliopsida > Cucurbitales > Cucurbitaceae > Lagenaria > Lagenaria siceraria. The sequence continues at coordinate 16,381,829 of CM016487.1, forward strand.
AGATACGGTTCTGATACGTTTCCACTGCGTTTTGGGTTTTAATCCCAGCACTTACAACTCTTGCAAAGCGAATAATTGTTTTTAGGACAACACTTATCATAAGCGTGTCTCAACTACCTATTGATGTCTCCAACATATCTTGAGGTTCTTAGTTATTTCAATTCATAAGCCTTGTTATATTATTTGGCTTATTTTTTAGTTTGATATGTATTGTATCTAGTTGAAGTGTAATTAATTTGTTAGTGTATTAAGTTGTTATATATCATTGGAGGGAAAGGATCAGAGGATAAAAATTAGAGACAGTAACACTTATACTATAAATCAATAAAATTAAATTCATTTTCAAGAATTAAATTTCTTTGTCGAAATCTCGTGTGAATAATTATCAACAGGAAAAGTTAGTGAAGCATTATAAGTTGATGAAAAAATTTGAAGTATAATGCAATTTCAAAGTAGTAAAAAAAACAATACTTTTAAACAAACGAATTAGGATTCAAATCAAGTCCACAAATAATAAGAGATGCATTAGCATACTTGTTGACTGATAAATTGGGTATACCAATTGTACAACTGATATACCTTATATTTGATATATCAGTCATTAATATTCCGAATATAAAATATATTAGTTGAAGTTGATCAATTGACTAACATACCAAATATGAAGTTGATCAATTGACTAACATACCAAATATAAAATGTGCAAGTTCATTTAATGTATATATTTTTTTTTGTTACATTTGCAAGTTTCAAAAAATTATTACTAGATTTGTAATTTTTTTTAAAAAAATTCTTGCTATTCTTGCCACTAGCCATTATAATTTTAGGGTAATTGTATTAAGGGAGAATTTGATTTTGAATTTAATTTAATTCTAAGTTTTCACTTATTTTTAATGGGGATTATGCGCGTCTTACGAATGATATCAATGATATACGAGTATTGGTGATATCATTGATGGTACATGTAATATCAATAATAGAACTTAAGTAGATATCTGTGATATCAGTCTATTAGTGACATCTATGTATCGTTGATATCATTGATACCACTGATATTGATGACAGAACTTGAGTAAGTATAAGTGATATCATCTCGATGATATCATTGGAATAAAAAAAAAATTAGTGATAAACTATGATATTCTCTTGTTATTTCATAGAATATCATTTTAACAGTGATATTATTTGACTTTGTCATATCAATGATACATTTCTTTATTTTATTTTGCAGTATTTTGAAATCAACGTTAACTTTTCATTGTTGCTTTTCTGGTGGACAATGAAATCATAACAAATGCTATAAGAATTACAAGATTACCGAGAAGTAATGGATGAAGATAAACAATTCATGGCTAAAAAGATAAATTATCACTAATATATCTTTCTATCACTTATACCTTTCTATTATTGATATATCCTTCTATCACCGCGATCCTGCTATTACTGATATGCTCTATCTATCTCTAGTATCCTTCTTCTCTTACTAATATCGTTCTGTCTTTGACATCCTTCTATCACTGATATCTTTCAAAATGTCAAATCGTGCACCATTTTTTTTTTAAATCGTGAAGTGTTGGTCAAGATGTTTTAAAGCAATGTTACTTTAGTAAATTTAGGGGTTTTAAAAGCCAACTTTGCTATTTTTGCAAATAGTTTCAGGGTATGCTATTGTCCTAATTTAACAAAAAATAATGTTGCTGGCTTAATGAAAATCAAATATAATGTCCGGGCTTAATGAAAATCAAATCTTACATAAACTTAAATTTAAATAATGTGAAGAAGTTTCAAGTGGCTTGGGACTTCTCTTTGTGGGAATCCAAGGATCTTCTCTTTGAGACCATTTTACTTGAGTTGTGGGTGCTTTATTTTTGTGTGTTTGGTTGTTTATTTGCCTTCATTCGTTGACTTGTTTTATGTAGTGTTTTGTATGTGGCTTGACCTCTGATTGTAACGTCCCTCTCTCTTTTTAGCAATACGTTGCTTTTGCAAAAAGTAAACAAAAATTATAAATTATAAATTTCTATTAAAAAAATTATAGTTTCATTTTTTTAATTGAATCTTACCAATTCATACATTTTTTATACTTTATTGACATATATGAGAATATTTCCCTTTTAAGATTCTCGTGTTAAAGGCACATTCACATTTTACATTTTTTCGAGGATTAAAATATCGATGTCGATATTGATATTGACATTTCAATTTTACGTATATATCGACAAAATATCGACGGATATTTTTGTAAATCTCGAATTTTATAAATTTATTTAAATTAATAATTAAGTTGTTTTTACTCCCAAACTAAGTTATGGATATTGTTATTAGTATTCTTGGACTAAATAGATGACATTTTATGTGTTACCAAAAAGATGTTGGAGATATCCAAGGATATTTAATATCGATATCGAATCTTTCGATTTACGGATATATCGACATATATATATATATATATATATATATATATATATATATATATATATATATATAACTCTTCTTTATTTTCATTTTATAATCAAAATAAATATTGTCAATTACGTATTTCACTCTTTAGTTATATTATAGTTTTTTTGGAAAGATATTCATATTTAAATTCAAATTAATATTTATTTTATTAAAAAAACTTAAATTAATATATATTATTTTGTTAAGAAAAACATTAAATAAAATAATAAAATTATATTAATTTAAAAAAATTCAAATTAATAAAAACAAATATGTTATATGAGTTTAAATTATATTAAATTAATTATAAATGAATGAATACTCTTAAGGGCATTCTCGTAACATTATGTAAATTTAAGATATTTTTAAATAGAAATCTTAGAAAACAAACACAGTTGTCCAATTATTCTTAAATATCTAAAAATATTCATATAAAACAAAAATGTTTATTTAAGGATGTCAGATATCAATAATTTCGAGCATCTAAAGATTCTGGTTACTACCTTTTCAAAAAACAAAACGGTTCCTAGAAGTTCTAAAAGAAATTTACCATAGATTATAAATGGCAAGATTTTTTAAAGTTCAAGGTAAAAATTACAATATTTGTACAAGTTCAAGATAATAGAAAAGAAAAAACATTTAACGTCAATTATTTAATTAAATAGTAATATTTCTGCTAAATTTTTAACATTTAACGTCAATTATTTAATTAAATATAATAGTAATGAAAAGAAAAAACATAAAAGCTTTGTTCAATCCCGTGTGATTCTATGCATTGGTATGCATATATGCGGAAAAGTGATCCATGTAACTTCATTGAAATTACTATCTAAGAATAGATACCGGTGTTTAAGTGGTGGATTCAAAAATTTTACATAACAGTACTATGTAATAAAAAAAACTGTTAAAAAAATATAAAAAAAAATATTCATAGCTTCACATATAACTAATTTAATACATATTATAACTGTTTTCTACGAGTTTTAATGTTTTGAAATCAATCCATTATAACTTTATTATCTAATTTATCAAATACATCTTTCTCAATATATGATATAAGACAATCATTCGTCCATTGATCTTTCCTTCGATTATGAAATCGAGTCTTCACGATAATTCATAGTAAAAAATGTTGACTCCATGGTCTCAATATATGTAATAAATCTTTTTCAATACATGATATAAAGAAAACAATATCTATGATAAAAAAAAATTCTGCTGGTTTTCTTCTTCTGTTTTTTTTTTTTTTTAAGTTAAGGGCTTATTTTTTTTAGAAAACCTAAATTCCTTTTCTATTATGGTCCTAAAATTTTAAATTTTAAATACGTGATCTAAGTAGGAGGGAGCAACAGCTACAACCCCATCAAGGTGTGCCCCTACCAGTCCAACATCTTTTGATTTGGGTAAGAAAATTGATTTTATATATATATATATATATAAATTTATATTAAAAATGTAAAAGCTTATAAGTCGAGAGGAGTACGTGTCTCTAGCCTCTACGTGGATCCGCTAATGCTATGTTGAAGCTTGTACTCAATGATAATTAATATGACCTTCTTTTAGTTTATTAGTTAGATAAATATATAAATTTTTTAAAGGAAATAAAAAACAAGAAAGACAGCAAAAACAAAAATTTCAGGGTTATGTAGTTTTAAAAATAGCTTCATCGTCCAACCACAATATTTTTTTTTAAAGTAATCACACAATAGCTAAACATATGCATATAATTTTCTTTTATATATATAATAACAGACAATATTATAAATAATTCGCTATAAATCTATATAATTTATACAACATAGAGATGTCAGATGAACATAGTGAGCGGTAATTAACACATACCCAATTTAATTACATAGACCAGCCAGCGGTAAATTCATAGTTCTTCCGGTTGGCTCATCGACGGATAAATAGCATATGTAAAGGACGACAAGGACCGGCCGTAGCATGCTTTTTCCGATCAGGGAATGTAAAGCTTATTCCCACATTTGCATCTCCAGGCTTCCGGGTAGTACTCGGCCGTCACCGGAGTTCCCGGCGGCACTGGCACATGAACCGCCGTGCAGGGCGTGCACTTCCCGCACTTTGAGGTGCACCGCGGCGGCGACGATCCTGGCCCACCCAATCCTCTTCTCGGCAAGCTCATGAACTCTTGATCTTCACAATTAACGATGGAGTTCTGATAGTGCTGTACTGCACAAAATGTCAATATTAAACCAATACAAACTTAACCTAGAACAACTGTTACTTTAACACTTGTAGTTGTATGTATGCATACATATATACTAATTATTTTTTAATCGGTGAAAAAGTGGACCCCAATAGGTTACATTTGTTGTTTACCATTTGTTCCGTATTTGTACTTATATGTGGGGCCCACTGCCTAATCTGTATTATAAAAACACAAATTGATTCATAAGTGGAGAGTGATAAATTCATTTGTGTTTCGATATTACGTTATCGTTAGTGTACTGTTACAGTATAAGAAGTATATCATTACAGTTTAGAGTCTAACAGTAACACAATAAATGTGACCAATTCACAATTCTAAGTAAACATAATAAAAAACAATCCAATTACATTTACGATTCTGGTCCATTACGATTGATCTATTAATGAAATTCCATTACGATTATTCCAACTCTCACTATAGTATGGTAAACATGACCTAAAAGAACAAAAAAGATTGACACGTAATAGCTTGTCATTAGATAATTAAATGGAATACATAAAGATAGGTGCAGCTCAAGATACACTCAAGTAATTTTCACGATAATTATGTATGGTTGAGGGTCAGTGTCTCAGGCCAGCTTAGGAATGGTTGGAATTGATGGATATGTTTTTTTGTAAGAGATGTGATGGATTATGGTTATATATAATGTATGGACCTAGCTACTCCTACTAGCTAGCTAGTTTACCCTATACTTATTTGGCCATTTTGTAATTATCAATGCTTGTGTACATTGAAGAAACAGCTTAACACAACATCCACATAAACAAATAAATCAAAATAAAATTTAATTACCTGGCTAGCTTTAGCAAATGAGCAGTGCTTAGAGTTATCTGAAGAACAGGAGCAAATCCATTAAGAGATCAGAAATATATATACAAAGGTTTATAGCTAAAACTTTTTATGATATCTTACCTGAACCCCCATTACTCATGATGCTGCTGCAGAATGATAAAGATATGAAAACCATTAAAAATAACAAGAAGAAGAAGAAGAAGAAGAAGAAGATGAAGATGAAGAAGATGATGGGTTTAGGGTTGGTTTTGTTTTTCTCACTGATTACTCTGTTTCTATCAAACTCCATTCACAGCAGAAGAAAATTTGAAGAAATCAAAAGAAATTTTTACTTGAACAAGTGAAACAATGATGATATGATTGAAAACTTTGGATTTATTTTATTCTCGTTCTTCTAGGAATTAATAATGTTTGTGATACAAAGATGTGGGGATTTGAGAAATGTGAATGCAGAGGAGGAATTTTGATTGTGGAGAGAATGAATGGTTTTTAAGGATAAAGAGAGAGAGAGAGAATGAAAATAATTTAACAAGATAAAGATTGATTCTTTTTACAGAGCTTTTGGTGTTTCTTCTTTCAATGATTACCAGATGAAGAAATACTATAAGAACAACTCATTATTCTCTTATCTTAAATCTCTCTTTCCCCTAATCTTATAGTTTTCTCTCTTTGTTTTTTGTTTTTTTTTCTTCCATTCCCACTTCACTATTGGCCGCCCACGGTGAGTGTTTAAATAAGTATTTATAAGTGAAAAAAATAATTATAAATACGTATAAAGTTAATCTAAACTGGCTATAACTTATTCCTTAACTCGATCCCAAACCATATTTTTTAATTTCTTCACTTCTCCTCAATCAATCCAAGCTTGGAAAAACTCTACCCCTTTTCCCAATTATATGCCTTTTGGGTTTTCCATCAATTGTTTAATTTTCAAAGTAGTACCACTTTTTGTACTCTAAAAATTGACTGGCTTGGGATTAGAAATTCAAATGGAGTGCAACCATGATATTAAATTTCTATCGATATTTTTACGTTTTTGTAGATTCAGTATCAATGTGAAAGGTGAATCGATATTTTTATTATATTGTAAAAAAAATCCATGAAACTCATAAAATAAGCATCAAAATGTCACTAATATGAATATAAAATAAATAATAGACATGTTTACTTATTTGAAAATAATAACAAGTTTATTTACTAATTTAAATTCATTTTTAAAATTTTTTGTTTTTATAATTTTTTAAAAAATATCCATCAAAATCGGTATTTTTATGGATATTTCCATCGAAATTTTTATAAAATTAAGATCTCGATATTTCCATCCACATTAATATTTTAAATCTTGGGTGCAACTGTGAGTGCAACGCCATCCACACATATCCTTAAAATCCTTTTACACAAATATAGCTAAAAAAAAAAAAGTTTGTGATAAAGAAATAGGGAGTGTCCATATAGAATCTATTCAGGACAATGCAGTATTGTCCAAGGGTTTGGATTAAAAGTTGGGGAAAAAAATTCAATTTTCACTTCTAAATTTTCAGGTTTTATCACTTTAAATCACAAATTAATAATTATATCAATTTAAACCCTAAATTTTCATAAGTATATCAATTTACACTCTATTTGGATTTAATTTATAAATATCCCGCGGGACATTTATTTATTTTTTCAACTAAACTTCTTATAACTCTATTTGGATTTAATTTGTAAATATCCAGCAAGACATTTATTTATTTTTTCAATTAAATTTCTAAATTGTTATAAATGAATTGATTTAGAATATTTATTAGGATTATATTTGAAAATAGTCAATGGATCAATTCTTACACGTGTGTAGACTTCTTCAAATGTCGATTTAACAAAGAAAAAAAAACTTGGGTGCAGCCGGGCTACAGTCATCTCTTGTGTGCATGCAGCCCGGCCAACACCCAATGAAATTATGCCACATGACATATTTAAAAAAAATAATTTTTTTTTTGTAAGTAAAAGAAAAAAGGAGTATGGGGATAGGTGCAACCTAGAATGCACCTAATCATATTCCTTTAACAAAATGGACGATTATGATTTGCATGAACAATTTTCAAAGAAATCTTAATTGAGAGTCTGACTTGAGTCAATTATGATAAAGTTTAGAGGTTCTATTAAATTATAAGTCTCATACAACGTTTATCCAAATAAAACATAATGAGAGAATTTTTATTGATACAATTATGAAAGTTTCGAGTTTAAATTAATATAATTATTAGAGTAGAGTTTAAATTAATACAACCTCTACAATTTAGGAGTAGAAATTGATATTTACCCTTAAAAATATGCCATTTTCACTTTGAACTCTTTTAGACTCAACGTTTCATTTCTTTCTTATTTAGTATGTTATGATACTGTCTATTTTGAAATTAAACTCGATAGTGTCGTAAACCTCTCTAAAGAAGGGACATAAAATGTTGGTGGGATTCTTAAATAATGTGGTCCCTATTAGAAGGGAATGAATAGTAGTTTTTCTCATTTATGGTGTTAAAGTATATTCTTAAGAGTTGAGGTTTATTGTTTTGTTTGTTTTATGTTTGGGATGTTTCTTGAGCAGTTGGTTTTTACTAGAAGGAGCAGTGGGTGGAAGTTTTAATTTTTTTCTCTTGGCCTTTGGTGTTGAAAGAGATGAATGAATATATATATATATATATATATATATATATATATATATATATAAGTTGGAATTGGGGAGCAAACACATTGTGGAAATATATTATTAAAACCAAAAAAAGGAAAAATCTTTGCTTTTCTCACATTTTTGTAGCTAAGCTTTTGTTTTCATTCAGATTCCTACTTAATGCAATTTATGTTACTTTTTTATTTATTAAAAAGTAACATAAATATATACTAATATTATTGGTTCGTATTAATTCCTATGGGGGTAATTATATATATATATTATACAAAAAAAACTTTAAGAATAATGAGAATATTAAGGAGGGGACAAATAATGCAAGAGGGGGAAGCAGGTGGGGCCAACTCTTACAAGAGATCTCTTTCTCAATTATTTTACCTGAAATTGCATGAGGCCATTATAAAGAGAGGGTCAATATTCTCCATTGATCATAAAAAGATATTGTATATATGTCACTACAACCACAATTATTTAATGCCCATTAGCTACATTGATATGGGTGGTTTATATACATATCATATTATCGTTTTTAAGATGGATAGTTCAATTTCTATATGAGCATAACTTTTGTAACATGCTCTCTAAAAAAGTGATTTTCAACCTTTTTGAGGGGTGAAATTATCTTTTTACCATTAGATTACAACAAAATTTCTCAATTTCTCTCTTATCTCTATTTTCTTTTCGTTTTCTCTCCTCTTTCATTTCCATTTTTTGTTAATGTTGTTGTGCGGACTTTAGTTCATATTTTTTATTTTGTTAGGATACAAGCCTCTACATGTGAGATGATTGCATATTCATATGGTTGTTCGCACAATGTCAATGATTTCAAATTGTAAGGAAACTTTTTTTCCTTGTGTTGCCTCTAGATGGCATGTTTGATACACTATGCTTACTAGTAGGGGTCTCAGGCAACTCTTCCTCCATTCAATCTCTAGTGCTTGAGTTACCCATTGATCGTTGCTTTAGACTAAAGAAGTCTTGTGATCCCAATGGAACATCTCATCCTCCATCTATTCAACTCCATTGGAGTTCATGGGGCCTTGAAGCCTTGACCCATTGCTCTATCTTTGTCGAAGATAATGGTCAAGTCAGCATGACAAGAGTATGACTTGTTCCACATTGATCTCTTTGCATGGAGATGAGTCTACGAGCTAATTGCTAATATATTAGTATGCATACAACATCAATGACAATATTGTTAATGATATGATCTAACCCGAACCCATGTATAGAATACACACGAACACACTTGAACTATTCATATTCCACCCAAATCTGTAGCAAGTTTGACTTTAACATCTCCACAATAGCTATGTATGCTTCTTCAAAGCTCCCACTTTGCATTCTATAGTATTTATGAGTATTGTATGACTTGATAATTTCTCTTCTGGCAGGCCATTGTAGGTGTTGTAGATACTTGGGCCTAAATGTTCCATTGTAAGACCGTCAACCAGGCTCCACCAACAATATGAGTGTCTCCAACAACTATATGTGCATCCTCCACCACCACAAGAAATGAAAAGTATGGCAATAGTTTTTTAAGTCTAAACCGCTGCAACATTTATATTGAAGAGATCAAATTCTTCGTGGAAGCGCGTGAACGCATATGTTAATGAAATTTATTCTGGAAACATTAAAACAGAAGGAAAAAAAATAGAACTAAACCAGAATAAATATATTAAATTTTCAGCATGCTTTAGGGAGAAAAAATATCAAACCTTTTGAAGACTATTTGTTGGAGATTCAGTAGTTGGCTTTATATTTTTATAAGGTTGTGTTTATGCTGTTTTCTCGGATGTCTCAAATAATGTCTTAACATCTGTTTCTGGCATGTCATATTTTCAGGAGAACATTCGTCTTTCCTAATCTTATTTTTTAAAGTGGAATATTTGTATTTCCTAAACTAGAAAATTTCGGCAGAAGTTTATTGATAGATATTTTTCCTTTTATGGCGAAGAACTTTTTATAATAAAAGAAAATATTTTTATGGGAACTCTTTCCTTGTTTGAAACCATGTGTTAAAAGAAGAAGTCGGGTCATCTGCTAAGGTTGCTGCATTAGTTTATTTTCTTGAAGAGAGTTTTGATTGTTGGTGGCCGATGTTGTGCATGCTTTATTGTATTTCAAGTTTTGTTCATTGTAATCCGCTGTGCAAGTTCTTCCATTGAAGTTCTCGAAACTCTGAAAATATTCTGTGTCTTAGGGGGAGCCTAAGACATTATTCATTGAGAAGGGATTTCTCAAGCCTTAAGGGGAGCCTAAGGTGTTGCAAATTGAAAAGGGAGTTCTCAAGACTTAGGAGGACCTAAGTTCTCACGTGGAAGGAGTTCACTGAGTCACGAGGAAGATAATCAAGTTGAGAGGGAATCTCACACGCTATCGGAAGCCAAAGTGTTCATCACTGATATTACCACACTTAGAAGGAGCTTAAGTACTATACTATTGAGAGGGAATCTCACATCTAGGGGGAGTCTGGATGCATTGCAAGTTAAGTTCTGCAAGAGTCACTGTAGAAGTAGTTACTTTACAGATAAGTATTTTGTTGTAAACACTTAACTCATTCAATATTAGTGGATTATCTTTTTGGGCACACTGCCCCCCAGACGTAGGTGATTTATCGCCGAACTGGGTTACCAACTTCTGTGTGCAATTACTCTTTTACTTACAGTTATTTCTCCAGTTATTAAAGTGTATGTTAATGCTTTTCGTTTAACATTCGTGGTTTGAGTGGTGAGGTAGGTTATCGCTTTTTCACTATCTTCTCTATGTCATGAACTCTTCGTAAAACGAACTTCTCCCTTGAACTTGAAAGGAAACTTCACCACAAGGAAACTTCACTATTCTCAAGGTATGAACTGAAGAGGTGTGGGCTCTTTAATTTGGTAGGAAAAATTCTAATGAGAGAGATTTTTCGGAAGAAGCATATTAAGATTGCAAAGAAACTATATCTTTCTCTTTTGTGTTTTTGTCTTAAGATACAAAAAAAACTCAACTTCCCCTTTCCTTTTTTACGTGAGAATGAATTGGTTGGAGGGAGAGATAAAACTCCACTCCACTAATTCATAATAACTTCCAATAGGAGTTATTTTTAACTTAATTAATTTATATATTAAATCAAATCTAATATATAATTAAATAAGTATTAATTAAGGATTGGTTGCATAAATAACAATCAGGCCGAAAATAATAAAAGATGTAGCATAAGGAAAAATATATTAAGGATATTATACAAAATTAGCGCCAGATATCACTGATAGCAGCTATCAGTGATCGCCATATTGGTAAATGACCAAAAAGCCCACGTGCACCATTCACGCTTCTTCTTCCAGTTTTCTCAAATTGAAAGCTCTCACTGATAGCAGCTATCAAAGATAACCACTAATAACTATTGTCAATTTCTATCATTGGTAGTTGCTATCAATGATAACTTTCAATTTGAGAAATATTAAAACAACCTTGAAATAGTAACACTTGAAATATTGGTTTTCAATTTGCTATCAGATATCATTGGCTATCATTGATACACTTTCATCAATTGGAATCAAACTTGAAATATTAACACTTCAAGGCTATTAGTGGCTATCAATGATAGAATTTTATAAGTAGTTATCAACTTTGAAAGGAAGCTATCAATTTTCAAATATTAACATTTAAAGTTATAAGTTAGAGAAGTCTATATCAATGAGAGGTCTATAAGTGACTATCAATGAGAGGTCTATAAGTGACTATCGATCACTGATATCTACCTAAGTCATATCATCAATATCATCAATATCATTCATTTAATTGATATATACCTAAGTCATATCATTGATATACAGATATCACTGATAGCTTCTATTAGTGGCTATCACTGATAGCTTCTATCAGTGGTTATCACAGATAACTGTTAGTAGTGGCTATCAATGATAGACTTTCATAAAATGAAATTGACTTTTATATCATTCATATCATTGATATATGGATATCACCTAAATTCTATCACTAATATCATTAATATCACTTATATCGTGGTTATTGGTGATAGCTTCTATCACTGAGAACATGCTATTAGAGATAACTTCTGTCATTCCTTTTTACTATCAAATAACATGCTATTGTTAATAACTTCTATCATTAATAACATGCTATTAGTGATAACTTCTAGGCATCCCACTTACACTTTTGTTCGAGATTCAACTTTATTAATTAAATTCACTAAGTTGATTATCAATGATAGACTTCTATAAGTAGCTATTAACTGTGAAAGAAAATCATTAAAGATTAAGCTATCAATGATAGAAAATATTAGTGGCTATCACTAATAGACTTTCATTAGTGATTATCAATTTTTGAAAGATTAATACTCAAAGCTATCAGTAGCTATTATTGAGAAACTTTTATAATGATTATCAATAATAGACTTTTATCACTAATAGACTTCTATCGTTGATATCTACCTAAGTTCGACATCACTGATACATGAATATGACTTATATCTATCTAAGTTCTATCACTAATATCACTGATAATTGTTATTACCGATACAAAAATATTTAGTGAATTCTTTTCTAACATTTAAAAATATGAGTAGCTAGTGAATTCTGTAATCAATGATAGAATTCTTTGAGTGACTAATGTATAAGTATATTGGTGGCTCTCACTGATAGATTTATATTATTATATCATAATAATGAAGTCTATCACTGATAGCTACTAATAGATTCTATAAGTTTTAGACTTTTAGTTTTATCTTGAGTATTTACTAATAAATTAGTATACATTAGTTGATAAGAGTTTATAAGTCATAGACTTCTTTCACTGATTGAGTAATTTGTCAGTGATAGAACCTATCATTGGTAGACTATAATAGACTTAGTATATTAGTGATATCATAGGTCATCTGTGATAGAAGTTTATTATGGATAGACTTTATAATTTTAAAGTCCTATAAAAAGAAAGAAAAACTATTAGCATGTTTAATTAGGAAAGTTTGGAGAGAGGAGGGGATTTGGGGAGATGGAAGCAAAAAAACGGAGAAAGGAAAGAAAATTAAAAAAAGAAAGGGAAGAAGAATGGAAGCAAAAATGGAGAAATGAAAGAAATTTTTTAAAAAAAAGGAAGAAGAATAGAAGTAAAAACGGAGAAAAGAAAAAGAAAATTAAAAAAAAAAAAAAAGAAGAAGAATGGAAGCAAAAATGGAGAAAGGAAAGAAATTCTTTTTAAAAAAAAGTGAAGAAGAATGGAAACAAAAATGGAGAAGGTAAAAAAATGGGGGATAGTAGAAGCAAAATTGGAGAAAGAAAATAAATTAAAAAGAGAGAGAGAAAAAAAGAAAGAAGGAGAAGAAGTGCAACAAAACAAAGGAAGGCAAAATTGAAAATTAGAAAAAATTCAAAAGTTGACCGGTCAACACTTCCATATTTGTAAATATTTAAAAGAGGTGCTATATTTTTAGATTTTTTCTCCTTATTTTTCTATCTATTATAAATAGGGAAATTCCTATAAACAGAAAAAATATCAAACTATTTACAAATATAGAAAATTTTTACTGTCTATCAGTGATAGACTGCGATAGAATTCTATCGCTGAAACAAATAAATTATATCGTTTGAGCGATAAAAAGCGATAGAATTCTATCGCGGTCTATCACTGATAGACTGTAAAAAATTTCTATATTTGTAAATAGTTTGGTTCATTTTTCTATATTTGAAAACAACCCTTATAAATATCCATTTATTAATTAACTATTAATTAATTAATAAATTAAATATTAGATATTTAATTTTAGAGATTTTTAAATGATCATCTTTGGGCTCTATATTTAAAAAATGTCTTTAAATTTAAATTTTTTTCAAGAAATGCTTTTAGTGTTATTTTTAGACAAATTTACCATTTTTTTATTTTTTTTTATGTTTGAATTTTATATTTATTTTTCCTATTTTCGAAGTTCATTAATGATAGAGAGAAAGTGAATTTATGATGGAGAGAGAAAATGCATTTAATATGATTTTCTTCTCATTTTCAATTGGGAAAAATCTTTTTAATAATTTTTTCCATTCTCAATGGGAGAGACTTCAGACTTGCACAGAACTAAGTTCAACTGAAATTTCAGTGGATTCTTTTGCCAGCAAGCCTCCCCGATCGACTCCTAGTAATAGAAAGTACAAGTTTGCAGCAGCTAAGTTGGTCTTTCTTGATAAAATGTCCAGCAATAACCTGTTGTCTAAAAGAAGCAGACAAATTCTAAATCATCAAATAAGAGGAAGAAAATAAAATTGAAAAACTTCAGTACACCATATCAACCCACTCCCAGTAAAATTTATAAGTAAAAATAGAACTTTTTTTCAAAAAAAAAAAAAAAACACTTATCAAGCATAGGAGAAATCGTCTGGTAATCACAGTTCGATAAACCAAATGTATTTTTATTGTTTTTACAATCGTCTAATAATACATCTACCTACACATGCACAAACATCTTCTGCACACAGGCACACTAGTCTAACAAAGTGGTTCGTGTTTCTAAGTTATAGAGCAAATCTTTGATATAAGCAAAATAATATATTCATGGTGGAAGAGCTAGTGAACCGCGGCTCTATATCTCTAGCATGAAACCATATATCTTAATCTCATTGCAGGCACAAAGGCAGCCACAACGGCTTATGCCAATAGCTTGTAGGGCTTCTTTCACCAAAAAAGAAGGAAAAAAAGAATCTCATTGGAAAAAACAGGCACAGGGAGTTTGATAGAGCCTCTTCTAATTATCTCAATCTATTAAGAGAAGAAAGTATTATCTAGACTCATTCTCTGGCCATACTACTAAGATATTTCCTACCCAACTATCTCACCGAACACCACTTACATCACTCGTGCAGTCAAGTCTAGCTCCCTCTTGGTCTTGGTTAAAGAACAAATGCATAGCATCCACTTCAACCCTACTCCTAACGATTCCGTTTTTCACCCCTAACATAAGTTAAGTGAATTACGGGTTTACTACCCCATCACAGTTCACACATACACGGGTTACTGTCATTATAAAATTATGTGATGGATATAAGGTATAAAGAACTATTACACTGATAAGAGGAGAAGTTACCACGTTACCCATGCATGTAAAACTAACCTGAACATTTATCTAGTCAGATGGGTATGCAGGAAGACTACGTAGGTCTGATCACGAACTAGATTTTGTGCGATTCACTGGTTAAACCCTCCAAGACTTGATATTCATGCAGCTTTCTGGCATTGTGGTTTTTTATACCATTTCTGAATAGAGTGCTTGCGGTAAACTTTCTTGTGCAGGATGAAGAAATCTTTCTGTTCCTTTCAGTTACTTTCTTTTTCCAATACTCAGATGTGAGAGCCTGAACTGATTTAATCAAACACAATTTTGCAATGAGTCAGATGAATGCTAGGAGCCCCTAATTTTGTTTTCAAAAGATTATCTAAAAACCAGACTATTAGTTATTAAAACTATGCATAAGAACTAAAAGGTATTGGACTAATTTTATCTTAGTTTCCTTATTCTTCTTTTGAATAATAAGGCATTTGAGGATAGTATTATGATGGAAGCTCTGAATATTGGGTTAAGATACAACAAGGGAGTCAGAAAGCACAAAGTTCAAAGAAGTCAGAAATCTCATCCATGAGAGTCAATTGTCAACAGATATAATGCCTTCTATCAGAAAATGAAATAGCCAGTTTGTAATCAAATTAGAGCTCTAAGCATAGAGTTAATTTAGTGATCGAATTGACCAACAAATCTTTTAACTCAACTAAGATCCCTACCAGAATGGAAACCAGCTGATTTCAAAGCATGATCTTTGAGTCTCTTTATCTTCTCAATAACTTCTGTGCGTTTAAAGGAACCATGTGATGTGTAGTCTGCAGTATCACTCTGCTGAAGGCTTGACAGTGCCTGCTATATGCTAGCAAGAAAACTGTAAATAAGTACCGTATTGAATGAGACTCTAATTGAATCTTCACCATAATTTCATTGTATTGAACTAGAAAAGTAACTGAATACTGTAGATTAGAACTGCAATAAGACAATAAGACACAGTAGGTAAAAACCAACATCAAGAGCTAAAAGTTGATAGGCATGCGGGTAAAACAGAGTCATGCATCTAACATAGTATGAAGGTAAGAGGTCTTGTGTTCAAACCATACAAGTGTGTGATAATATTAGGGGTTGTTTGGGCCCCCCACTTCAAGTGGTAATAGCCCACTCCATGTTTGGGGCTCCAATTATAATAGTTAGTGTTTCCCACTAGCATAACCTATAATTAACTACAAAATTACTATTTCAAATCTCTCTTTATCATAGTGTTTACTATTTGTTACAGTGTTTACTATTTCCTATTCATCATCCCCTCTCTCCCTCTTTCTTATAGTGTTTACTATTGTTTACCTAAACTAAAATAGTCTGCACCCCAAACACAGACTATTATAATCCAGTCTGAAATAGTCTGCATTCCAAACATAGACTATTATAATCTATAGGCTATAACCCACATGTTATAATAACCACTAACTATAGTAACCAACTCAACACCCGGAACGCCCTCTTAGTGTTCATTCCAAACTCATTAAGATCTACAATCATATTGTTCATGAGCATCTAATAAATAAGCATGTTCTTCAATTTTTTCATGAGCATATTCTTAAATTCAAACCCTTTGAAGACTGACTCACAAGACATTCTGACAAATCCTCTCTTTACCCATCGTTTTCTCTACTTAATAACCAGCCTTAATATTGTTCAGCTAGATGATGTAAGATGTTTTCTTTCTCTTTTTTCAAACTTACCCACTATTTGCATAGCACCAGGAAAGCTTTTCCTTAGAATTTAGCCACAATATGCATAGCACCAGCAAAACTTAGCCACTGTTTATGCTGAGCTATTCTTTCCCATTTAAGAATTCGTCAGACAAAGCTTTTCCTTGAACTATTATCCATAGCACCAGCATACAGCAAACATCCAGAATTGAACCTCTCCATTCTTCAGACAAATGCACTTTTAACGGAGAGTTATGCAAATGAATACTCGTCTCAATGTCTCTAACAAGGGCAAAAGCTTGAACAAGAAATTTGATGACTTCACCATAATTTCATTGTATTGAAGGAGAAAAGTAACTGAATACTACGAGATGAAAAAAACAACATCAAGAACTCAAAATTGATAGGTATGCCGTGAAAAACCAAGTCGTGTATCTAACGTGGTATGAGGGTAGAAGGTCCAGTGTTCAAACTATATAATGTTATTTTCTCTCCAAATATTGATTTTCACTTGTTGAGCTTTGTGTAAATTTCTAAGCCCACAAATGAAGGGAAGTGTTAAAGCATTGATATAATGAAATTTTCCATAATCCATAATCTTAAGCTTTTGAGTTCAGTAGTGATTTAACAAGATATTCTCATTTCTATGGTCTTAAGGTGCATTGAACTCTTACAAACCAAAACCTCCGTTTCCTGTTAACCAAGTTCATAGATTCCCCGATGCTCCTATTACAGATTTCCCCACTGTTTTAAGGTCCCTCTTACCTTATCGTCGTCATAGCCCAATCTCTGTGGTGTTTTCAAGATTGGATAGAGAAATTCAAATGAATAATACCTCAAAACTGATCATTAAACTAAAGAAAGGAAGCTTATATAGTAGGCCTCTCAACAACTTACATAAAACATACGCAGCTAAAGGAAATAAAGTTGCCAACTGGTAACTCTAAAAATTACAGCTGGTAAAGAATGAAAACAGAACACAACTTAAAAGAAGACTCTTATGCTGATCTATTCTTTCCTATTTAAGAATTCATAGCACCAGCATACAGCAAACATCCAGAATTGAACCGCTCCATTCTTAATTTTCCAAAAGACAAATGCATTTTTAATCTTGATTAAGCATTTAATCTCCCTTCATATTTCACATTCTCATAAGAATTAGCTACATAAGTGGCCCAATGCATCACATAATATGTAGAACATTTATTGGACAGGATCCTCTACCGAAGTGATAAAGAGAAATCTCAAGCAGTTACATAAATAGGAGAAATCCCCTTTTACCTTTATGGCAATTGGAAAAAAGCCAGCATGCAATGAATGCTCGGCGAAGTTTAACCATTCTGCGTGTGAAACTTGAAGCCATGGTTGATTAAAAGACTTCAGTACCCGGAAATTCAAGGCCTCATATCTCAAAGCTAAGCAACTCTAGAAGCATGAAAGTATAAGTAGGACATTAGAGAAACATTCACATCTGCTAACAAATTCATCATTTAGCATAGAGTAGAGATACCAAAACTAGGCGATTCAAGGAAAAAAAGATTGTTGCGATGCTCGGCACAATGAAAACTTCAAAAGCACCAAATCTTAATACAGCAAGCAAAAGTGAATACAACCACGATTTTATTGACACGAGAGAACATATTTATAGATTAAACAAAATAACAACAAAAATAAGGATGAAGCTATTAGCGAAATTACTGATACGCTGAACGATCACAGAGAGTTATGCAAATGAATACTCGCCTCAATGTCTCCAACAAGGGCAAAAGCTCGAACAAGAAATTCGATTACTAGAAGCTTTTGATCATCAGTTTTCTCGGCGGTTTCACGAATGATAGATGGAGATTCAAGTCTGAGGAATTCTTTTAAGCTGGATTTGACATCCATCAACGACATCGCGTCTTTGGAAGCGGGAAAGAATTCCAGAATTCGCAAAGTAGAATCATCCAATCTGTGGAAATCTTGAGCGGTAAAACATCAGAGAAAATGTAACGATCGATAATAAATGGAGATTATCGATGAAAAAATTCGAACGAATGAGTTAGATAAGAATTGAGAATGAGTAGCCAAACCTTCGGCTTCTGAGCCGCGAAAGAAAGAGAGAGTATTGGTCCGCAACTGAACAAGACATCAATTAATTGGCGGGAAAGGTTTGTTGATCTTCACAGTCAGAT
The DNA here is from genome assembly GCA_002890555.2 of Lagenaria siceraria. Taxonomy (NCBI): domain Eukaryota; kingdom Viridiplantae; phylum Streptophyta; class Magnoliopsida; order Cucurbitales; family Cucurbitaceae; genus Lagenaria; species Lagenaria siceraria. Next base: position 16,400,892 of record CM016487.1, read on the forward strand.
ATTGTGTTAAGCTTTTTACATGAAATGATAATGAAACCTAATTTTCTAAAAAAAAATTTTCTGAGATAAAAAAATATAAAACCATTTATATAGAATAGAAAAAAAAACATCAATAAACTTTTATCATTTCCACTTATAGACTTCTATTAACGTCTATCACATTTATCTAAAAATTTTGTTATTTTGTATAAATAGCTTCCCTTATTTTTTTTATTTTTAAAAATTTTTCAATTGTCTAAGGAGTTTTGCTAAATTAAGTGTAGTTTTACTACACTTTATGGCTAAATATATGCAACATACCTAGCCAAAATCAACTTAATTCAATTGGCATTGTATTTATATTATCAATTTTGAAGTTTTAGATTTGATTTTTTCACTCGAGAAATTGTTAAAAAAAATAGTTAGATAATCCAAAAAAAATAGAATTATCGACTAACCTACAAATTTTAAGAACTAAACTTACCATTTAACCTAATAAAAAATAATTTATTGATACATCAACTTTAGCCGATATGAGCCGAAAGAGAAATCAAATTGCCTACTTTTCAAAAGTGAGAGGTTTGGATAGCTCAAATACTTGAATGATACCATCAACTTATACATAAATTAAATTTGGACATTTAAAAGTATATAGACTAAAATGGAATGAAATTTGCAATAGAAGACCAAAACAATCTTTAATATGTAATTTTTTTAGTACGACAATTGTGGAGTAGGAGGATTGAACCTCCAACTTTTAAAGAAGAAAGTTATATCAATTATCGTTTAATTACACTCATTTTAATCAATTGACATATATAATATGTGTTAGTTAACGATGAAGAGGTCTATATTTTAGATAGTAGGTGTAAAAAAAACAACCAAGATGGTGTCAAGTTTAATTAATTATTTTTACTATTATTTAGTTTCAAATGTGGGGTGGCTTAATTAGATGGTGAGGAAAATTGGACGAAACAACAAGATTCTAGATTTCGTTTGGATTTTTGGTAAAACATGTGCTACTCACGTGAGGCCATTTTTTATAATACTTAATTTGTCGTCTTTCATAAAAAAATATTGAATACGGTGTAACTGTTGTAGCGTAAATTAATCCAGAATGAAAATACAGTGTAACTGAGCCGGTTATCAATTTTGAACCCTGCAGAGGTTAGAGAAAACAGTGGCACATTTTTCGCCCAATTTGAAATTTGAATTGGTAGTTTTTCTTCATATTTGATTTCTATAACCACTTTTCGAATCTATTAAAAAAAATCAATCTCAGATCTTTATCTCTCAATTTAAATTTCAATTTATTGTAAATCTTTAAATTTTACCTTATCTTTTTAATTTTTGTTAACTTATTGGATTGTTATTAACATATTTAATTTCAATTGAATGATTCGTCCTGATTTTTCGATTTTTTTTATCATGTTTTAGCATGTAACATATTATTATAGTTATGTTTATATAAGTTTTCACCAATTAATTAAAGAGTAATATGAAACTATAAGATTTAACTAATCGACATTTACACATACAATGTAATTGTAATGTAAATTTATGAGATTTTAACCATCATTTTTTTTTTTTTTTTTTTTGTGATTCGTTATTATAACAGAATTTTGTATCTTCCATATTTTTCTCCATGAATATATATCCAAAACTATCTTTTGTTATCATATTCGGTTTTATCTTATTCTTTTTTTTTATTATTATTTATACATTTTCTTATCAAATTCAGTTATATTTTATTCTTTTTCGATTTGTTTATATATTTTGTTATCAAATTCAACTTTTTGTAACCTTCTTTTTTCGAATTGATTTAGTTTTATCTAATTCTTTTTCAATTTTTTTTACATTTAGAGATTTGTATTCTTATCACGGTTTATCTATTTTTTTTATTTCATGCATTTTTTGTTTATATTACTACTATTTATATAATTTATATTTTTAAAATATAATATAATAATTGTTGGGATTTATGCACTAAAGCCTCATAATTTATTAATTGATTAATTTAATTATTAATTATGCAATATTAATTTATCTATTAACCGTAAAAATCCAAGGTTATTATATGAAGTCTTGAACATGTATGTAGTTGACATACGGGTGGATCATGTTCAAGAAATAACCTAGGGATTTATAGTATACGGATAAGGTTTGGTACCTTATCATGGTAACATTATGGATACGACCCACTTTGTATTCATGTGGAGACATGTGAGTGGGTGTATCCTATACAAATAGTTTGTATAAGATCGAATCACGAAATATTTAATCTCTCCTTGTAAATCCATTAATTGATGAGATTAATATTTCATAGGATGATCATGTGCGACTCGATCTTAATCCTAAGTGACTTATGAACTCCTGTTTGTAAGGTCAAACCTTTGATTTGCACGGGTGAGAGTGACCCAAGTTGCCGACTCAATAAGCCTACCATTTTAGGGACTTGACTAAATGGGGAGCTAGAAACATAAGCTTCACAAGATGGAATTTTCTTTCTGCATAGGGTAAGTAGATGAGTAGTTCCCGTTGATTCCGGGTCTTGAAGAAGGGGTCACACCCTCTCACTGGCCCGATAGAGACTTAGTTTATGGTTGGACCATAAACAAATTGTTCATTAGAGGATTCAGTAGTACTTAAGGAAAATGGGTAATTATAGGGGTAATTATAGGGGTAAAACGAACATTTGACCCAGGTGCAATTATGAACAACTCGTGAAGGATCAACTTGCTTATATTGATTATATCCATGGACACAACTTGTTTTATCGTGCATAACAGTTCAACTGTGGGTCTATAGTGGTCTGACCTGTAGTTAATGAATGAAGATTAATTTAATTAAAGAGTTTAATTGATTAATCTTGGATCCATTTGAGTTTATAATCGGTAGGTTCATAAGGTCCCCTACTAGCTCACCACATACTGACAAGGATCAACTATGTTAAAAGAAAATTTTGAAATGTTCAAATTTATGAGGGAAAATATTAATTGTATTGGATACAATTTTATTACAAAGTTTATTTGAATGAGATTCAAATTATAACTTTATAATATGGGAAAATTAATTTATTTGAGTATGATTCAAATAATTAATTATTTGGATGAGATCCATATAATAAAGTTATTTAATTTAAATAAGATTTGAATTAAATAATTGGAGGAAGAATTAATTAATTTGAATTGAATTCAAATAATTAATTGTTTAATTTGGATGAGATTCAAATTAAAGAGTATGCAGTAGATAAATATTTAAATATGATTTAAATATTTAAAACAACTTAATATGAGATATTATTTGGGTAGATATTTAATAATATTAAATATTATTAAATATTTAATTTAAAAATCTCATTATCATTAGGAGTAACCTTAGGGCCCTTAGGGAGCCCTCATGGAACATACTCTACACACCCTCCCTCTAGAAATTCTCCCAATTTTTTTAGAAACTTCCTTCTCATTCCCTTTATTCTTTCAAGAAACGGTTCCCACAAACCGAATCCTTGCCAGAGTCATAGCAAGGAAGATCTTGTGGAATTAAAAGAATTCAAGGAGAAGACTATCGATTCAAAGAAAAGTTTTTCAATGCATCGACAAAGGTATGGTGCTTAACCTATTCCTGTTTAGTTGTAGTTTTAATTCTTTCAAAGAAATCAAAGAACGCGATCACACACTTCCACCAGGATTCAGTCCCTTCAATAATATAATAATATATCACTAGTATATAAACTATAGATCTTGTGAATTTAAATTAATTATCACAAATTATTGGATTTGTTTGTCTTTTAATTTTGTATTTTAGTGGCAAAATTGATATAATTGAGAAGATAATCTATTTAAATTTATTTGATACGAGATTTGAAAATTTTGTATTTAAGTTGATAAAAGATTTGAAAATTGTAAATTTTAAATTTAAGTGAGAAAAGTATAAGAGTCAACCTTAACTAGAATTTTATAGGGTCAACCTAAATTGGAGTTATATATATATATATATCATTTTTTAAAATCCAATAAATTTCAAGAGAATTTGAAATGTCTAGATTTCGTTTTAGAATCCAATTTTAATATAATTCAAATCAGTAAAAAGTACAAAAAAAAAAAAAAAAAGTAATCCTACAGGCTACAACTTATTTCTCTCCTCCCACTTTGATTGTTTTACCATTATCGAAGTCTCATACCATATCACTAGCACGTTAAGGTTTTTTTTCTTTTTTTTTTCTCTCACTCCTTTTTTGTTCGTTCATGAGTCTCTAATCAGCAGCCATACAACTCTCATTCTAGCACGTTAAGGTTTTTTTTTTCTTTTTCTCACTCTTTTTTTGTTCGTTCATGAGTCTCTAACAACTTCCATTCTAGCATGTTAAGGTTTTTTTTTCTTTTCTTTTTCTCACTCTTTTTTTTTTTTTGTTCGTTCATGAGTCTCTAATCGGCAATCATTCAACTCCCATCCATTTTCTTTCCTTCAATTGTTTCTTTTTTTATGTGATGCTATCACCAATTATTGAATGCCAACAACATCCATCTCACTCTTTTCTTTTTCCTTTCTTATTTCACTCTATGCTTCAAACACAAACCATTATGCTAAATCTTGTTTTCCGTTGCAATCCTCACTAATTGGTTACATGCCTTTATATTTTTTTATTCCTTTTTCTGTATCTGTGTGTAATTATTAACCTGTAAAATACTTAAATACAATGTATTTATGTTGGTTTAGCTCTTTTTGGCATGTTGTATTGGTTACCGTGGTAATTGTTTAATTATAATGTATTTAAAGTTTTTTTTATTGTTTTTGCAACTTTCGAGTTTCAACTTAAGAACATTAGGTATTTATTTGTAAGTGAGGGCAGTTTTCACAATTTTTCATTATTATTTTAATTATTTAATTCGATTTTGCCATTTTCACAAATTTGAAAACTTTTTGTTATTTTTTCAAATGAAGTCTCTAAATTTGAGTCTCCTTATCTTGAGTGGTTTTCTTTGTTGGTATTACATGATATGTTTGTGTAGTTGTTCGGCTTTTGATTTTCTACTTAAAAAAAGGGTTTTCAACATAAATAGCATTAAAATAAGACACATTTTACGTTGTTGTCTAAAACATCCAATTTTTTACAACAAAAAAAAAGACGGAAAATTGACAAAAATAGCCTATTTAAACATTATTTTTATAAAAATAGCCTATTTTTGAAAAACAAGTTTTTTTTGGACCCCTTGATGATGAAAATGATGTAAGCAAGAGAAAACTTTGTATGTAAAATTACCTTTTTGCCCTCCACTACTTAATAAATTTATTATATGTGATTAACAACCCAATTAATTTAATTAGTTTACCCACAAAATTAAATGTTCTTCTTATAAATTAATTTAACCCACCAAAAGTAATTATTTTTATAATTTAATTAATTACTAAATCCACAAAATTAAATTTCCTACTCTATCCAAACTTATTACATTCACCAACCCCTTTAACTACACACAACCACCACACACAACCATCCCTCTTCACACAAAATTTTCTCTCAAAATTATACTCTCCTCTTCTCCTAAAATTCTCACAACTCTCTACCACTCATCTCTCTCTTCACACAATTCAAAAAAGGTATGTATTTTCTTCATTCAACTGCATTATTTTCTTTAATTTTGTTAAATATATCATGTTTTAGTACGACTTTTACTACTGGAATTATTTTTATAATCTATTTTGTTTTAACCCAAAAAAAAATACACTGAAGAGGCCCGGTCGGGCTTCTTTCCAACGACTGGGCCTCCGCCGGGCTTCACCAGGGAAGCGAATTAGTGGTTCAAATTAGGACACGTATACAATTACGCCCGGCCGTGTTTTCACCTGGTGCACTAGGGACCGGGTTTTTAGGGTTTAATTATACATATATTCTTGTAGGCCCGGTCGGGCTTCTTACCATAGGACCGGGCCTCCACCGGGCTTCACCAGGGGGACGAATTGGTGGTTTAAAATTGGACACGTATGCAGCTAAGCCCGGCCGAGTTTCCACCTGGTGCACCAGGGACCGGGTTTGCACCGGGTTTTTTCTTTTCTATTTAACTTTTATTTAATTTTTAATATAATTTATCATCTCCCTTTAACATATATATGTTTTGTTTAATATAATTTTACAAATTATACCTTTTTGAAATAGTTTTAATACAAATTATACCTTCTTAACATAGATTTTCAAATTATACCATTTTAGATCATTTCCTACTTATTACACCTAACCAACCAACATTTAACTCTCATACCACCTTTTTACCTAAATCACATAATTCTCTCAAATCACCTTATTCTCACAACTCATCTACTTCTCACAACTCACCTAATTATTCACCACCTAATTATTCACAAGACTACTCAAAGTTTGGTGAAGGTATGTATTTCATTTATTTAACATGTTATTTATTGATAAGCATCTTTCAACGTTAGAATCAAATACTACTTACGATTTAGGGTTTCTCACGATTGACTGATTTTGATTCTACTACTTTTTGGTGAGATACATGCATTTTAATTGACCCAAAATTATTATTTATATTCATCTAACATTTCCACAAGAAGTAGTTTTTAAAAAATAGAGAATGGAGGTTTGAGAAAATAGAGAAAATAGTTTTTTTTTATGTTGAAGCCCGGCCGGGCTGCACCGGGCTTCCCCCGAGTCATGTGGCCTGGTGCAGCCCAACCAAGTCATTACTCGGGCGACGCTCGGCCGGGTGTAACCCGGACAGAGTATGGTCTAAGGATGACCCCAGGAGGGGCCCGGCCGAGCTTACATAGTTCTACCCAGGACCGAGCCCACCCGAGAGGGATACCCGGTTAGAGACCGGCCGGGGCAATGATTTTTTTTTTTCATTTTCCTCTCCTCATTTTTTTTCATCTTATTTGTTGTTACAGGTATGCCTCGTGTTTGGGTTTGCTTTGGTGGTGTTTGGTATGAAAAGGAAAAGGATTACGATGGAGGAGAGATGAGGGGATTTGACATAGAGATTGGAACGACGTATGGTGAATTCTTGGCTGAAGTTTACCAGATAAGTAGTATAAATCTAGGTCAATACAATCTTGTGATCCGATGTATACTCCAATTAACGTCCAAAGCTCCTGCATTTGTCATTCGTAATGATGAAGATCTTCACACATTCTTGACATAGAAAGAGGTGTCGGTAATACCTATCTATGTATCAATAGTTCCACGATCTTCAAGTACTGAAGTATTACCTCTGCATAATCCATCGATTAGACACACTGAAGAAATTCCATCAACGTCTAGGCAAGTCTCTTGCAAGACTGAACCCACATTTTTTTATCCAAACCCACCAATTACTTCGTTGGGGGATGATGTAGATCAAAATCAATATCTCAATGATTGGGATTGGAAGGAGCCAAGTGATGGTGGATACGAGGTTGAGGCTGAACCCACTGAATATGCTGAAGAAGAACCTACTCAAGATGCAATATGTTCTCATAACTTGTCCCACCGATCTAGTAGTACAGCGGTCATGCCAGGTCAGTGTTACTCTTCTGAGGATGTAGAAGTTGGTGATATATTCTTATCTAAAAAAGATTTGAAACTTCGATTATCTATGTTAGCAATTAGAGGTAACTTCCAATTTAGGGTGAAGAAGTCGAATACGCAATTATACAAAGTTAGATGCATTGTAGAAGAGTGTGAATAGAGACTAAGAGCCGTTAGAATGAAAAGTTGTGAAATATTTAAGATTTCAAAATATGATAATGTACACACATGTAAGAATGAAATATTGACTACGGATCATCGACAAGCATCTAGTTGGGTTGTAGGACATTTAGTAAAATCCAAGTTCGAAAATATTAGTCGTTCATACAGACCCAAGGATATCGTGAAAGACATAAAACAGGAGTTTGGAGTTAGTCTAAGTTACGATAAAGCATGGAGGGCAAGGGAAGAAGCATTAGTATTAGTTAGGGGGTCACCGGAGGAATCTTACAGAATGTTACCCAAGTTTGGTGAAGTCCTACAAATTGAAAATCCTGGTTCTGCCTTTGCATATGAATTGACTGAAGATAAATATTTCAAGCATGTATTCATGGCTTTAGGTGCTTCCATTAGGGGGTTTTTAAATTGTATTCGCCCTCTCTTAATTGTTGACGGAACCCATCTAAGAGGAAAGTATAGTGGTAAACTACTTCTTGCGACAGGGGTTGATGGAAACAATCAAATATACCCAGTTGCTTTTGGTATATCCGGTGGTGAGACCGATGAATTTTGGTTGTGGTTTTTTCAACAAATAAGACTTACATTTGGGGTACTTCAGGATTTGGTTATTGTGTCAGATAGACATCCCAGCATTAAAAAATCAGTTGCAATGGCATACCCAGAAGCATTTCACTGTATCTATATCCATCACTTGGGTGAGAACTTGCTAAAAAACTTCAAGAATAAGGATGTATTGCAGATTTTCGATAAAGCAGCTAGGTCATTTTCTGAGTCAGCTTTCAATTACCACTGGAGTCAACTTGCAGGAATTTCGATAAGGTTGTTTTATGGGTTTGCATGGATTTTGCATGGATTTATGCATGTTTAGGGTTTTGCATGGATTTTGCATGTGTTTGGCATATTTAGGGTTTTGCATGGATTTTGCATGGATTTTTGCATGTTTAGGGTTTTGCATGGATTTTGCATGTTTTTGACATATTTAGGGTTTTGCATGGTTTTTACATGGATTTTTGCATGTTTAGGGTTTTGCATGTTTTTGGCATATTTAGGGTTTTGCATGGATTTTGCATGGATTTTTGCATGTTTAGGGTTTTGCATGGATTTTGCATGTTTTTGGCATATTTAGGGTTTTGCATGGTTTTTACATGAATTTTTGCATGTTTAGGGTTTTGCATGGATTTTGCATGTTTTGGCATATTTAGGGTTTTGCATGGCTTTTACATGGATTTTTGCATGTTTAGGGTTTTGCATGGATTTTGCATGTGTTTGGCATATTTAGGGTTTTGCATGGATTTTGCATTGATTTTTGCATGTTTAGGGTTTTGCATGGATTTTGCATGTTTTTGGCATATTTAGGGTTTTGCATGGATTTTGCATGGATTTTTGCATGTTTTGGCATATTTAGGGTTTTGCATGGATTTTTGCATGTTTAGGGTTTTGCATGGATTTTGCATGTGTTTGGCATATTTAGGGTTTTGCATGGATTTTGCATGGATTTGTAGGTTATCCAGGTCCGCGAAAGTATTTAGAAAACATCGGGATCGAGCGGTGGGCACAAGTGTATCAGTGCAATCGAAGGTACAATCAAATGACGACAAATCTTACAGAATCCATAAATGCAGTTCTAAAAGATGCACGACAATTACCTATCACAAAGTTCCTAGACCATATTCGTGGTTGGTTACAGAACCTGTATTATACACGTCGAACCGAGACGTTGTCTTGCCAATCCAGATTATCAAGTTACGCAATGGATATACTGAAAAAGGAGGATGACCTAGCAAGTAGATATCAAGTTAAGCCGATTGACCAATATGAGTTCGAGGTCGTTGACGGGGGGTTGAGAGGTCGGGTCAATATTCACGCAAAAACTTGCACTTGTCGCAAATTTGATTATTATCAACTCCCGTGTTCACACGCGATTGCTGCATGCCGATTTTGAAATATTGATCTCATAACTCTCTGTTCCAGGGCATACTATACAGAATCTGTACTGGCTGCTTACGCTGAACCTATTCGTCCACTTGGTCACATTTCAGAGTGGAAGCATTCACCAAATTTTGTTGATACTGAAACATTACCTCCAAAAAGAGTTCCAAGAGTAGGTCGCCCTCGAATGGCAAGATTTCATTCTGCAGGGGAAGTTCGTTAGATACACAAGTGCTCTAGATGTGGGCAACGGGGACATAACAAAGCGAGCTTTAATACGGCCGAATGACTTATTAATGTTTTAGTACGTATGTATAATATTGACTTTTTAAATGTAATGACACCTTCAATAATATTTTAAGTGTAATGACACCTTCCACTGATAAATTGCATGAAAATATATATCATCACGATGTAAGTATGTATAATTACATCAAAATATTTTGGATACATCAAAATAATTACATCTAAATATTTATAATACATTTACTAGAATATGGTAATATTGCCCCAAATTTGGATAGCGCATTGTCTACAAAAATAATTCATCATATCCTGTGTTATGGTATCCATACTGGAACCAGTTACGTCATATTCAAAAAATTTACATGCAAATAAACCACAATCACCTCCTTCTACTTGTTGTGGAATGGATACATCTCGACGTAATATCCAAATATCACTAGACTCTGTAACACCACCAGCAACAAGTAACCTCGTGAAGTTTTTACAGACCATTCTAAACTCACGTTCCAAATCCATGCTAGAATGGAGAATAACCATTGAATCATACACGACCAACTCCTTTGTCTTGAATACTGCACACAGAAGCACCCAATGAATCCCAGAAAGGTTCCAAGGCATGTACACGGCGTCAACGTCTCTCCAATGTACATCGTGATCAGTGTGTTGACCTTTCACATACTTCAGAACGCTAGTCTCTTTACTCCAATCGACGGGACGATCAGCGTGCCTTAGAAAATTCTGATCAAGTAACAAAGGCCTCGTGAATAAAGATACAATACATGAATATAATATGAATCCAAAAATGAAGATAGCGTACCGTGACTAGTATGTCAGCTACGACAAATTTTAGACGACACAAGTCCGGACAGGTTTGCATTTTTTTTTTATAAACATAAAAATGGTGTCTATTACCTATAATAATATAGTATATTGTCATATAAATAAATAATAATTTAAACTTCTTAAAAAAAACGTACCTCATCCCCCAACCATTTATATGGGGTCAATAGACTATCGAACCAAGTTTTATCCAAGTAAGCATAGTTATTCCGTCTCACAGCAGTAGTCGGATCCGCACTAACCATCCATTTACTGAACTTCAACTCGAGATCTTCTAGTATGTCCATTATGGGATTGTAGACCTTGATCTTTTGTCTCTTACCATCATTCCTTGTGTCCTTCCATGGCGTAGTTAATTTCCAGGATTTTTTTCTCTTACGACCCTCACAAATTTGAAGAACACGGCTAGTATCCCGAGAACTTATACTGATAACCTATACAATCGTAACGTAAGTCAGAAACAAACCCTAACAGCACAATCGTACCTAATAAACCCTAAGTCAGAAACTCAACATGACAAATGCATGGAATAGGGGGGTCAATACATCCAACCTAAACCCTAATCCAGAACAACAAACTCTAACAGCACAATCGTACCTAATAAACCCTAAGTCAGAAACTCAACATGACAAATGCATGGAATAGGGGGGGTCAATACATCCAACCTAAACCCTAATCCAGAGCAACAAACCCTAACAGTACAATCGTACCTAATAAACCCTAAGTCAGAAACTCAACATGACAAATGCATGGAATAGACCTAAACACTAAGGGAGGGGAAGGGTTCGAGTTAGTGGATGGGAGGTTAATACATCCAAACCAATCTAAAGGTTAATATGAATTTGTAGAGTTAGTCAACAATTATTTGTATAAAAAGAAATATAATTAAGTAATAAGGGAGATAAAATTGTTTACGAAAAGAGACACAATTTTATTTATTCCAGAAGTTCGAAAATTACATAATTAACATAAAGAAAAAAAACAGACAACATCTATATACTAAACCCTAAACAGCATGACAGTTCCTATCATTGCCTCGCTCATACCTCGTCCCTTCGCTCGTGAACACTCGAGGCTTCGTCAGCTACAACTGCCTTGGGGTTGACGTTATGGCAATCATCACCAACCCGATGATCTAGTAGCAGCTCACGATTTGCGTCAACTGGACTCGTCCGCTCGATCGGATCACGAGCACTACTCCGGTCCACAGACTTACCCTACAAAAAAAAAGTCTTAGTACTAGTTTATAATAAAAAAAATTAAACAATTAAAGTTAATACTAGTTTATCAAATCTTGGATAGTTGACGAATGAATTTCTTTATTGACTTGACGTCTTTCTCCAGGCCCGCCACTCGCTCGTTAATGGACTTCACGAGCTTCAATAACTTTTTTAGGGTTTTATTTTTCTTCTTTTTCCTCTTCCTCTTTTGACCATCCTCCTCTTCATGAGCATCATCAATATCATGAGACATTGAAGGCCCAGCATTCTGAGCATCATGAGTCACAGGAGGGGCGTCTAGTGCAGGTGGTAGTGGTGGGGCTTCAGGTGGCAAGACAACACGTTCGAGGAACGCGATCTCCTCGTCAGTTGCCACCAACTCTGGAGTGATAAATACCTACAATGAAAGATAAGATTGTAAGTTACATAAACCCTAAAAAGATTAATTCCTAAACCCTAAAAAAATAACGTACCTCTTCAACACCAAATACATCATCCCTACTAAAGGCATAAGAGGGAGAGTGAGAGCAAGACCAACAACAAATGCGTGGAATAGCATTATCGTTCAATCTATTCGCAACCCGTTGCGTCAACGAAGAAACAGTCTCGTACGCCCAAACCTACATAAAATATATACTGTTAGTCAAATAATAATGCAAGAAAAATATGAAACACTGAAACTAGTTATAGAAACTAACCTGAAAAGCATGAGGGAGTCCATAGAGACTATACGTCTGCTGCCTCCCGTCCCTACTCTCCTTCCACTTATCAACCTTGTCCTGCAACCCTTTCTTCAACCTCTTCATTGTCATGTCGAAGATATATCTACCCCAATCTATGTTGCAGAACATCTCCCAATCATCTATAAACCCTAAAAACTCATAGTTCATACTAACCTTCCTCTCCCTCCCCATCAATCCAAACTCAATAAAATAAAAGAGGGATATCTTAATAGCATCCTCATCGTTCTCGAACACGAGCAATGGGTACTTAGCATCTAACTCGTACCCCTTTAACCCCTCCACCATGTTAAGGTATTTATCCCTAAGTCGAACATGTGAAGTATCTCTATCCCTCCATACAATTTGGTGTTTTAATCCAATCACCAAATCACACTCCCTACGTCCAAATGACACCCGTGTGTTCATTAAGTTAAAGCTAAGCACATCCCTCCTACTCTCCCTCACCTCTCGCAACAAAATATAATGAATAAGAGGATCATTAAACATTATATTAGAATCTAGTAAAACCCCAAAACAGGCTTGCCTAAACATATCTAATTGGGTTGGGGTCAACTTTTTCTTAATGCTCGCTTGAGCCTTTCCTAGGTGGGCACAACAGGTAAGGGCAGCAGGAAAATGGTTATCGGGACTTATTTTTAGTACCAAATCCATCCTGCATGATATACATATACACAGTCAAACAGTTGAAGTATAAAAATGTAAATCACTGTATATATCGAAAATGATTATATACTTGCAAATGTTCTAACCAATATATGAAATATACTAGTAAGATTGACTAAATTCCATTTAAGTAAATTTAACCGAATCTCCCTAATGACTTTCAAATAAACAAAGTTATCTATCAGGGTATATACATCTCAAATGAACTTAATATTCAACATATATTAGTGTATATATCATAAAACAAAAAGTATCAATAAAAATTGAAGATATATATCACAGTATATATCGAAAAATCTCCCTATATATCAAGAACAAATATATATATTTATATATTGAAAAAACATAAAAGTACATCTAAATCCACGACGACGACGGCGATTGGTGACAAGTGCAAGATCTTGGAGACACGCGAGTTGGAGTGAGATCGAAGAAGTTTGGCCGGAAAAAATCGAGAAAAAAAAACTCAATGTCGGTCGAAACTTGAACGGCGGGAACGGCGACCACGACGGCGCCCGAAACTTGAACGGCAACCACGACGACGGCAGAAACTTTAACGGCGGGAATGGCAGACGATATGTTGAACAATGGGAATGGCGTCGTCGACGGTGGTTGGGCGGTCCGAGGGAGGGAGGCGGCGGCTGGTAAGATGAGAGAGAGTGTCTTGAGAGAGAGATTGAAGAAGATGGAATGACTAGAGTTTTGAGATAGAGATTGAAGAGATTGAAGATACACGAATTTCTAGGCTATGCATGAGGGAGAGATACACAAAAACCTAGGTTTGTTTATTTATTTATATATATAAAATGTAGGTGAGGGTTAAATTGTAAATAATCATTGATATTAGTGAAAATATTAAAGCAAGAATGTCTTTTTTGGGTATTTCACATTTTTAACCCTTTCACAAGTTTTTTTTTACAAATAACCCCCTCAACTTTTTTATTTAATTTTAAACTCTTTTCACTTTTTATAAAAATATAAAATTACCATTTTACCCAAACTAAGAAAATTACCATTATACCCCTATTTGTGAAATTACCATTTTACCCTCAACATTTCAAATAATCTCACTCTTTCTTCTCCCACCTTTTCACCTCCCTTCTCCCACCTCTTCACCTTCCTTCTCTTCCTACCTCTTCACATTCCTTCTCTTCTAACTCAGATTGTGCTCCAAAATCTTTGATCTCCAAACTCAGAAATCACTCACGAGTTGCTTTCTTCATTTTTCGTTAACGATTTTTCAAGCTTTCATTTCCAACAAGGTACATTTCGATCCTTCTCATTTTTCGCGGGTTTTTTTTTTTTGTTTGATGATTTTTTGATTCATTTTTAAAAATGAGGGATTCTTCTACTATCTAAATGAGTTTTGCATGTTTAAAATCCACATTTGTATTCACTAGGTTGGTTTTTTCACTGTTTTCAGTTAGGGTTTTATTGGCATCTAGATTTTGACCGAAAAATCTTACCTTTTTAGTTGTTTCATCATTTAAAATACATTGTCAGTGTTGTCTGAATACTTTTGTAGTGTTTATTTTGATTTTTGCCGCAAAAAACGAAAGCTGTTAAGTCTGTGTATAGAGTAGGCCCGGCCGGGCTTCGTACGAATCTCACTGGGCCTGTACAGAGTGGGAAATTTGGGGAAGAAGATGTAAATACCCGGTCGGGCCTTCACCGGAAAGATGAGATAGAGTCTTGAGAGAGATTAAAGAAGATGGAATGGCTAGAGTTTTGAGAGAGAGATTGAAGAGATTGAGATACACGAATTTCTAGGCTATGGGAGGGATACACAAAAACCTATGTTTATTTCTTTATTTATATATATATATATATATAATGTAGGTAAGGGTTAAATTGTAAATAACCATTGATATTAGTGAAAATATTAAAGCAAGAAGGACTTTTTTTTTTTTTTTTTTTTTTGTAAAAAATTGGATGTTTTAGACAACAACGTAAAATGTGTCTTATCTTAAGGCTATTTATGTTGAAAACCCAATGTAAAAATCTCTAAAAAAAAAATGAGGCTTCTAAATTTGCTATTTAAAACCAAATGGGCCGGAAAGTAAAGCCCAACTAGTGAAGCCCATTAGTACACATTCTCGCCGCCGATTGCAATCCGGTAGCCGGCCAAACCAAACGACGAGCGGACGGAACCCTTCCAAATAAGGAACCGAAACGAAAACTGCCGTCGCCAAAATTCGATCTCTCAACTCGTTTTGGGCTCGAATCTCAGTTGCTTGTGTGTGAATAACGAAGAGCATCAAAGGAGGAGGAACGCGCTATCCACAGGCATGGCCGGACGAAGCCATCAGCCGAATGGCTTGAAACGACGTGAAGTTCCGTTGAGCCGAAGCCCGCCTGATGATCGTCGATCCCATCATCGTCTTTCTCACTCATCTTCCGTCGGCGGTTCTTCCAGGGCTCACCAGGCAATCCTTCTCGAAGATCGGATATCTGCCCAACACCGAGAGATTCAGACTCTCCTCTCTGATAACCAACGGCTTGCAGCCACTCACGTGGCGCTCAAGCAAGAGCTGGCGTCGGCTGAGCAAGAGCTCCGGCACCTGTCGGTCACTGCGGCTAAAGTCAAGGCCGAGAGAGACGCTGAGGTGAGGGAGGTTTACGAGAAATCGCTGAAGATGGACGCCGAGCTTCGTGCGATGGACGTTATGATGGCGGAGCTCGTTCAAGTGCGGGCGGATATTCAGAAGCTGAGTACCGTCAAGCAAGAGTTAACTGCCGAGTTGCAAGCAATTCGCGACGACCTTACTAAAGCCTCCTCGGAGTCACAGCCATTGCCGTCTATTAAAGCTGAAATTGATAGAATGCACCATGAAATTCAAAGAGGAAGGTAAATTTTGATTGTTCCTTTGGATGCTTTTCTCTTAGGATCTTGTCCTGGTTATCTTTTTCTTCACTATAGTTCGAAATAGCTTTTTCAATTTAAAGCATCAATTTATGTCGAGTTGGCTGGTAAGGTTTTTCCCATCTATTGTTCCTGAGTTTGATTGTTTTTTACATAAAATTCGTATTAGCTTAATTCTTCAGACACTCCAATATAGTTGTTCTATAGCTGTATGTTTCTGCCGCAAAGAGGATATCAAATTTTCAATTCAAATGGTAAGCCTTCTCTTTCATTTTTTGAACATTGGTAACTACTTGAAATTTGAACCATTCAAAAACTCTGAAGTTTGTTCATTTGGTCTAGTTGTTTTTGTTATTGATATTATTGCTATTCATAGTGGTTGCTTTCAAGTCCCAAATTAATTTATGTTTTACATGAGAGGCTACTTTTGAAAGGCATGGTTCAAGAACATTATATACCAAAACTGTTTCATCCTGAACAGAAAAGAAGTATGCTTATTCAAGGAAACAATCCTATGCAAAACTCTCTTCTTGAATATTAGATCCTATATGATCTTACTGCACGAACAATATGTCTTGTCTAGTACAAGAGCTGGCACAATTCTCTTTGCACAAATATTGTATTAAATATCATGAAGTTTCTCGAACCGTTGGAATAAAAAAAAAATTATCTTTTAACAAAAAAATTAATAGAATCAGAAAATTTAGTGGAATGAAAACGTAAGTAATTTATTTTGACGATTATGGGCACGTGTAAGTTTCATCGTTTTCTATAGTTAACTTCAATGTTTCTTCTTGTGTGTTGATTGTGAAACAAAACAACTTGATATTATGTAACAGAGTAGACAAAAGAATTGGAAGGATCATTCCTTTTATACGAAAGAAATCCACTGCAGTATCCTTTTTATTTGAGGAGCATAATTGAGGTTTGAAAATTACCTCTTGCTATTTGTTGTTGATCTGGACAGGGCTGCTATTGAATACGAGAAAAGGACACACGCTAGTAATCTTGAGCAGGGTGAGGCAATGGAAAAGGGTATGGTTTCCATGTCTCAGGAAGTTGAAAAATTGCGTGCTGAACTGGCCAATGCTGAGAAGAGAGCAAGGGCTGCAGCAGCTGTAACGAGTCCTTGTAAGCCTGCTTTTCGTCTTTGGTAACTTATGCATCATCCTGTTTTTGTCACTTACTCTCTTTAGATTGCAATTTCATGCAGTTACCGGTTATGCTGCAACTTATGGCCATCCGGACATCCGATACGGTGGGAGTTCATATCCCTCTGACCCTTATGGCATTCATCAGGTATGTCCTCTATGTCTGTATTAGTTCCATGGCCCAACAATTTAGTGTAAGGCTGGCACTGCCTTGATTCTTGGTGAACACCATTTAAGGTCTTTAGAACGCGAAGTTTAACTATCAACCATAAGTAACCATCCTAGGCTATGTTTGGAATGCCAAACATATTCCTGACTCAAAAGTATCGTATCTGACCATAAGATAAAAGTACTTATGCAAAAGGCCAAATGCAGCTTGTAGTGTTCTTTGAAGTACTTATAGAATGCTTTCAGCCATAGTGTTTGACTAGAAAGCACTCAAATGTACTTTTAAGAGAATGGGATTGATTGAGCATCTAAAGAATTGGTTATCAAACACTTTAATGAAGGGATTCTAACTGAAGCTAAAAGCATTTCCAGACATACCTTTATATGACCAAAGCTACAAACCAAGCAACAAAATTGCTTCTTTTAATGGAAATTAAAATTGTAATAAAATTCTATAGTGGTGACTGTTAAGGTGGTGTTTTTATAGGAGGGAAACATGCCCTTATTTCATTGCAACTTAAAACAGGTGGAATTTTGGGTTAGGACTATTATGACAGCCCTTGAAGCTTAGAGAGTTGCAAATGTGGTTTATTTTTCTTGACTTGAACCAATGTAAAGGTGGGGTTTAACCTCCTACATCAAAGAAAAGAAGTCACGTCTTGACCACTGAGCTATACTCATGATGGTACCATACTTGTTCCATTATATCTATTTGTGTTGCAGAAATGACACTATTGTTTAAATGTATTCTCAATAGTTATCAAATCTCCTATAAATCACCATAATATAGGATGAGGATCTGTTTCAGGTTCAGGGAGGAGCTGGTGTCGATATTGTTTCGCAATATGTACGTGCACCACCGACACATGGACCACCTTACAACGCACAACCGGCGCCACCACCGCATACGCAATAAATGGGCAGAATGATGTATGGACATGTTTTGTGCTCGACGAGGAGGATATCGGTCTCAGTGTCTTCGATTCCATGAGAGTGGAAAGACACTGTAAATACTGCCGCGGAAGCTCGGTTTTTTCATCGGAAATTCCTTTCATCCAGGGTCGCAGGGGAGGTTTGGCAGCCACTTTTATGTACATTTAACTTGCTGTGACCCTTTGCAATTCTGAAAGGTGTTCAATATCATAGTCAGGCTAAGTTTTGACATCTCTTTGATTCACTGATGTTTTTTTACCCTGCAAAATGATATTGCAAACATCTAATTAGAATCCAGCATTTGAAATGTCTTATGATAAAATATCGAACAAACAAGCTAGTCATACATTATTGCATTTCTTTCCATCTTTTTTCATTTTATAAATTATGAAATGAAAGAAGAATTTGCATTTATATCTTTGTTTATTTGTTAGGTTGTCTCCTTCCTTCTTTTCCTTTTTTTTTTCCTCCCCTTTTGAGAGTTCTTTTAATTTTTTTTCTGATCATTAACACATATATATGATATGTGGAGGTAGGAGAATCGAATCTCTAACTTTGAGGTTATCAATAGTAACGACTCGAGTTTAGGAGGGGGGCCATGAATGAATTGAGATTACATCCGAATGAGAGGGATCCTAAGGACATAAAAGTATAGTTAAGAAAGGCTTAAAAGAAATGAAGGTTACTATCTATACCAACAATGTGCACATTTCTCTTTAGTGGCTCAATCATAAGAACTTCAAAGCTAAACATGCTTAGCTTAGAGCAATTCTATGTTGGGTAACCTCCTAGGAATTTTACTAGGAAGCATGTGAATGAGGACAAAGCATGCTCAAGAGGATAACGTAGCTAGGTCTCAGGGGATATAGAGGAATGTTGGGGTCATCAGGTGCTAAATATGGATTCCGAATCCTGGTATAGGGCATTACAACTATGCTTATTTTGGCTTTAAATATTATAATCCTACAATTATTAAAATTAGAGTTTTATACATATGCAACCTATGGAAAGAAAAACTTCATTTATCTTAAAAATTAAGTTATATGCATTGCACTAAAATCATATCTTAGGAGGAAGAAGAAAAAAAAAGGCATATCTAACCATTGAAACTTAAAATTATGTCATATGCATTACAGTAAATGCATATCAAAAAGAAAAAAAGCATATCTAACTATTGAAACTAAATTATGAAGATCATATTTGATAATCATTTCGTTTTTCATTTTTTATTTTTAAAAATTATCTTTATTTTCTTACGATTCATTTACTATAGTTTTCATCTTTCTTAACTAGATACTTGAACTCTTAACTAAAGTTCAAAATTAGTAACAAATTTTTAAAAGTATTTTTTTAGGCCTCATTTAGTAACCATTTGGTTTTTTGTTTTTGAAAATTGACATAAACACTCTCTCTACCTCTAAATTTCTTGTATTGTCATTTACTTTTTTACCAATATTTTCAAAAACAAAGCTAAATTTTGAAAACTTCAAAAAAAAAATTAAAAACTTGTTATAGTTTTGAAACTTAATCAAGAATTTAACTCTTGTACTTAAGAAATATTCAAAATCATTGTAAGAAATTGAGAGGAAGTATACAAATTTTTTAAAAACCAAAAATAAAAAACAAAATAGTTACCAAATGGAGTCTTTAGTTTTCAAAATTTTGCTTAATTCTTGAAAACTAGATAACAAAATAAAGAAAACAATAGATGAAGTTAGTATTTATATATTTAATTTTCAAAAACTAAATGATTACCATGAAGTAGGTTAAAGAGAGGAAAAATAAATTATGAATATTGTAATGGTTAAAGTTAGTGACAACTATTACATTTTTTGCAAAAATGGAGAAATCAGAGCTCTTCATACATATTACCTACCCCAAAACAAACAAGTGGTGGCAACTTTAATTATTTGAATCATATTTAAATAAATTAATTCTCTCCTCGTATATTTAATTCGAATCTTATTCAAATTAAATAATTTATTTATTTATATGGATCTCATCCAAATAAATAATTAACTATTTGAATCATATTCAAATAAATTAATTCTCCATATTATAAAGTTATAATTTGAATCTCATTCAAATAAACTTTATAATAAATCATGTAATTAAATTGTATCCAATACAATTAATATTTTCCCCTCATAAATTTGAACATTTCAAATTTTTCTTTCAACATAGTTGATCCTTGTTGGTCCGTGGTGACCTAGCGAGGGGACCTACATATTATAAGCTCCAATGATCCAAGATTAATTAATTAAACTCTTTAATTAAATTAACCTTCATTCATTAACTACAGGGCAAACCACTATAGACCCATAGTTGAACTCTTATGCACTGTAGGACAAGTTGTGTCCATGGATATAATCAGTATAAGCAAGTCGATCCTTCACAAGTTGTTCATAATTACAGTTGGGTCAAATGTCCGTTTTACCCCTGTAATTACATCTTTTCCTTAAGTACCACTAATTTCTTTAATGAATAATTTGTTTATGGTTCAACCATAAACTAAGTCCCTCTCGGGCCAGTGAGAGGGTGAGGCCCTTTGTTCAAGACCCGAAATCACTTAAGGGAACTACTCATCTACTTACCCTATGCGAGAAGGAGTGAATTCCATCTTGTGAAGTTTATGTTCCCAGCTCTCCATTTAGTCAAGTCCCCAAAATGGTAGACTTATTGAGTCGGCAACTCAGGCCACAAATCAAAGGACTGACCTCACAGACAAGAGTAATGGTAGGCTTATTGAGTCGGCAACTCAAGCCACAAATCAAAGGACTGACCTCACAGACAGAAGTTCATAAGTCACTCAGGATTAAGATCGAGTCGCACATGATCATCCTATGAAATATTCATCTCATCAATTAACGGATTTACAAAGAGAGATTAAATATTTCGCAGTCCGATCTTATACAAACTCTTTGTATAGGACACCCCCACTCACATGTCTCCACATGAATTATTTGGATCAAACCATTTGTAACTATTACAAAGTGGGCTATATCCATAGTGTTACCAGGATAAGACACCCAACCTTATCCATATACTATAGACCTTTAGATTATTTCTTGAACATGATCCACGCGTATGTCAACTACATACATATTCAAGACTTCATATAATAACCTTAGATTTTTACGGTTAATGGATAAATTAATATTGCATAATTAATAATTAAATTAATCAACTAATAAATTATGAGGCTTTAGGGCACAAATCCCAACAATCTCCTACTTGCACTAAAGCCGGTGAGACATGTATCTTAGGGCATACTCTATACCCAACAAAAGGCATAGACTCCTTTTATAGGCTTGGAGTCCATCCTCATTCTTTAATTTAACCGATGTGGGACAGCTGCACTTCTAATATTTTGCCAAAAACCTAACAAATTCTACCTTGGCAAAATATTTGAAGAATCCATAACTTCTGCAACATCCATTGTCTTCACCGACAATCATAATTCTCAACTCAGAGAACTATAACCTACTTCACCATAAAGAGTAGATCATTTGGAATACCACCTTCCAAGATTTACCCTTTTCGTCACATGCCGATAAACCTTGCTGATATTTATGGTACAACTTCCACTTACTTGGCTCACCTGGAAGTCTTTCAGCTATCGACACAACTTCCACCACTCACCTTGCATAACTATCAAGTCAATGTCTGTGTGCAAACTTGTGGAACCGCTAACATCACATACTCTATCATGGTAAGACAGACATACCATGAAGATGAATTTTGTCTTCTTCAGAGGAAGTCACCGTCTCCCATAGCGAGAAAAACAACGCCAGCATCTGATCCAAGGCCCTTTGACGAACCTGCTCTGTTTTTCATGTGCTCAGACTGTCCGCATCTCCAACAGCATATCTTCTGCTCGAAGACTCTCTTCTTTGAACCTCCACTAAAATTACTCTGGAAGTGCACTAGAATTCTATCATCGCTTAACTTGCACTTGTGTAACCCGAATTGTATTAGCACATCCTTGACTTGCACTTACCACATGCCAAAGTACATCCTTCCATCAAATTTCTCGACATCAAACTTTACTGAACTCATAAAGCTTGACATATCTGCTTTTGATCTTCCTAGCAAAACAGCAAACAGTGAACAACTCAACTCACACTATTCACAATATCGCAACCTGTTTCAAGAATTCTTTTCTGATGTGGAAGCTCAGACGATGCTGTAACCATAGAGCATACTAAAAAATTCAAGAAACTCTGAACCTAAATCTCTTATACCACTTGTTGGGAAAAACCTCCCACTTCTACTGCAAGAATAAGCAGAAAAATGATAAAGAAGTTAAAAGAAAGTTGTAAAACTAGAAACACAAGAATTAACGTGAAAAACTCCCAATTCGAAGAAAAACCACGGACCAGAAAAAAAAAAATCTTCTATTTGAAAAATTGTTACAATCACACAAAATAATTCTCTCTCCCGATCCCAATTACAAGAGCACTCTCTCAAAGTTTTTATACTACTCACACTCTTTTCCACTCTCAAATTAGAGAATACATAAAGGAAATTTAACTAGAGTTAGCACACTAAGCTTAAAGTGTTTCTAACTGGGATATCTTGAAACTAAGGCATAGACTCCTTTTATGGGCTTGAAGTTCATCCTCATTCTTCAATTTAACCGATGTGGGACAACTGCACTTCTAATATTTTACCAAAAACCTAACATTCAGTCCACATCAAATTCTTATTTTTTTTATTTTTACAAGAATGTCTTAAAGTTCTTTTAAAACAATTTTAAAATTCAAAGTTAAAATTGTTGCAAAATATGATTAACATTTATTTAAAAAAAATAGAAAACCATAACTCTTATAAGAAATGTATTTTTTGGCCACAGACAAAACCTTAATGAAATTATATGTCTTTCTTTAAAAGACAACTTTATACAAAGAGATAGTTATTTGAATTACCACAAATAGTCTATAGATATTTGACTTTTTTATTACTTTAAAAATACACAAAATAAATATAAAGAATTGTTTCCTAATTGTTAGGGGTGTTCAAGAAAAGAATGAAAATCGTTCTAACTGACAAAAACCGACTGAACCAACGTCAAACGGTCAGTGTCGATTTTGCTACATGCACAACCAACTTGTTGGCCAGTTAGAGTGGCCAGTAATGAGATTTCCAACCAACAACTGACTATATACATGATGTTTTAAAGAGAAGAAGAAGAAGAGGGGAAAAAAAGGTTGAAGCAACGCAACTAGGTAGCCTGCACGATGTATATGCACAAGTTGCATGATGCATTGTAATTTGTAAATGATTTTTTTTAATAAATATATAAACTTTGTAATTATTCTTATAAATGTAATATTTAGTAGATATCTATGACCTACATTAGTTACAAAATTCCATAATTCCCATTGAATTCTATCTTGCAACTTAAATTCTTTCATGTCCTATAAATAGTGTTGTATGGTATCTTTGTAATAGACACCACAATTGGGTCCATTTGTTCTCTCTAATGTGACAACCCAAAATTTTTAAGTAATTTTAATTTAAGTATATTTAATTATTTGGGATGTATTTTTTAATTTTTAAGGCATAATTGAATTATTTTGAGGTTAACATAATTCAATTTAAATTAAGTAGTAAAGATTTAAAATTTTGGATTTAATTTAGAGGATTGAGAGTTTGGATTTAATTAAGGAATTAGGAAAAGGAAATGTTTTTATAAATAAATGGATAAATAAATAAATAAATATATATATATATATATATATAAAAGGAGCTTCGTTAAGCGTACCAAAGAAAGAAACTTCTTCGTGTATGCTCTCGTCGGCTACAGTACCAGACTCTGTCTTCGATCATCAGTCACCGTTAGCTCATGCCTCGCCATTGCGCACGTCGTGGGTCCAACGTCACCAGTCGACGCCAGTCAGAGAGGGGTCGTCGTCATTCATGCGTCTCCGCCTGCCAGGTTTGTCGTTCGTCGCCAGCATCCCAGTCGAGCATTTCGTCATCGTCGCTCAAGTCTGCCAGTCGTTGATGCCTGCTGCGAGTTCCATTGTCCGCCGCCATCGGAAGCCCTATAATCATCGGATTTTTGGGTTTCCTTTGAGGTAAGGTTAATCTTGGGTTAGATTTAGCATTTTGATGGGTTTTCTTGAATGGGTTTGGAACACCCATTGAGTTTTGGTTCCGGTTGGTTGATACCCAAACCAATCACGTTTGATACTAGATTGAAGACTTGAAAGGTTTTAAGCTCTTGTCCAGCAAAGTTTGAGGTTCATTTTGGGCGTTTAAGCAGTTGGATTGTTTGGATTTTGAAGCTTGAGGTGGTTTTGGGTCAAACCACTTGTTGGGTAAGTATTTGGAATTGTTGATATTTTATTTTAGTGATTGGAATTGGGCCTTAACATTAATTTTAAATTTTGGATTTTGTTATAGGCTTGATTTCATATTCAAAGATTTTACGTGGTTGAATTGCTTACTATTTTGGACTTAATTCTAAGGTAAGTGGTTAACTTGTTGGGCCGGTATGGCAACCCTAGAGGGAGGTGAATAGGGTTTTTTAAGCTAATGAAAACTTTTTCTTAATGTGGGGCCAATTAAGCAAGTCAATAAGCTTTTTGCTAATATGTAATTTAAACAATAATTTCATGCAAATAAATTCAACCCAAAGTAATCAAGAAAAAAGTAACACTTATAAAATCCTATTTAATTCAACAAGAAGATTGATATATGATATGGAATTTTAAGAACTACCAATCTTAATAAATAATTATGAGCAATTGATTTCAAGAATTAAAAAGCGAATTAATTTCATGCAATGAAATATAATAACAAAAATTAATTGCAAAAATAAATAGGAGAGGGATAGAGAAAATAACACCGAAAATTTATAGCAGTTCGGCACAATCGGCCTACATCCACTTCTCGCTCCTCTTGGGCATGTCACTACAAACTTGACTCTTTCCACGATTTAGAGTCGAAACGTTACAACGTTCCTTTTCCGGGCGCAAAAACAAACCCGATCCTTTCCACAGTTGAGGATCAACCGTTAAAACCACCTCTTTAAAGGATCAAGAGCAACCCTTACAATGGATTTGGAAATGAAGAGCAATATGAGAAAAATCTCTCAAAGAGTAAATTTACAAATTTGAAGCACTTAATAAATCAATCCTCACAATACAATAAATCTCTCTCAAGAATTAGATGAAAAGAATAAAATTGAAGTTTTGAGAGAATAACAATGGTGGCTTTGAGGATTGTAAAATATGTAAAATTGTTGTTTTTAATTTTGGAGAAGATGAGTGTTTAAAAAAGAGATCGGGTAGGTAAAACCAATTCATTTTGAGCCATTAGATGTTGGTAGAAGAAAATTGAATGGTGGAGATTTAAACTTAACTAGCCGTTAGACACACATAATATAATATAAAATTCATTTTCTTTTAAAGACAACTAGCCGTTAGACATAAACATATATAATAATATTAAATTTATTTTCTTTTTAAAATCATTCTTTTTAAAACCAAAAAAATCAAAAGTTTCATGTGTCACTTATCTATTGCTCCACTTGTCATCCTCTAGTAGGTCCACTTTGATGATTTGGCCGCCACATCATCACCTCGGGTATTTTTCTATTAAGATTGTTTCGGTCATATCTTCTTTATTTGAACTCTGATTTGAGTGATTCAAATTGCGTTGGAACCGTTGTTTCAAGTTCTACGCAATGGACACTTCAAAACACTCAAATTGTTAATAAATAAAAGCAGGTTTTTTATCATCAAAACATTAATTAATTAATTAATTAAAATTAGTTAATTTTAGATTAAAGGCCAAAAAGCCAACATAACTATCGGCTCGCCTTCAAGGCGGGTGCTCCTAGCAAGTTATTTTTGATAAGTTGAATGTAATGGAATGAATTGCTACGTTTTTTAGACCATGAATTGACTGTTTTTAGGAATGCTAGAAGTCTATGAGCTATGATGATAAGACTACGACATGAAACCTTATGTTTGTATTTTACATGCTATGATAATTATGTCTATGGTTAGAATATATGACCTATTGATGGTTTGATACATGTCATATCAAATGGTGACTGTTACTTTTTCCTATTGGGCTTTGTACGTTTTATATCATGATTTGTGGTCCCTTGGGATCACCACGACTGTTATGATATGTGTTCCTTCGAGATCACAACGACTGTCATGATGTGTTATTCAGGATCACCACGACTACCATGAGTTGTGTTCCTTCGGGTCCACTATTTATGCCAGTTATGATGTGTACACATATCTCATGTAGAAGGATTAAAAAAATTAATAAATAGACCCAATAGTGGATCACTTACTGAGTATTTTTATACTGATCACTATTTCCTATGTTACATTTTTAGATAAAGGCATGGATAGACAGGCGAATGACAAGAAGAATCTGTGAGTGTGCCATTGGGACCAGTCAATGCTTCCGCTCATGTGTTTTTATGTTTTCATGTTTTTAAATCACAGTCTTGATGTTTAAATCAAATATTTTAGTTTTACAGCGTTAGACGTTTTATGCAAAATTTACAATTTTGGTTTTATAATTTTTTTGGGTACCCCGATTCAAGATTTTTAATTATTTAAACTTAATGAAGTTATTTATTTTATAAATTTCTTTTGATTTCGGTCAAATATATGAAAAGTGTCTGTCGCAACGTCATCACGACGCGGAGCGGCCGACGTTCTCACTATGGGGTCTCTTTCGAGCTGAAAGATTTGGAGTCGCCACCAACCATTTCGGGGGTCGTTGAGTGTAGGGAAGGTATTAACACCCTACAACACCTGTTTGAAAATATTTTATTTTTGTTATCCAAAATTGTACTAAAAATTAATAAAATAAAACTCGATAAAATTGACTAAATAATTCCCAGGTAGAGGTGTTGGTCAACTTAAGTACCTCGGCCTAGACAAAATTATTATCTTAGCCAATTATTTTATAAAAATTTAATAAAATTTAACTAAAGGAAATGTCTCACCAAATTTCATTGAAGAATAAAGTATAATTGCATTGTGTGAGTGACAATGATTGTCAATTTATATTTGGATTCTTTATGAAATATTTCCCTCTGAAGCAATATTTGACTCCATGATGGAATTTATGAAAAATCTAAGAATGTTTGAAATTCATATGAAATTTGAAATTCACATTAAGTTAGAGTTTATCTTGAAAGTTGCACGTTTCACTTGAACTTTGTTTAAATATTCAATGCATGAAAAAGAATAAGAAATTTGAATAAATTCCCTAAATTAAATCAAAGATAGGAAATACTTGAAAACTTTATTTCTAATAAATTTAAATTTACTTTGCCAATGCAAATGTGGATGTAGTAAGAAAATTGTATTTAAAGTTTGAAATCTATTAAGAAATTTCAACATTTAAAAAAAAAAAACTAGAGCATATTTAGTAATAAAAGTTTTGATTAAATGCTTTAAAGAAATTTTAAATTTCAATCCATTAAAACTACAAAATCATGAAAATCTCATGTTTAAGATAAATAAATAAATAAATAAATAAGATCTACAACTTAGAATTATATAATGTATTGAGGAATCCAATGGTTAGTAAGATAACATATATATATATATATATATATATATATATATATATATATATATAAGTATAAAAGAAAGGAAGAATCCAATAAAATGAAATAGATTGAAATTCTTTTGAAAATATCTTTAAAAATAAATAAATAAATCATGGATATTTTGTAAATGTAGAAATTTGTTGAAATAGAGAGAAGAGAGAGAAAATAATGTTAAATATATATAAAAAAAATAAATGAACAAATAGGGTGGAAATCGAAAATGGAAGAAAACAAATAATAATATAAAAGTACGTGGGACTCACTATTTTTGTTAAATAAAATAATAATAATAATAAATAATATAAAAAAACGTGGGACCCACTATATTATTAAATAAATAAAATAAATAAATAAATAAAATATGGCATGGGACCCACACATTTATTAAGTGTCTCTTCTCTCTCTTTCTTCTTCTTCGTGACCGATTTCTTCCCCTCTTCTTCCACTTCTCTATTATCTTCTCCTTCCTTTCGATCTTTGTGTTTCATCATTTTCCTCTTTTCTTCCCTCAAATTTTTTTTCATCCTTCAAATTCTTTTTTTTTTTCCTTCTTTCTTCCTCCAATCCTTTTTTCAATCTTTTCTTCCCTCCAAATTCCTCTTCTATTCTAATCTCCTCTCCCAATCTTTCTTCAATCTTATCATCCCTTCTTCAAATTCCTCTTCTCACCTCTTTTTTTCTCTCCTCTCTTTCTTCCCTTCAATCTTTTCTTTCCTTCTTTTTCCTCCTTTTTTTGCTTTCACCTCTTCACTCCATTTATAAGCTATCACTCGGTTTAAAATAGTCTAACGTTAAAAAACTGCTTGAGAGATGAGGGGAAAGTGAACGTTGAATAACGGGAAGATTCTATTCTTTAAAAATGGATTTATATTTAATTAATTTAAAAATAAATTTTCTTTTTAAATTCATTTTTTAAAATAAATCAATTAAATTTATTAAAAATATATTTATTTTTATTCCCTTTTATTTTCTAAAACTCAATTAAATTTATTAACAAAATCTTTTATGAAGAAAAAAATTATTTTTATTTCCCTTTTATACTTTTTTTAAAAAAAACTCAATGAAAATCTCAATTTTTATTAAATTTCAAAATTCGATTATATTAATAATTAAAATATCAAAAAAGAATAAAATTAAACAAATTAAAAACAAGTCGGACCAAATGCAGTGTCTACAAGGCCAATTAAGTAAAAGATAATTCCCTAATTAAATACCCTAATGGGAGGTGTACCCTAGGGATTGGTCCTCTCTCTCTGCCTCATTAAGTAGTTCTTTTCTCCTCATCAAGAAACTTAATTAAGTTCTAAATGAAAGCCAAGAGAGAGAAACATAATCCCTTAGAAAACTATTATCATGGATGTAGGTATGTTATTCTAACTAATGTTATTGTGAAAATCACCTAGTTCAAAGATCTTGACATTTATTGTTTTATACAATATTAGGGTTTTATTGTATTAGCATGAAGTTAAAACTTTCAAAAGTTTTATTCCTTCCTCTCTTCTATCCTTCACTTGCTATAAGTTTGCCCTTTTTATTTTTTCTCCTTCTCTCTTATCTCTTCTTTCTCCTCAACTTTTTCCCTCATTTTACTCTATTAGCATCACTAAACCACCAAAAATCGACCAGATCACCCGAATAACCATGTATTCGATCGGTTGATTTGATGAGGAACCCTAGAATTGTTTACCATGTTGGTGGTCGGCATCGGTTTTCACCCAAAACCAATTCCAATTGATCTATGAACACCCTATCAATTGCCATCACTCTTACAAACAATTACTCATATTATAATGTTAATTGAATCATGTGGCTAAAATACTACATTCACACATTATGAATCTATCTTATCTTGAGACAATTGTTCATGACATTTTAAATACTATAGAATGAACAAAATTTTCTTAAGAAAACAATATGAACTCGTTGGATTTAGATTTGAATTATTTTTATTGTTTCCTTATTCTCCTATATTTACTCTCACAAAAATAATTTTTTTTTTATTTTGTCAATATATCTTTGTGGTTCTTCATTTGACATGTTACTAATTATCTAATATTGGTATTGTTTTCACAATATAGATTTTTTTAAAAAAAAATTAAAATTAAAATATAATTTTATAATTGTGTCTGTTAGATAGAAACTTAGTGTAAAAATAGTTTGATTTTATTATCATAAAGGTATATATAAAACTAACTTATTTTGATTTTTTTTAAAACACAAAACAAAACCACAATTACTGAACATGTTTTAAGTGTTCAATTTGTAAGAAACAAAAACCAAAAACAATTAATAAACATGTTCTTTAGTTATTTGTTTAGGCAAATATCAATTTATAACCCTAAACTTTGGAATTGTATCAATTTAAATTGCAAACTAATAATTGTATCAATTTAAACCTAAACTTTCGTAAGTGTATCAATTCATACCCTCCACTAGATTTCATTCGACCATTATCATATAAAACTTATAATTTAAGTCAATTAAACTTCTAAATTTTCATAAGTCAATCAATTTAGACCATTTTATTACAATTACCATTGAAAATCATTCATGCATTAATTCTTAGACGTGTATAGACATTTTTAAATATCGCATATACAAAATAAATGATAAGAGTACATGGATAAATGACTAAAAAAAATTAAATTATTTCATTTATGTTTATGGATTTAATTGCTACCATTATAAATTTAACATGAAATTTTTCTAATCGGAACATAATGAAGAGCATAAATTAACATAAAAAAAACTCAGACTTTAAATCAATACAATTATTAGTTCAAGATTCAAGTTGATACAACTCTTAAAATTTATGAGTATAAATGGATATTTTTCCACTTATTTTAAAAAACAGAAATCCAAAAACAATCATCAAACATATACTTTGACTTTTGAAAACTGAACGAAAAACAAAAAGTCATATAGCCTCACAAAAACAATTACCATTGTTTCTCCATATTACTTCAATTACCATTGTTTCTCCATTATGTGTTTGTTATTTATTTTCCCTCACATCGTGATCTCTCTTTCTCATCTTTTTGGTTGTCTCAACCCATCTCATCCCAAAACACAGAAAATTCACATACTATTCGAGCAGCATGAGAAATCAAACCCATTCTTTAAAATATTTGTTACTTTGACCTCCAAACAAGCACACAATTATTAACCCGTGGCAAGATGGAGAAAATTCTTGATGAAATTGGTTATAGTTCAATTCTACAAATAAAAGTTCACGAGTCAATAAATTGAAATTTCTATTTCGATCGATTACCAACAGTGTCCTAAATGGCTACTTGTAGCTTCAAAGTCCCAAACAGTTGGGATGAAGACATTCAAAATCTCGAATATGGGTTTCTTTTCATAAAGCCATTCATTTGAAGATCTCACAATATCATTACTTAGAGCTCCTCTGCACAACACGTTACATTCGAGACTGCCACTTCTCAAACGGTGTATTATAACTAAAACTTGATTCAATCATCTAACAGATGGTTGAGGAAGAAACATATGAAAACAATAAACATAAAGAAAATTACCATTCATTGCTCAAACAAACTAGTTTATGCACAAGGTCAAAAAAAACAAGACAACAACGAAACAAGTCCTCCAAGCTTGGAGGGGGGGGGGGGGGGGGGGGGGGGGGGGAAAGTAGTCTTTTCTTTTTTAAATAACAAAATCCGACTCCTAAGACAGTTCCGAAGTTACTGCTGAATATTTCCTCGGCAGAGCTCCAAATAAGCCTAACGCAGCAAACGAATGTGCAGAATGTAAATGGCAGCGCCACGGCGTCACAATCCATGAGGTTAGTGTTTGCCTTAAGACCTAACTAAAATGAATCTTTTGAAGATTTGGAGCATCAGTCATTACTGCACCAGCAGCGTCCAAACAAATATGCAACATTGCCAAAAGCCTAAAACGCAAAACCCCATCCCATTAAAACAACACACCCCACCCCCCCCCCCCCCCCCCCCAAAAAAAAAAAAACAAAAGAAGAAAAGAAAAGAAAACCCTGCATCCAATACTCCAGACCCTATTGGCTCAATTGACAAAGATAAACTCATTAATTCGACGTTCCTATCTTGGATATGAACCATCCCAACCTCTAACTTGCCTAATGCATAAAAACCCCAATCCCACAAAAAATAAACATTACCAAAATTCTACGGGGAAGATAGTTGACAATTGAACTTAACTTCCCACCACTATGTAGCCTAGGATGACTCACTAATATGATAGTCTTTTGGGAAAATAACAAATTTGATCAAATATCACAAGCAGCCTTGAACACATGTGCAAGACGAATTAAGGAATAAGACAAATTTTCCAATCATCCCTAACAAATAGATAATAATAAACGATGTTAAAGAGTAAAGAACATGGCACGTTAATGTTTAATAATTAAAATATGAATGCAGAAATTATGATCAAAGGCTAAGATATGCTTGCATCAGATCCAACAAGGATGTAGCTGAGATCAGGTGGAGCTTATACATCAGAGCACCCAGTGCATAATTCTAAGAATGGTTATGGAAAGAGAAGCACTCACCTGAAAACATCAACACCTACCTTAGCAACAAGCAGTTTGGAGATTATCCGCCTGCCTCTATAAAAAAAAACATTCACACAACTAGATTAATCTCAAGCCCCAGCAAGATTATAATCCTCCAGGTACCACTATAGATAAAAAGGAGCAAAGAGGTCTCTTGCCCATAGAAAGTGAACAACCTACCTCTTTGGTCTCCAATTCAAGAATCCAGCCATGGAACAAAACTAAAACACTAAGATCACAATTCCCATTACATAAAATGCTCAATGCTGAATTTCTCAGTAAGGACGGGATCGATTTCCACCATGCTGATGTCTATCAGGTCCAGAGCCTCCATCTCTATAGCTATCTCTGCGCCTATCTCCACCACCTCCATATCCACCTCTACCACCACCACTGCAACATGAAAGGACAATTTATGAAGTGCAATACGTAATATTTTCTAAAGCATAATAATTATATATGAAAAAAAAACTAGGGTGCATCTTAAGCTACACCCGTATTCCCATCCCAAACAATTGTCCAATCACAGTTCCTATATGTCAAAATCTTCTTTCCATTTTTTCTAAAATTCTTTTAATTATTTCTATTGAGGTTGAAGTGAGCTGCAAAAAGATGAGTGCAGCCCAAAATACACCCAAGTATTCCTCTACATAATAAATGAATCAGTTCAAATATCTTTATCTAAGAATATTGGCACAAAAGGAGGAGAAGATAAAAATATCCACCCCCGCACTCAAGAACAAGGAAACGGGTGACCTACTAAAAGACTAATAATTCCTTCTAAACAGTAAAAAGACTAATACACAACATTCCTACTAAAAAGGGTAGGACAGGCTAATTTAATTCAAAGCCTAATTCTCAAATATGTTGGGATCTCAGAGCAAAAAATCAAAACAAAGTATATCGCTGATAGTTCCTATATAACATGAACTCAGGGGATATCAAACAGTATTGAATACATAACATGAGCTCAAGGGATATCAAACAGTATCGAATATTGGACAAAAGTATAACTTGTCCTATCCTGATTCTGCCAACGAGAATCTTTTCCTGCCTGTGTATGTGTATAAGAAAGAGGTAATACCAATTGTCAAATTCTCAGCCTTATCAACAAACACCAAGAAAGAACTAATAAGTACATGTTCAGATATACGCATGCCTAAACTCTGTACTCAGATTTCTCTATTTGTTTTGAAAGAATAATGGCAAAGCAAGTACCCATGGTTGTATGTAGGTGGAGCCCTCGGTGCTGACTTCTCAGCCATTGCAACATTGATGTTATAGCCTCTCAAATCATAATCTGAGGTTACAAAAATATGATCATTGAAAAATTGTATCATAGAGAGGTTCAAACTAAAATTAAAACCATAATAGCTAATATTGTTCTTATAATACTATAGGAGCACAGTAGTTACTGTTATAGAAACCGCCAGCAGAATGTGCTGCCGAGGGATCTTCATATGATACACATGCATCGCCTTTGTTATTTCCCATCTCATCTGTATATATTTTTATGTTCCAAGGCCACTGATCCTTGTAGCCCCTCTTCTGCTTGATTCTTCCAATCTTCAAATTGAAAATGCAAAAATGGCTTCAATAAAACAGTTTAATATTTGATGCTATATGCAAAGGTCACTTCTGAAAAAAGATTCTTCAGAACTTGAGAAACAAAAGCCTGTTTATTGCCAATAAGAATAGAGCTAGCCCTACAAAACCTCCAAATCATTAACAAACATCTCAAACAGAATTCTTTAACACAACTTCTGAACATGAAAAGATCATTCATTTAGAAAACAGATGAAAGTATACTCATTATTAAGAAAGGATGAACTAACAATCAGGAATAGTATATACTGACACATTTTAGAGAAGACAGAATATCAATTGTAGACACTTCATTGGCAAGGAGAATAGAACTAGCTCTATAAGAGCTTACCACAAACAATTGCCTCGTAATCAAAAGTCAACTTTCTAAACATGGAAATATGGTTTGAAAGTCTATACATTGTCTAAAAAGGAATTAACGATCATATGATACCCACTCCAACAAGGATAGAATACCTGAAGCAACAGAATATAGCTTAAGAGAAGGTTACTTACTTGACCAATTCCACCAAATAGTTCTCTCAATTCATCAATGGTCACATCTGGTGGCAAATTAGATACATAGATTCTAGAGTTATCACACGAATCATCACAATTATCATCACACTGTTTAACCTGTGCTGGCTCTGCTGCCGGTGTACTTCCATAACCACCACCTCTACCACCACTGGCATTATAGCTTCCTCCTCCTCTACCACCAGCATTATAGCCACCTCTACCACCCGCATTGTAGCCACCATCATATCCAGCTGATGGCCCACCCCGACCAGCAGTACCACGCCCATCACCTAGATTATCACCACCATAGCCACCAGTGGGACCACCATAATTTGGAGGATATGTAGTTCCACTGTAACTTGCAGGAGGAGGAACTGCATCAGTCCCGTAATCTGCACTTCCAGCATGGTAAGATGGTGGATAAGAGCCAGCAAGAACACCAGATGAGGGTGCCGAGGACGGGGGAACCTGACTGTACCCACTATCTTCTCCTCCCTGATGACCACCATAAGAATTACCACCTCTGTTCCCACCTTCACTTCTACCTCCATCATGAGTTCCACTTCTACCACCATGGAAACTACCACCTCTGCCATTACGATTGCCACTGTAACCCCCATCAGCTCCACCTCTGTTATAACCACCACCACCGCCACCACTTCGATCGCTAGCACCCCCAGGTGAGGGTGCACCACACTTATTACACTCCACTCTTCTAGCAAAGTTCAAATTTCCACAGCTATATGGCAAAAACAGAACAAAACATCAGTTTCAATCATGAACTTAGCTAACAAACATAATACAAGTTCCCCATATAAATGTCTAATATTTATGCATTTAGGGATGGGGAGCCGTTCAGTGTACCCATGAAAATGAAATAAAACAAAAGAACTCAGTAATAGACGAAGAAGGGACAAAACCTACCCAGGATTAGGGCAGACCCAATCCCCATCTCTGCCACTTCCGCCACGACCACCTCCACCACCACGTCCAGCACCTCGCCCTCCTCGATCTCCTCCTTGATATCCGCCTCCGCCACCTAGTTTGGATCAAAACAAAAGGCACATAAAGAAACTGAGACGAGGAAGAACATGTAACTCTTTAGAGGGGAACAAAAACAATTCACTGTTAGCTTCACAGTTAGATCTGATCGCTGGAAATTTACTTTCCAAATACAAGTCGCACACCCCACCCAATAGCAATAAATAAACCTTTCCAAAGCAATACAGAGCAATAACATCGTCGAACAACAAACCTAAAAGAAAGTCTTCCAAACAAGAATTGAAAATAAAGGATAAAAATCCTAAATTGCTTCTAAACAAGAAACTTCCTTAACCTCAGAAATTCTTGTCACTAAACGATTAAGATAAAATAATAATAAGAAATTTAAGGACAAAAGAAAAGTACATACCTCGACCACCGTAGCCTCCGCCTCCGCCTCCGCCGCCACCTCGTCCTCCATAGCCTCTTCCGCCACCGCCGCCGCCCCTGCCTCCGCCGCCATATCCACCGTCACCGCCCTTTCCACCATAGCCTGTACCACCACCGCCTCCGTAGCCTCCACCTCCACCACCGTAGCCTCCACCGCCTCCAGGTGCTCCGTAAGACGGAGCAGCGTCTCCTCCTTGATCGTACATACCAGACATTAGCTTTTTTTTTAGGGCTAACTTGAGAGAGACGTGAGAGAGGAAGATGGATTAGGGTTGAATAATTTGTGCGGGTGTATAGATCCTACGCGACTTCAAGATAAAGTTCCGATTCCATTGACTTGGGCCGGCCCATTTTAATTTATACCAAATTTTTAATTTTAAATAATTATAAATCAATGAAATTAAAATCCTAAAAATAAATTAATACAGTTGTGGTATCTTATATTTGGATTAGGTTACATTTGAGATCCTGATTTCAAACTCAACAATTTTATCCTTCGAGTTTGCTTTTGATAGCACACTATGTTCTTATAGTTTAATTAATGATGTGACATCTATGTTTTATTTTTTAAAAATCTAATATTTTAATTATTATCTTGGTGAGGTTACTGCGAAGCCTCGCCTCTGACATTGTGTTTTCTTACCTAAAAATGTATTATTATTTAGTTAATTTCAATTAAAACAAATAAACAATATTTAAGATTAATTGGAAGTGCATGAACTAAAATAGATTAGAATTCAAAGTAGATTTATTAAAATAATATTTTAACCAAATATTTAAGAAAAAAGAAAAAAAGAGTTGATTACATGCCAAACTGTGATTGAACATCTAGATGAGCTGGAAATAAAGTGGAAGTTCAAAACCCACGAATGTGTTCCTGTTATGACTTGAATTTTACATGATAGTAGTTTTTATATTTTAAAAAAAAAGATACTTCGTTAACAAAAATCAAACCAAAGCCCCCATCCTCTTTCTTCCCAATCCCAACAAGATAAGTTAATCATTCATGAAATTCAAGGGTCCAAACACGTGGATCAAGAATTAAAAGCATGGGTCACCCAATTATAACTTATAGGGACAAACCTCCGAGCTCACTTTTCTTAGCCTAAACATCAAATTATAAATCTCTGAATAAACAACGCCAAAAGGAGAAAGGGTAAAACACGTTGAATGCAACTTTTTTACCACTACTTCAGCATCACATTTATTGGGAGAAAATAGTATATATGAACTGAATACACTAGCAAACTTATTACAACTCAACTAAAAACAATACACTTAACAAGATGGTGTAACAAAGCTTAGATATGATAATAACTAAAGACTTGAAAGAACCTCAAAACCTTTGGAGACTCAAAATGTAGTCGAGGCACGCTTCTGATAAGCGTTGTCCTAAAGACAATTATTCGCTCTGCACCGGATGCAAGCAGACTACAACGATCGTCTCAGCAGGATACAACGACTCACTCCGGTAGAACTGCAACCTCGAACTACTCGGATCTAGCAGAACTCTTGGATACTTGTTCTCAACTTGACACAAGATGAAAAGAAAGGAAGAAAGAAAGAAAGAAAGGAGAGAATTCTTCAATTTGAAGTGGGATGCTACAAATGAATAAACAAGTTGCTATTTATAGGCTAGCAACTTAGTAACTTTCCAAAATGCAAAATAGAATCAAATAAATATAAAAATTGAAATATTTGTCAAATTTAACTCATTTTAGTTGTTACTTGACAAAAATCACATATAACTCATTCAAATTGAAGAAACTACAAATTTAACTTTCATACATGTTAAATTTGTACATGAAACTTCATCTTAGTTTGATGGTTTCAATCCAATTTGAAGTTTCCAACAATGAATTTAATTTAAAATTTTTATGTTTCAAATATTCATCAACATCTCACTTTTTCTTTCACTATAAATATCCAACAATCCCCCACGTGAAAGAAAGTGAGAAAAATCAAACAAAACTGTTGAGAGCAAACAGACAAGCTATGCATCAGGAGAGGTGTCTTCTGGACTTGAACCTTCCTTAGTGAATATCCATCGAATTTATCGAAGAAATAGTGAGACCAAGCTCTGGAACTATCCTTCTCATTGGTGAATTGAGACAATAGTATCACACACAACTCATCTTGTATCTTTGAGTTCTATACGTTTGTGTCCATTTTGGTCCTGGACAAAATCCTGAATTCGTGAGAGCTTTAGAGAACATAAGCCATCTGAAAGGTTCTTATATAAGCGACCCCACTTCTACTCTCACATAGGTAATATTGATTAAGAGTATTCTGTCATTACTCATCTTGTAAAACAAGATATCAATATGACTTTAACATCAACAGACCACACACTCTACAACATCATAGAAATGGGAAGAAACTATAAGTTTCTTAGTGTGTCAACTATGAATTATCCAGCTAGTTTGCCTATTGAACCTAGATCTTGGGATCTCCAGTCAACTAGGTTAGGTTACCACCAGATAACTCATTTCATAGGCTTTAGCCCCATTTCCCTCGATGTATATGCAACTTGCTCTCTTGACAATCCTTTCGTCAAAGGATCTGCAATATTCTCTTTAGATTTCACATAAACAATGGAAATTATTCCATTAGAGAGCAATTGCCTTATTGTATTATGTCTGCGTATAATATGTCGTGACTTGCCATTATAGACATTATTCTTGACTCTCATAGAAGCCACTAAATTGTCTACATTATCAAGAGCTATAAACTTTGATTCCATAGTAGAACGTGCTATACACGTATGTTTTGAAGATTTCCATGATACAGCTGCTCCACCTAAAGTAAAAATATACCCACTGGTTGATTTAGTCTTCATGCTATCAGAAATCCAATTAGCATCACTAAATCCTTCCAGTACATGTGAACACCTTGTATAATGCAATCCATAGTCTAGAGTGTACTTCAAGTACCTTAGAACTCTGACTAAAGCATTCCAATGATCATGCCTTGGATTGCTGGTGTATCTTGCTAACCTTCCTACTGAATAGGCAATATCAGGTCTTGTACAATTCATTATGTACATTAAGCTGCCAATAACTCTAGAATATTCTAGAGAAGACACACCTTCATCATTGTTTTTCTTCAACTTATAATTTGGATCAAATGGAGTAACAACCGGCTTACTTTCAAAATGATCAAATTTTCTCAGCACTTTCTCTATATAGTGAGATTGATAAAGTATGTATCCACTTGAATTTCTTGTTACTCGAATTTCAAGGATAACATCAGCAAGACCAAGGTCTTTCATATCAAAGTTGGATTTCAATATCCTTTTAGTGGAATCAATGACACTTCTATTTGTGCCCATTATTAACATATCATCCACATACAAGCAAACAATGACATATGATCTATGGTCTTAACATAGACACATTTATCACACTCATTTATCTTAAATCCATTTGATAACATAGTATGATCAAACTTTTCATATCATTGTTTGGGTGCTTGTTTCAACCCATGAAGAGACTTGACAAGTTTACAAACTTTGTCTTCCAGTCCTTTAACAACAAACCCTTCAGGTTGTTCCATATAAATTTCTTCATCTAAATCTCCATTTAAGAATGCAGTTTTTACATCCATTTGGTGTATTTCCAAATTTTGTAAAGCTGCTATTGCAATTAACATCCTTATAGATGTAATCCTCGTCACTGGAGAATATGTATTAAAGAAATCTAGTCCTTCCTTTTGGCGAAAGCCTTTAGCTACTAAGCGGGCTTTATACTTATCAATAGTGTCGTCAGCCTTTAGCCTTCTCTTAAAAATCCATTTACTCCCAATTGGTTTACTTCCAGGAGGTAAATCAACCAATACATAGGTATTGTTCTGTAAAATGGATTCTAGCTCACTATTGATAGCTTCTCTTCCAATAAGGTGCATCATGAGATGATACAGCTTCTTGAAACGTTTGAGGCTCACCTTCTATCATATAGGTTATGAAATCAGGTCCAAAAGAAGTAGCTTTCTTAGCTCTTTTGCTTCTTCTAGGCTTAGACTCAATATTCTGATCGTCTTGACCTTTCGAAGAGCTAGCCTTATTAATTCTTTTGGCACTAATAATTTTGTGTCTTTCCTCATTTAAAGGAAATATATCCTCAAAGAATTCAGCTTCAATAGATTCCATGATGGTATTGTTATTAATATCAGATACTTCTGATTTAATCACCATGAATCTATCAGCAGCACTATGCATTGCATAGTCTATAAAGACAATCAATTGTCTTAGATCCAAGTTTGGTCCTTTTTGGTAAATGAACTTGTACCTTAGCCAAACACCCCCACACTTTCAGCATTTTATATGAGGGTAACTTTCCATTCCACACTTCATAAGGTGATTTATTAGTCTTCTTATGTGGAATTCTATTTAGTATAAAATTTGCTGTCAGCAAAGCTTCTCCCCACAAATTATGAGGTAAACCTGAACTATTTAACATACAATTAACCATGTCCTTTAAAGTTCGGTTCTTTCTTTCAGCTACACCATTTTATTGTGGTGTATAAGGCGCAGTAGTTTGATGGATTATACCATTAACTTCACAAAAATCATAAAGTGATGATGATTCATATTCACCACCTCTATCTGATCTAAGCACCTTAATTTTCTTCTCAAGTTGATTTTCAACTTTTGCCTTATATGTTTTAAAAACATTAAATGTTTCATCTTTACTATGTAATAAATACATATAACAATATTTACTACAATCATCAATGAATGTGACAAAATATCCATTACCACCTCTTGTGGGAGTACTTTTCATGTCACATACATCAATGTGGATTAAATCAAGTAACTCATTACTTCTTTCCACAGATGAAAATGACTTTCCAGTAAACTTTGATTCAACACAAACTTCACATTTGTGTCTATTATCAATGTTAAAATTCGGCAATAGTCCTGAACTTACCATTCTATTTAAAGAACGATAATTGACATGCCCCAATCTAGAATGTCACACATCACACAACTCAACAATATAAGCAGAATAGTTGGTATTATTATTATTCTTTGGCATTTGTGCCAGTACATTCAATTTGAACATGACATCATTCAAATAGCCTTTTCCCACATACATACCCCCTTTGTCAGAATAAATTTATCTGACTCAAATACAAGTTTGAACCCATTTTTATTAAGTAGAGTTCCTGACACTAGATTCTTTCGAATCTCTGGCACATGCCACACATCATTGAGGGTAAGTATTTTTCCAGAAGTCCATTTCAGTAAGACCTTCCCTTTGCCTTCCACAGAGGCAGTTGAAGCATTTCCCATGTACAGCTTATCGCTGCCATCTAGCTTCTCATATGTAACGAACAATGACTTGTCCTTACAAATGTGCCTAGTAGCACCAGTATCAATCCACCAACCTTTGGTGTCTGAAGCCATATTTACCTCAGAAATGATGGCAACCAGATCGTCATTTTCTACAATATTGGTCTGATTGTTGGAACTTTGTCCCTTCTTGTGTTTGCACATTGCAGCGGTATGACCACTCTTACCACAAACCCAACAATTTCCTCGAATGCGCTTGCTAGCATCATTCCTCGACCCATGGTTCACAGTTTTCTTCTTGAAATTCTGCTTCTTGGGTTTATGTCTTGAAGCTTCAGCAACATGAGCTTTAGCTTCAACTTCCAGTGGAGTTTTATCTCCCTTTCTGTTATCCTCTTCTATATAGAGTTTCACCGCAAGGTTCTCCATGGATAACTTCTTTCGCTTGTGCTTGAGATAACATTTGAAGTCCTTCCAGGAAGGAGGCAACTTCTCAATCACTGCAGCAACTTGAATGGCTCACTGATGTCCAATCCTTCACTTTGCAAATCACTGATGATAATTTGCAGTTCTTCCATCTGATTGACTACCAACTTGGTATCAATCATCTTGTAATCTAAGAATTTCCCTACAAGGAATTTCTTAGTACCAGCATCTTCTAGCTTGTACTTCTTGTCTAATGCATCCCACAATAATTTTGACGTATTGTAGGCATTGCAATAGACATTATACAAATTGTTCTCAAGACCACTAAGTATATAATTGTGGCATAGGAAGTCCGAGTGCATCCATGCTTGCTTCGTGACTTCCGTTTCAGGAGTTACAACTTCTGGTGGGGTAACTGGGCAATCTTGCTATCTTCCTTCAAAATGTGAGCAAGATTCAGTGTGGTGAGGTAGAAGATCAGCTTCTGTTGCCATCTCTTGAAGTTGTCTCCTTTGAACTTCTCCAGTTTTTCAGCATGGGGTTTGACAACAGGTGATCCCATCATAGCAACATTGTTGGAAGTGTTTGCAGCCATCAGTTCAGATATAATTCATTGTCTTCAAATTGTTGGGAGAAAATGGTATATGTGAACTGAATACACTAGCAAACTTATTACAACTCAACTAGAAACAATACACTTAACAAGATGGTGCAACAAGGCTTAGATATGATAATAACTAAAGACTTGAAAGAACCTCAAAACCTTTGGAGACTCGAAATGTAGTCGAGGCACGCTTCTGATAAGCGATGTCCTAAACACAATTATTCGATCTGCACTAGATGCAAGCAGACTACAGCGATCATCTCAGCAGGATACAATGACTCACTCTAGTAGAACTGCAACCTCAAACTACTCGGATCTGGCAAAACTCTTGGATACTTGCTCTCAACTTGATACAAGATGAAAAGAAAGAAATGAGAGAATTCTTCAATTTGAAGTGGGATGCTACAAATGAAGAAACAAGTTGCTATTTATAGGCTAACAACTTAGTAACTTTCCAAAATGCAAAATAAAATCA
Source organism: Lagenaria siceraria (assembly GCA_002890555.2). NCBI lineage: Eukaryota > Viridiplantae > Streptophyta > Magnoliopsida > Cucurbitales > Cucurbitaceae > Lagenaria > Lagenaria siceraria. The sequence goes on from CM016487.1 coordinate 16,443,811, forward strand.
AATAAATACAAAATTGAAACATTTGTCAAATTTAACTCATTTTAGTTGTTACTTGACAAAAATCACATATAACTCATTCAAATTGAAGAAACTACAAATTTAACTTTCATACATGTTAAATTTATTCATGAAACTTCATCTTAGTTTCATGGTTTCAATCCAATTTGAAGTTTCCAACAATGAGTTTAATTTATACAATTAAATTCAAATTTTTATGTTTCAAATATTCATCAATATCTCACTTTTTCTTTCGCTATAAATATCCAACAACATTCAATTCACAAAGCCTTACAACTTAACTCCCCTGCAAGCTTTAGCCCCGACAATAAAGCTAGAGCCTCCCCTGCCAAGGCCAACATACTTCTCAAATGGTACACTACGTGAGCCGCTACCATCTTCCCCCTTCCATCACTCCCATTCCCATGGCCAATTTTTTTGGGGTGACACGCAACATCAACATTTAGCTTGAGACAATCTACCGACAACATAGATTATCTCAAATCCACACTCAGCTTGACAGACCGACCATTTAAACCACAAGAAGGCAACCTAGATCTCAGATGAGTCACAACCCTCAACTTCCCATCCACACAACAATTTCGCGTATTTTTTAAAGAAAAAAATACGCCACCTGCCAATCAACCTTAAGTTCGACTGGGGCAATCAGAAAGTTGGTGCTTCAAATTTTAAAAAAAGACTCCTTCTACGTGTCTCCTGACTTCAATTTTGTTATATTTGCTATTTAGTCTTCCATCTTTTTTGTTGGTAATGTTCATTTTTGGAAGGCTTGTTAGCTTAAATGATTCAAAATGTTCAATGTTGACACCGAGAAATGTATCAGTGGTCAATTTTTTATTCTTGATGAAAAACCATATCAATACTTTGCATATACAATTAAAACTGAACATCATTGGGGTGTTAAGCCACGTACACTCTAAAGCTCGAGTTATAACTGAAAAATCTATAAGATGATTCATCACTCAAAATACGGATGTTAAACAGAAAGCACGGACAAGCACTATAACAACCACAAAACAATAGCAAGCAAAAGAGTAATTGCACACAGAAGTTGGTAACCCAGTTTGGTGATAAATGATAGCGTCCTAAAACCACTATAATTCCTAGCTTAACTCCACCTTAATTAGTGATTTTTATGCATTAATTCTCTATTTTTGTAGAAAATATCAATTCAAGGGTAGAAAATTCGTTTGGAGCAAAAACGAATAAAAAACGAGCCTTAAAGCACTAAAATTGTCGAAATGATCAAAATTACCAAATTGCCCCTGAGGACAGTGTCGCACAACTTACTTTACACTCCTATTACGCTATCAATGCGAGAGCACCAAAATCATAACAATGTCGCGTCGCCCAGCTGAGCTTAGTGCTACGCTGCGGCTAATTACCTAGAGCGTAGCTACGCTCTCGACAGATTTTAAATAGTTAATTTCATTTTAATTCTACCTATTTTTCAAAGAAAATTTCATTCTCCCTTCACCTTTTTTCTCAAAATTCTTGTAATCTTTCATCAATTCTTTGAAGATCTATCAAATGATGCAAGTCTAAGGTAACTCTTTAGGGAATTGTAAGTTGTATTCATTTTCTTGAGGATTTATTTCTATAATCTTTTGATTTAATTCTTGAGTCTTGATTAATTCTTGAGCTGATTTCTGGAATTTGAATCGATTGAAGTGATGACTCATGTTTATATTCGAATTCTTGTTTGCAAAATTCATAATGCGTTAAGCAATCAAATTGTGAATTAGGTTACAAAATTAGGAATGCATGTATCCGTTTAAAGCATTTTCCCTTTAAATCAATGCATGTTGAACTAATTAGCATTAATCAACAAATCAAATTAACGAAGAGGCTATCCGTTCTTTAATTTGTCACAACTATGAAACCTAGATCGTAATGCAAATTTCGTTTAGTATTGAATGCCGCTAAGGAATATACATACATAAACAGAGTTTAGAGTTAATCTTGAAGAAATTCTTGCTTTAACAAATTAGGGCAATTAGAAATTGATCTCTAATTTGACTGATTTTGTGAGTTGGAATAATTAGGGATTCGATTTCTCTTTGGTTGTGGATTTTTTATATTAATCCTCTCTTAATTCAATGATTGAATTTGCAATCAACTTGTCCAATTTCCAAATCTATTATATTGACTCTCCCAAAAATCATATATACAAAAAATATTCTTGATTCCTCGCATGAAGTTTTCTTTATCTTTTCAACTCCCATTTTTAATGCTTTTTGAAGATTAATTTAGTTTAGGATAGATTAATTCTTTAGCTCCCTGTGGATCGACCCCGAACTTGCCATCTATTCTACGTAATTAGTGTAGATCTTAAAGTTAGGTGTTATAAATTCTTTTGATATCAAGAAGTGTGTTTTAACAACAACATATTTTGAGGCGATCAATAAACCAACTACATCTGGGGGCAGTGTGCCCAAGAAAAGATAATCCACTAATATTAATGAGTTAAGCGTTTAAAATAAAGTACTTATCTGGAAAGTAACGACTTCTATAATAACTCTTGCAGAGCTTAACTTGCTAAACACCTAGGCTCCCCTAGATGTGAGACTCCCTCCCAAGTGTACTTAGGCTCCCCTTAAGTGTGATAATAATAGTGTCCTTCTGACAGCGCGTGAGCCTTCTCTCAGTTTGATTATCTTCCTTGTAACTTAGTGAACTCCCTTCACTGATGAATCGTCTTAGGTTCCCCTAAGATGGAGAAATCCTTCTCGAGAATGAAGTCTTAGACTCTTAGGCTCCCCCTAAGACCGAGAATCCCTTCTATGTAGTGATGCCTTAGGCTCCTCTTAAGACAGAGATTATCTTCAAAGTTTCAAACTCGTCAACTGATGAACTTGCATGGCGAAAAACAATGAGCAAAGATCAAAACACACTGATGCACAACTTCGACCACAAATAACAAAACTCTCTCACAAGATAAACAAATGCAACAACCCTAATAGAGGGCCAAAATTATTCTTTTAAAAAACCATGGCCAAAAAAGGAAAGAGTTTTCAGAAAAATATTTTCCTTTTTTTGTCAAAATAAGATCCACCATAAAAAAGAAAAAATTGATCAAAATACTTATGCTGAGATTTCCAAATTGGGAAATAAAATATTCCGCATATAAATTCTAGGTTAGGAAAGAAAGATAATATTGTACAGGAAATACGACTTGTCTGAGACAGATGTTAAGACATCATTTATGACAACTGTGAAAACCACCCGAAAACTGCCTTAGAAAAAACATAAAGACAATTAGGAAATCTTCAACAATAATTAAGTTTGTAAATAAGTTAATAAAATATGTTAAAAGTTTTCAACATACCCTTGACAAGTTATCCTTTCTTGAATATACAATACTTTAGTTTATAACTATTTGTCAATAGTAATGACAATTGTCTAATCATTTCTTAGACGAATGCCTCTTTAACTCCTTAGTTGTTTCCTTTAAGTTCAACTATTGTTTACTTGTTGCTATGGTTTGCACTAAATGGTTTGTTAGTCGAGCCAAGTAATAGACCATATAACTTTGAGTGAGATACATACATTCAATTGAAGAAAAGAGTTGGACCACTAGTTCATTAATTGCCAATGATTGTGTTGTGCTGAAAGGAGTGTTTGGAGGGTAAGGAGTGAAATAGTGAGGAGTAAGAAATTATGAAATCTAGGAAGTTGTGAATTCCTACAACCTATAAAAAGGTTGATAAGATATAAAATTGATACTTTTTAGTACTGAGACCCACTAACTCATTGGGCCGAGCGGTGTTCACAAACTCTAACTTCCTTAGTTCTCTACTCATACTTTCCAACTCTTTGGGCCAAACACGCCTAAGTTTTTTTTTTTTTTTTTTTTTTTTTTTTTTTTTTTTTAAATTAAACTTAGATAATCGTTACAATTTTAATTTTAAATTTAAAAAAAATGTTGTATATTTAACCCTTAGATAAGTTTTGCTCCAAACACCATTATGAAATTGTTTGCTCTTATGAATTTAATTGATTATAAAATATATGTACCATATTACGATGGTAAAAATTTAGAGATACAGGATGCTAGAGCTAGTTTGTTGTTGAAAATTTTAATTTTGGAGAAGTTGGTTTATTTTGTGAATTCATCAAATTTAATTTTGGATGGTTTTCAAATATAGAAAAATGAGCCAAACTCTTTATAAATATAGAAAAATTTTAATGTCTATCTGCGACATACCGTGAGAGAATGTCTATCGCTACAGACTGCGATAGAATATCTGTCGTTGATAGACATTGAAATTTTTCTATATTTGTAAATAGTTTGATATTTTTTCTACTTATAGTAATTTTCTTTTAATTTTGTCTTAAACTTATAATTTTAATGAAATTAATGAGCTTATGAATATTTTTAACCATTTTCTATTAAAGTTAGTTGGTAAATTAGTGAAAGTTGCAACACATATTAAGTTTAGGCTCTAATTTGATATTTATATATTCGAGATAATAGTTAAAATACCATTTTCAGATTATAGAAAGTTGGTAACTAAAACTAAATATTTGAAGTAGGACTAAAATTAAACCCACGTTGAATTACATGCACCAAAATGATATTTTAATATTAAGATGATGTTTGACCCACCAACTTTAAGTTGATTGTCCCGACATACTATCATTGAAATAGGCACGAGGACTCAATTACTTTTTTCTCTCTCTTTCCATATTCTATTCTCTCTTTAATTGTTTTCAATTACTCTATCCCACAAAAAAAAAAAGAAAATTAATATTAACAAAACACATTGTTTTAAATAAAAAAAAAAAAAGTTATTTTAAACAGACTTACCAACTTGAAATCCCATTAAATTTTGAATTTTGATTGGAATTATACCAATCTACAAATTGGTCAAATTTTAAATAAAACAGATAAATTAGATAAATTTTAAATTTGGGGCATAATCAAGCTTTTATTCCAAATCAAATTCCACCAAGTCTATCCTAAAATTCTATTCTAAATCTGATATAATCTAACATTTACCTGGGATTAAAATCAGACAATTCGAACTATATCTCCAATATTTTTAAAAAATGTAAAATTCAAATTTCAAGTAATCTAGAGTTGATGTAAATTAACTTATAGTCTCGTTTGTAACTATTTAATTTTTTGTTTTTGAAAATTAAGCTTATAAACAGTACTTCTATCTCCGAATTTTTTCTTTGTTTTCTAGTTTTTACTAATGATTTAAAAAATCATGCCAAAATTTGGAAACTAAAAAATAAAAGTAGCTTTTAAAAACTTGTTTTTGTTTTTGGAATTTAGCCAATAATTCAACCATTATACTTAAGAAATATGCAAATCATTATAAAAAAAATATAGAGAAAATATGCTTAATTTTCAAAAACCTAAAACGAAATAGTTACAAAATAGAACCTAAATTCGAAGTATTTTATAGTGTATATAAAAAGAATAGCAAAAAAATCAACATACAAATTTCAGACCTCTAAGCTACTCTCATCTTCAAATATAGTTCTCATAAATACAGACACAAATTAACTTTCAAGATAATTCTAAAAGCACGTTTAGATTGATGTTTTTCAAAAAAACTCATTTTTATATAAATTCTTTTGACAAAATCGGTTTAAAATACACTTCAAAAGCTATTTTAAGTGGCTGTCAAATATTCAATTTTTTTTTCTAAAATGACTTATTTTTAAATTGAAGACTTGAAAATGTATTTCAAACTCACCCTAATACTATTATTATAATTTTATTTTAACCCGTTTGAAACGAAAAGGGCGGGCCCCAACACCCGACCCGTCATAGGCTCTATAAATTATAAACTAAAGAATAAAGCTCTTTCCCTCGCTGCCCTTCTTCCCTCCCACTCCCAGCAGGCCCTCACCTTTCTCCAGTTTTCTCTCTCTCTCTCTCGCTCAGATTCCCCGTTTTTCTTGCTTTATCATTCTCTCTCTGTCCTTCAACCTTTTCTTCTTCCTTCCACTTCAATGGCGTCCACTTCTGGAGATAGATCTTCGCTCGATCCACCCAGCTCCAACGACTCGGGGAACCCTCCAATTGAGCCTATAAGGATGCCTACAGTCGAAGAGATTCGCGGCCAAGATATTTGGAACAACTGTGCAGTTCGCAGTGTTGTTAGTGGAGTCATGGGTAGGTCAGCCAATTTTATTTTTGCTTTTTTTTTTTTTTTTTGTAAATTCTCATCAGCATTCTCACTCATGTACTCTGCTCTAGTTTCTCTCGTCATTAGCGAAACGAAACTTCGTTGTATTGATCGATTACAACACTGATAACTCTCTCTCTCTCAATATGATGCTTTAATGTTACGTTGAATCGTTCGTATTTTGGTTTTGAAATGAGATGGTTTATGTAGTTTGGACCTGGGCAGTATATTTTGTTGCCAATGGGATTAATATTTCTTGTATAAATGTTGTTAGTTTACTGGAACAGCCACTGTATGCAGGTTGTGTATGCTGCCTTAATCATAGTTTTTGAGTTATTATTAGTTTATTACTTTTCTTCCTGACTATGAGATCCTTACTTATGGGCCATTGGCTACTTCTATTCTGAAATATATGCAGGTGGTGGGCTTGGATTGTTCATGGGATTATTTTTGGGGGCATTGGATAATCCATTGATGCAAGACGAGATGACTGCTAAACAGCAATTTGTTTATACTGCAAAACAGATGGGACGACGTAGTTGGGGTTCTGCAAAAGCGTTTGCAGTCATGGGCTTTATTTTCTCAGCAGCAGAATGTGTTGTAGAAAAGGTATCAATTTCGTGTCTTATGCACATGGTTGTTTATTTTATATTTACCCCTCTCAGTATGTGCCTGTTATTTTATGGGATCTAATTCCATATTGATGTGCTTAGGCTCGAGCCAAACATGATATGACGAATACAGTAGTTGCTGGTTGTGTAACCGGTGGTTCAATATCAGCTAAAGGTTGGCCTTCTTACCCTTCTATGTACTTGCGTTACTTTCCAGTCAAGTGTTGCATACATGTGAATTTTCAGCTAGCCATGTAAAGATCTTTTATGGAAACAATCTGGTGATTCAGTACTCTGGTTGAAACTAAACTATCTGAAGGGTCGTGCATCTTATATTGAATTGTGTTCAGAAGAAATTATTGCGATAATCTTACTGAACAAGATATGTTCTATTGGCTATGCATCTGTATCCTTGAATTTTAAGAATAGTATCATAACCTCTTGTTTTTTTAGGTTGCATTACAAAGAAATTTATAGGTACCGGAAGGGTATCAATGTCTGTGCAGAAGTAGTTCAACTTTCTTGCTAATTCATTGCATTTCCATAATTTCTGATTGCATTTTGTTGATATCTCATCTTTTAAGTTGCCAGGGAATAACCTGTTTATTTTTCATGGTTGGCATCAATTACACTGCTGTGTCTGCACTAGCTTGTGCCATTCTTTTTATTTTCATTTTTTGCTATTTGCTAATATTTATCTAGTAGCCTTGTTGGTAAAGTTTATATATTTTTAGATTAGAAACAATTTCATTGATGTGTAAATTTTGCAAAAGTAAAAAATTTAAGGAGTTTGGTCATAGACGCGCTTAATTGGTTTATAGATGGGAGGGAGTAGTTACAAAATTATTTTGAATAGAATCTGCAAAGAGAAGTGATGTAGTAGGATTAGAGTGACTTGGGGTATCTTGGTCAAATCCTTGATTGATTAGGATTAGGATTAAGTTCCTTAATTTATTAGGATTATGATTAGTTTCTTTTATCAATTAGAATTATGATTAGTTTGCTTTCCAATTATCTATAAATAGAGTAACTGTCTTCTTATATTGATAACGTTTGATTGATAATAAAGACTTTGATTTGATACTTGGAGGAAGTTCTCCTTTTATCTTTCAGGCTACATCAAGAAGCAACAAAGGCAATGATCTCCTAAAGTGTTGGAGGATCCTTGAAAATTTCTCCTAATTCTGTTTAGCCGAACCTCACTTAGAATAATTTTAGAAGCATTTAGTCAAAGCACCTCAGCTATACATTTAGCTTATAGAATCGCCAAGGAGAGTGTCCTTGGTTGAGAAGGGCATAGCCCAGCTCATCTCAGAAGCACAAAAATTTCTCCACAACAAATGAAAGGTAAAGCACGAGAGAAAAAAAATGTCTAGCATTCTCAGTATATTCTTGCAAATAAATTGCAATTTGAGGAACAAACCGTTAGGAACCAAGGTAGTATGAGCTACCTTTGTCCCACATTGGTTAGAATGGGATGACCAATGTGGTACTTAAGTGGCTTGACTCTCCCACCTCAATAGCTAGCTTTTGGGGTGTGGTTCTCCAAGGTGCTTAAGTACCTAACACAAACCTGTGCAGATTCCTTTCCTAGTCTTGTCGTTTGTTTAAGTCTCCAAGTCCAAAGTGAAACTTTTACCTTCATTGGATATATGTGTCTTTTTGTGAGAAGTTTATCTTTGTTTGTGTAAGCCTCCAAGTGAAGTCCAAAGTGGAACTTTTACCTTCATTGGATACTTGTCTTTTCTTTTTCTGATTAACCTGTCTTTCTCAATTCTCACTGCTAAGTGCTAGCATTATAGTTTTTCAGCATCAGACGAAGGATTTTCCATTCCTAAATCTCCCCGTCTTTCAGATTTCCATGCAAATTAAAGCAGAGAGCTATGTTAGTGATCCCACACAGACTGCCTTACGGATACAAGTTTGCTACTGGCTAGATCATACAGCCTGTGAATGGTATTTGACAGTGGCCGGTCCATGATTCAAATATCTGAAAAAGTTTAACATATTTTCTCTGCCAACATGTTTACGGAAATCTTAACTTCTACAAAAACAATGATCAATAGAACTTGGGGGGAAAGACCATACAAGAACATAGGCGAAACACCCAACAAATACTACAAGAAGGGGGGAGGTTGTTAGGTTGGTCCACAGTTGCTTCCTCTTTGACTGGTAGTAGGTGTCCAATTTTTTTGCATGCCATTCTTGCACTGGCTCGTACAGCCAAAGACACTTGTACATTTTCAATGTGGAGATAGGACAGTACAAGGAGAGTTTTGGTAAAGCTTTAGGAGCAATCTCATGAAAATTCTCTTTAGCATGCTATATGCACACCGTCTGATCATCGCTTAGGCAATGATGTATAGTACTTGTTGACTTGACTTGCACGGTTATGCTCTCGTTGAACCTTGATAATAAAACATATTCCCTGATTTTAATTGATTTGAACTAGAAGCAACTGCCATCTAAGTTAGCAAGAGCAAAGCCAAATTTATTGAAGAGCTATTTTGTTGGGTCCCGTTGGTTGAATTTGTAACCAAAACTGAATTTACTGTTTAACAATTCAACCAAGTAGTCTGGGGTTTCTAATCCCAGTCATTTTCAGTCGAAGTAAACAATGAGGGAGGGACCTCCGATAGGTTTTTCGATAATAAGAGATGGTTAAAATTCTATTTTGGTCCTTGTACCTTGGATATCATTGTATTTTAGTCCTCGTACTTTCAAATGTTCAATTTCTTCCTTAATTTCATAAATATTAATGTAGTCCTTAGTGTTAGTTTGAAGTTATTATTATCATTATTGTTGTTTTTATTTTTGTCAAACTCGGTAAAGTAATAATAATAATAAATTTTATTAAGAAAAGTCATGATGTGAATATGCTTCTAAAATGTATAGAGGGATCGAGGGAAGAATGAAGACTCCCTCCAAGGATTTTATTTGAACAAAAAAAGGCTTAGAGGAAATGAGTAAGCTGGCCCAAATAGTCATGCATATAAAAAAGTAGAGACTAGTTAATTTATTTATTTTGTAAGTTAACAAAAAAAAAATTTAAATAGTAACACTCTTTTTAAGATTTACTGAAAATATTGGGATTAAGTAAATTTAGACATCTGAAAGTATAGAGAGGGAGTAACATATAGACCAAAATGATATTTTAACCAAAGAAAGAAAAACTTAATTAATGTTTAGAGGGATGACTGACTTTTATTTATTTTTTCTTATGTTGAAATCTGGACTTTAGTTTCTGCTTTAACTTTGCGTAGTTATTCTGCATCAAAGTTAGTGACAATCTCTTTAGCCTCTTACCATTCTTTTATCTATTGAGCAATGTTTGAAGAATGAATGATTGGCAGAATAACATAAATGGCTATGTTAACTGAGATTGTCTTTATTTTAACAACGTCGATTATCGTTTTTAATGCACTTCTTGTTTTCATCCCAAGATGCCATATCTCATCTTATATGGTCTTAATCTCAGGTGGCCCAAAGGCAGCTTGTGCTGGTTGTGCAGGTTTTGCTGCATTCTCAGTGTTGATAGAGAAGTTTTTGGACAGACACAGTTGAGCTACGTTTCTGCTCACAATTTTCTGATAGTAAAAGCAAATCAATGGTAGAGAAATAATAGTTAGCCTGCAGTGTAACCATTCTTTTCATCATAAAAATATGAAACCGTCTTTTTCATTTGGGATGACTTTAGAATATTGTCCCCATTGTTTTAGTAACATTATTCACAATTCCATTTGGTTTGGAAGATATTTATATTCATAGAGAGGAAATTAGGCCTTTTGGTTTGAATCTCAGATGTCATTCAGGTGATCTCTATATTAACTGGTAAATTATCAAAAATATACTTGAAATATGAGAGTTGGTTTCAATTATATCCTACAATTTTGGAAAGTTTTATTTTTACATTTGAATGAAGAATTTTTTCAACAACTCTTGAAAGTTTTTGCCCTTAAATTAATTGACGAAAATGTTTATGTTTATTTATGTGTTGTTTAAGTGAACAAATCTAATCGCATAGGAGAAATATATTTGAGGGTTAAAGTTATCCAAAAAACCATAAACAAAGAAACAAAAATTGGAGGCATGGGATTTATAGGATGAAGATGACAACGAGTGAGGTTCTTTTATATATATATATATATATATATATAGTAAAATGGTAATTTTTTTAAATTTCTGTACGTGTTTAAAATTGTTCACATTTTTCCGCCATAATTTATTAGTAAAATGAAAACTTTTAGTAGTTATAATTGAAACCAACTCATGATTTAAGATAATTTAATTGTATGGTTATTATCCATTTCAATATAAAACTATAGATTTTTTTATAAGTATAATAGGTAAGCTATGTTTATTACCAGGGAGTAAAGCTCACTTTGGTTTAGCCAAAATGAGCATAGCTCTATGGTAATTGACATAGACTTTTTGCCAAAATGAGCCTAACTCAAATGACATAGTGCATGTACTATTAACTTCTATCCCATGTATTGTTTTTAAAAAAAAAAAAGAACGAAAGAAAAAAAGAATGCACTTTCGCTTAAACTCTAGATTTAGAAGAAATTAGTAATTGTGGCCAATTTCGTGGGGTTTTTATTCTTCAATGTGTCTTTGGTTTTAATTCTTCACTAACGTAGAAAACAAGAAAGAACCAAACAATGGTACACCTTTTTCTTATTTGCATTTTTAAGAACAAGAAATAGCACCTTTCATTTGAAGAGAGATGAAGGCTTAAAAGTATAGAAACTTTAATCAAAGTGGAAAGAAATGAAAATTACAATAAAAGCATTCCAATTTACATCAATTCCATACATAGAAAAACCATTTAAAATATATAAAGTGAGAATCAAAAGCTTGCAAGTGTAATTAAGAGCGAAAGTGACTACCAAGACGCGTTGACGGCCATCATATGTATTTCACAATGTTATTACAATACTTTTACTGTTTCACCATGCATGTGACATTTTTTAAAATATAAAATTATTTTATTTTATTTTATTTTTAATGTATAAGAATAAAGAGAACATGAGATTAGGTACATTCAAACTAAAATTAGAAAAAAAAAACAAACAAACATTTGTACTGAAAGAAAGTAAGTAGAAATATGGAGGAATTTTTCTAAAAGTAATGTTATTTTAATAAATAATGAGAAAAATAGGATTGAATTGAAAATATTGACAAAAGTAGGATAGTAAAATCGTGGACCCGGTTCACGATTGAAGGTAAATCGTGGATCATGTACACAAGTTAGTTTTTCTTTTTATAATTTTTTTTTAAAAAAAATTACTTTAAATTATTAGAAAATTATGTAATTGCTCCCAATATTCAACACATATTTTAGGAGATTAGATGATGTTTATGTATACTTCAATTAGTAGGATACTTTCCCACAATACAAATTGTACTCATTTATGGTTTATTATTCCTTTTTTTGTAAATCTAGATATTAAATACAAAATATTATTGTTTCTTAAATCTTCTCTTAAATGTCTACGAGCTTATGAGTTTACCTACATCTAGAGGCAGTAGGCGGTGGCGAACGAAGGAGGACGACGACAACAAAATGAAAAGAAATAATGAGAAAAAGTTTAAAGTTCGGTAGAGATCTACATCAAAACAAAAAGCCATTAGATCCATAGATGTACAATCATAATATAGAAAAAAAATCTATGCGGTGGAGGATGGTGGCGGATGTAGCGACAGAATAAAAATAGCAAAATGAGTGTAGTTGTGGCACGGTCAGCAAAATTGTGAACCCAGTTCACAATTTGGCTGCCATGTGGGCTAATTTTATGAAATCGTACATCTTATCTATTTTTTAAAATACTTTTACTCCTACCAAAACTTTGTCATTATTTATTAAAATAACATAAAAAAATCAAATGTAGAAGAAATTTTTTTTAAAAATAGAAAAATAAGAGAAATTATTTATACAAACTAACAAAATTTTGAGATAATTGTAATAGATGCGGATAGAAGTGATATCAATGTATTTATTTATTTTTTCTTTGTTGTTGCTATTTTTGAAAATTTCCGAGGTAGAATTAATAAAAGTGAAAGAAAATGGAATATTTGAAGGCAATTGAAATTTAACAAGAAAAAGGAAAAATGGGTGCAGCGGTCCCTGGTTGAAATATTCATTGTGGTCACCATTGATTTCCTGAGGTAAGCGAATCAGATATTCGTCCTTCCACCACCAATATCTCACCAAATCGACTGAAGAACTGAATAACTGAAGAACTGAAGAATTGAAGTGGAAGGTAACGCCATCACCGTTGCACACCCAATCAACACAAATCTCTTCTTCACCACACAGATGTCGACGACCCAGAAGCCCGAACAACTGGTTTGCGTCACCGGCGGCAGCGGCTGTATCGGATCCTGGCTCGTTCACCTCCTCCTCCTCCGCGGCTACTCTGTTCACGCCACTGTCCAAAATCTCAGTTACACTCCCACTTTCATCCCTATCTTTCTCCGGCTTCCTCTTTATTCTTTTCAAACTTCCGGTTCCTTGCTGCTTATCGTTACATTACTCTTTGATTTCCGCATTTTCGTTAATGGATGGTTTGCATATTTGATCGACAAATGCAGAGGACGAACGCGAAACCAAGCATCTGGAAGATTTAGAAGGAGCGGAAGCTCGTCTTCGTCTCTTCCAAATCGACCTCCTCGATTACGACTCCATTGTCCCCGCCGTCACTGGTTGCGCCGGCGTCTTCCACGTCGCGTCTCCCTGCATCGTTGATCCTGTAGACGATCCTGAGGTGTGATATTATCTCATGAACATTACAAACCATGAAATGCAAGTTCTATTTTATGCTTTGAGAGGTCATAATTTGTAGAAATTAACTCTCGCATTATCTGTAGAGGGATTTATTGGATCCGGCTATCAAAGGAACCATCAATGTCCTGACGGCGGCTAAGGAGGCTGGAGTACGACGCGTAGTAGTGACTTCTTCTATTTCCGCCATGATTCCGAACCCTAACTGGCCGGCGAATGTTGTAAGGAATGAAGAATGCTGGACCGATATTGATTACTGCAAGAAAAAGGGGGTGAGTGATTTACCTGCTTTGAATCTTTACCTCGGCATGAGAACTATCGCAATAGGAATTCCCTAGTCGCGAGGAATTGGATAATGAAGAAAGTATAGGGATAAAAGGAGATTTGAAAGGCCAGCAATTCCTGATTCTGAGGCTAATCTGTCCTTTGTTGGCTATAATGGGAGTTCTTCTTTCAATGCCATACTATTGAAAGTGCATGTTTACTTTCTGCCAATCACTCTGAAGCTCGTATTCTTTTGTGGCCAGATTTTCTAATTTCCCTCATATTTTTGGGATTTTCCCCCCTTCTTGTAGCTGTGGTATTCAGTTTCAAAAACTCTAGCAGAAAAGGCTGCTTGGGATTTTGCCAAGGAGAAAGGATTGGATGTGGTGGTGATTAATCCAGGCACAGTGATGGGCCCTGTGTTTACTCCCAGAATTAATGCAAGCATGCAAATGCTTTTAAAACTTCTCGAGGGTAATTTCTCTTCTTGATCACCATTTTTAGTACGAAGCTACTGCAGACTTGCAGTTCGATTTTGACTTTAACAAATTGCAGCTAAAAAATCCAGTATATGAAGACATTGATTTGCAGCAGGGTGGTTGTTGAACAGTTTAGGTGGAAATGAAGTAACAATTTCCTTTCTCATTGAAACTTTAAAATCACTCTTAGCTTGTTTGATGGCTTCAAATTGCAGACTTTGTTTGGTTTTGTTTTTAGATTTATGCTTGTTTCTTCCTAATTTTTTAAATATAGTTTTCTTTTCAACTTTCTTAAAAAAAAATATTTAGATTCCTAGTCAAATTTTAAAAACAAAAGCTACTTTTTGAGACTATTTTTTTTAGTTTTTAAAACCTGACTTGTTTTTTTTGAAAACATTAGTAGGAAGTAGATAACAAAACATAAAAACTTAGAATTGGAAGTAGTAGTAGTGTTTATAAACTGAATTTTTAAAAACCAATTGGAGGGGCTAAATCTTTGTGTCTTCAAAGTTTCAGTCTTCCATCACAATGGTATGAAAAATAATTCAAATAACAATTCGTCTATGAAGTTTCCTTGAATTCCACACAAATCATAGCCTTTTTGTCTTTCGGCAGGGTGCAGTGAGACTTTTGAGGACGTTTTTATCGGAGTAGTGCACTTTAAAGATGTTGCATTAGCACACATTTTGGTCTATGAAAACAAATCAGCTGCAGGAAGACACTTCTGTGCTGAAGCCATAGCTCGTTACTCTGACTATGTAGCGAAGGCTGCTGAACTCTTCCCTCAGTATAAGGTGCCCAGGTAATGGGAATTCATGTGATCCTATCCACAATTAAGTAGACTGCCAAGTATTCTACATAACCAACAAGAAAGCCTAGGATTTTCAAAGATAAAAAAGATTTCTCTCCATGCTTTTTTTTGATCTTATACATAATATGGCCTTCTGCTTCTGTGCTCTTCACAAAGTTCTCTTTTATCAAAACATTTATTTGATTAACTTGGATTGGAAATATTCTTTTGTTTTTGTATTAAGTTCTCTCCAATGAGGCTCTCTCTACACTGGGTGTAAGATTCTTCCTCTTTTCGTTTCGCTTTTTAACACACCATGTTTCTTGTAATGAAAGGAAGTCTCAGTTTGTTTTTCTAAACACCATGAAACAAGGAATGAAAAACAAAGTTCAATCTTAATGTAAACAAGTTTACTTAGGTCTCTAAACTTTTTATGTCTTTGGGACTATCTAGTCTTTTTATAATTCTATTATAAAAAGCTGTAATAATCTCCTCAGTTTTGAGCTTCTTTGATCATGGCCAACTTCCCCTTTCAGATCGATAGAAGATACACAACCTGATTTGGTGAGAGCAAAAGATGGAGCTAAGAAGTTGATGAATCTGGGGCTGGAATTTACCCCAATGGAAGAAATCCTCAAGGACGCTGTTGAGGATCTAAAAAAGAAGGGATATATTTCCTGAATATAAAAACATATGGTCATGTAAGTTTTCCTTTCAGTTAGCTAGTCCTATCGTTGTGACTACGAGAACTTTATTGTAGTAATGTTATAAAAGGTCCTGTCAATGTTGGCAGAAATGTTTAAGGTCTGAATTTTATAGAAATGTCGATAAAATGTTGATAAACGATGAGGTAATAATCGGCCTTATCTGCTTTCAAGTTAGGAAATAAATGCCTTGTTTGAATTTTCGGACCATCCTTGATGGTTTTACAACATAAAGTGAAGTATTTAGGGATGAATTTTGAATTCTATTTAGATGACTAATAAGGAAGTGTCGTTAACAAGAGTTAGAGCTAAAAGTCTAAAAGAAGTATTAAATGTTTACTTCCAAACTAAAGTTATTACTCTGGTGAAGAGTTGCATCTATTCCTCCAAAAAACACAATGAATCTTAGAATCTAAATTCACCTTAATGCATTATGTACCTATTTATTTCATGTATTTGTATTTATGAAAATTCATGTATGGGTGATCGCCCTAGGAATCAAAACAATGTATACACCTAATTCTAACAATAAACACCAAGGGGTAGTATATATGCAAGAAAAGGGATCGTTCCTTAGGAATTTATCGAACAAGATACACAATTGATCAAATTCATTTATTATAGATGGGGGTTTGTAAAAAGAAAATAAAATGGTGCAAGAATTTAAAGATGTAAGAACATAAATATTTTGGGGTATTTATGATATTGAGAGAAACAATTCATAAATTAAAAAATCATACAATTTCTATCATGGATTCATGATAATTCAATTCAATTAAGAGTTCACAACCTATCAAGATTTAGCTCCTAAATGCCTTAGTTCATTAAACTAAGCCAATTTAGGAATTCAATCTCAATAACCCTAATTAATCAAACAAGATTCAATCTCATTTAATCCTAAGTTCAATTCTTGAATCTAGTCCTTAGCGACATTTAAAACTCGAATTTGAAAATGCATAATGTGCAAGGGTTTCCATTATTGTGGCAAAATAAAAGACGGATAGCCTCTCTTCTAGATCGATTATTGGCCTAATTCAACTAGTTCAAGCATGCTCAATTCAAGGATAGTCATTGAAATAAACAAGAATTCCTAATTTTGCAACTTTTCTCACAATTAATTGCTTAGCACATCATGAGGTTTTGCATACAAGATTATGAAATTCATGTTTTGTCAATTCACAAACATCAAAATCTATGAGGAATATGCATAGAACTCAGCCAAAACTCAAGATTAAATTGAAGAAGATGAAGATTATCTCAAAAAATTACATTGAAAAGAATCAATCAATAGAAGGAATTACCTTTGCACTTGAATCTTCAATGAAGATTGACAAAATGATGGAAGAATACAAGTGTTCTAGAGAGAAATTGGAAGAATTTGGGAATAGGGCTTGGGAATTTTAGAATTGACTGTCCAAATCGAATGACAAAATGAAGTATTTTTTATAAAATTGGCGAGAGCGTCGCGCCGCTGCAACCTAGTGTTGTGACACTGGTCTAAGTTTTCGCAGCCCTGCCACGAGCGATGCGACGCTATCAATTTGCTGAAGGAGGCGCGTGTTGGCTGAAGTTTGAAATTGTGTCAATGTTCGGAGCACCGTTATGCTCTTCATCAATGTCGCTATGCTCCCCTGTTTTGAGCTCTCAGGGCTCAGTGTAAAGCACAACATAAAGGGGGTGTAGCTACCCTTTTCATAGGGGCATTTTGGTAATTATGACCCCTTTTTGACCTTTGATGCTCCCAAGATCGATTTAGGCTCGTTTTAGCTTCAAAAGACCATTTTACCCTTGAGAAGATAAAAACCTACAAAATAAGAGAATTAATGAGTAATTTTGGCCATTAAGGGTGGAATTAACCTAAGAAAAGTAGCGGTTTAAGGGCGCTATCAATGGTTGTTGGGTGAATTTAGACTACTTAGGTGAAATGTTGTATTATTTCATTTGATATAAATATAACTGTATTTTTCTCATTTGAACACAAGTTGGATGAAAATTTATCATAGAGTTTAAATATCTCTCAAGCTTTATGCTTCCTTTGTATTTTTGTGTTTAGAATGCATGTTTAGAACTTTCAATCTAGTTTGATCAATTCGATTGTGGAACGTTCGAAATCTTAAAGGAAGATAGGACCAAGTTCTTTCTTCTTGATCATCGATCATATTTTCAAGCAAATATGTTTAGCTTTCTTGGAGTTGTTTATCATTTCGTTAATGTGAGTTATTCTTATTATCGTTATGGAGGTTAATCTAAATTAAGGGGAGTTCTCAAATATAATTGAGATAGTTTCCTTTATCAATTACGGTCATAGATATTCCTTCAATTTCACATTTGACACATCATCGTATGACATTATCTTATTTTATGGATTTCACACTATACTTAAATATTTATTTTATGACAAACAATGAATGAATGTAGCATGAAATTTTTTTCTCTTCAACTAGTGTCATCTTGAAGAAAGTATGCTACAAACTTAAGAGAAAATTACCTTGGAAAAGTGCTAAAAGCATTAGCATGTTGCATGCATGCCATCATTGAGTCTAAGCAAGGCCTCAAATATGGATATCAGTATTAAACATGTGAAAGTTATGCATCATCATACAAAATTCTCATAGAGGGTCTAAATTGATTCAATTATGATAGTCTAGGGTTTAAATTGATATAATTATTACTTTAGGGATATTTAGCGCATAGAGTTGGGTTGAGTTGAGTTGATAATAATTATTTGTGAGTGATAATTGTATGTGTTGATATAATTATATGTGTTTGGGGTTTATGGTTGATATGAGTTTATGGTTGATATGAGTTGATAATAATTGTCTGTATTTAGAGTGCAGTGTTGAGTTGAGTTATGAGTATCTGGTGTAGTTTTTTGTAATCTAAAATAATATGTATTTATTTTAATTTTTTTGTTTCACCATTTAAATACACATTCTTTCCCAAATTTTTAACACTTAGTTGAAATGTGAATACAATAAAATAAAAACATATATTATAATTTTGTACACATAACTATTGCATTTGATGTAGACAAAATATTATTATTTATATAATCAACGTCCTTATAACATTGTTTTAACCGTCATAGAACATATTAGTTGAACATGCACAAAAAAATAGGGTTGCCATAAGTGGTCTACTTATATGTTCACAAAAAAAGAATAAAAATATTGCCAACAATTGGTCGATTTCATGAATACAAAAAAAAAAAAAAAAATTGTTCATTAAAGATAGTCAGTCTAATCAGTCCTACCAAGTAGGCGCAAGCAATACTTCTTCCTATACTATGGTGTGACTGTTAAGAAGCAGTCAATCTTTTGAATATCCGTGACAAGTAAGTCTATAAGGATGACTCAATCATCCTGAGACAAACCCTGAATACTATACAGCTGGTCTACTACTTCCTTCCTTTGAGAAAACTTGAGTTCGTACTTCTCCTTTTTCCATGATATAAGCCTTTGCATGTGTGATGATTGCAAATATGCGATTGTGCGTATAATGTCAATCATTTCCAATTGGACAGTAAAGAAAAATACAATTTCTAACACAGTCTTTCTTTTAGTAACCACCCTTATATGAATGTAAAAAATGAAATTCAAAAATGGAAATGGAAGAAAGTTACAAAAGAATAGTAAAGTTAAAAAACATAGACAAATTACTATTATTAATATAACCAACAACCCAACAATATAATTTAACGGTCGTAGAGAGTATGAGTTGAACATGTATAAAAAATAGTGTTGTCATTAAAGGGTCTCTTTAGAGGTGGCCTTCGCCAGAGTTGATCGCCTAAAGTGAATGTTAGTGTTGTTTGTTAACGGAGTTGATCATCGAAGGTGGTCTTCGTTGGATTTGTTGTTTTGAATAGGGGTGTTCACGATTTGGTTTGGTTTGGGCCTTAAATCGAACCGAACCGCTAACTTTTTTAAAAAATTATATGAAACCGAATTGAACTGCATATATGAGGTGCAGTTCAGTTCAATTTTGTGGTTTTTTTTTTGTTTAATTATAGTGTCTATAATTCAAATGTTGCTTCCTTTTCCTCTTGCCCATACCAAATGTTTTTATTTATTTGTTTACAACTTTTTCTAAGTATAATTTTAAATTAAATTAATCAATATATTTAAATTAATTTTTGCAGAAATATATTTTTGACAATCAATTTGAAATTCAAAGACACAATATAATAATATATTTAGACTACTACTAATATAATTATAATATTAATACTACTAGTTCAACAACAACAATAAACTAAAAATTCCAAAGTCCAATCTTAAAAGTACTACAACCACGAACAACTAAAGTCCAATCTTAAAATTACTACAACCACAAACAATAACATAAAAGTTCCAAAGTCCAAACAACCACATTCAAAGTTTTAAGTTACATAAATTAGAAGTAAACTTGTTCAAGCCACCTTCTCCTTGTCGTTCTTCTCCTTGTTTTTAGCCTCTAGACCTACTGTGAAGTCTATAAAAAAATGATAAACTTGTAACATAATAATTATATAAATAATATATTTGAAGTCTAAAAAGAATGTTTGAAAGATACAAACCTTCTTCAACAATTACAATATCCTCCAAGTATCTTTGAAGATCAATGCTAATTGATTTTGAACATAGCCAATTTTGTGCACATACAAGTGCCTCAACTGTTGTTGGAGCTAGTGTGGAACGAAAAGGATCAATTACTCTCCCACTCGTACTGAATGCAGACTCATAAGCAACTGTGGATATTGGAATTGCTAAAAGATCTCGTGCAATTTTGCTAAGAACCTTATATCTAGAAGAATTTTCTTTCAACCAATCTAAAATATCAAAATTCTCCTCACATTTGATACGAGGCTCCAATAAGTAAATATCAACTTATGTATCCATACTTTGGGTATCATCTTCATCCATAACTTCAAAATCAAAACGAAAAACCGCTGAAGTAGTATTAGTAGTAGTAGTTGTAGTCATAAAATTAAAGATACTATCACTATTAGTACAACCTGAACCTAAAGATTGACTCATAGTTGCACAATTCTTGGACATGTGAGATGATGAACTTGAACATGAAGTTGAACCATGATTAACAACTGACAAACTATATTTATTGAACAATTTTCTCAAAACATCCTCCACCTTACTTCCTACTTCGTTTGCCCCATCCATATCAAATAGCTGATTCAAATAATACATAGGAGATTTCATCTTGTAACGAGGGTCCAGGACGAAAGAAACATACAAGAGGAAGTTAGTTTTCTCGCTTCCCCCCCAATACTTTATTGCGCTCTATGTGTGTTTAGTGATGTCTTGCTTATCATGCACTAATGTCAAGTTTTTCCTAATATCAGTCCTAGTATAAACCAATACTAAGATGTCTCGATGAGGACCGAGGTTGAACACGAGGATTTCGTAGCTATTATGATTAATGAAATGTTTAACTTGCGGTATTCTATGAAATGAAATGAAATGTTGGTAAACAAGTATTAAGCAATAAAATAGTAAAAGAGATAAAGCACGAACTGGGAATCAGTGAGATGTTGTGCAAACAGAAGAAGTGTTATTTTTTCGAATGGAGAAAAGAGGGTTGGAGAAAACCTTTCATCAATCGGTTGAGTTCTTGCTTAGTTTCATGGTTCATGCTTCAAAACTCAAGTAGTTCTTACCTCTCGGTAAATGCGTCACATAAATTATATGTCTATGAAGCATGCTAGTTTAGTTGAGCCTAAGATTTCTCCTATGTCTAGGACTATTTCTTAGTTACATTGATGAGATCCATAGTTACTTGCTCTTTCAAGTAGTTAACTATTTCTACTTAAATCAAGTTGTAAGTGGAGTTAAGCAATGAAGATAAAAATACATCAGTGTAAACGAACCATAAACTAAGCTTAAACTCTTAAGATTGATGAGTATTTTTCTCCAACCCTTCAAGTGATTTAGCTACTCATGTTCGATGGTGAAAATAACATAAAGATAGAAAACAAGGAATGATTCATGATGTGTGATATATATATTACTAAGAATACTGATTTAGTTCATATAGAGATAATAGAGCAGCCAAATACACTTAAATATACAAAAGAAAGAATGGAAAGTTAAAAGATATGAAGCTAGCGGCAATAATGTCCTGCTCTCCGACAGAAATGGTGGCTTTTCTTGCTTGCTTGCGTTGATGAAGGAGAAGAAAGAAAAGATCCAACTTCTCTCTTGAGGTTGAAGCTTACTAGCTCTCCAATGGTGATGTAAAAGGTACACTCAACTGTAGCTGAGAGGGGAATAATGGAAGATGACTAACTAATTCCCGAGCTCTTCTGTAGCAAAAAATGTCTCTCACTAACTAACCTTTTCGATCTGTTGCTTCAGTTGGTTTTTATAGCCTCAAAGATGTACTTTCATGATATCATTAGGTAAGGCTCTGATGCAGAGGATAAGGGTTTGCGTTTGTCAATAGTCATCTCTGACTTGGTAGGTTGTCGCTGTTACGCAGATCAGAGGGCAATCCTCTTTGTCTCCAGCTGTCAAGATCAAGTTTTCTGAGGTTCAAGGATTTGTCTTTTAGTGCCATGCGTCCGAGGTATGCGTTTCCGATATAATTCGATGCATGCGTTGAACCATGTGTTTTCCTGCAAAATTGGGCGTTTAAAGAGACTAAATCACAGATTATTCTTTCTTAAGCCTATATTCATGCTTGCACTCATATGAAGTATTTATCATGAAATTAAGCAGAAGATGATGCATTTTTCAATATTCTTTCGCAATTATTCTAAGAAAAAAGAAGCAACAACTTGTATTTCTACCAGTTATCACCTATCATACTTCTCTTGCATCTTCATTGCCATATATTTCATGCAATAGCAAATATTCAGGACCAGTTACACTTGAATATTTTCTTATGCAATTTTGAAGGATACTAATATCATGGAAGATCATATTGGAAGTAACATAAAGAGACCCTGAAAGCCTAATAGTTACTTCATAAAATACAGACAAGAATTTGGTAAATATTCTAGCAATTTTCTAATCTTGGGTGGTCGGTTTACTCTCCTCATTCATGTAAACTATGTCGTAGTCTTCTAACCTCTCAAATGCCTTCTCAAACTTTGCAGCTGCATCAACCATCAAGTATGTAGAATTCAATCTAGTTTAAACATCAAGACACAACATACTCTTACTAGATATGTTCTCCTCTTCAATGCACTTCTTAAATTTAGCAAGTCTAGTAGGAGAAGACCTAACAAACCTCAAGACATTTCGAATTCGAATCAATGAATCATTCACATCTTTTAAGCCATCGCAGATAATTAAATTTAATATATGTGCACAACATCTGACATGCAAGAACTCACCAACGCTTCTTTAAGTAAGCAATGACTGTATCATTTGACGAAGCATTATCAACAGTTAATGTCAAAATCCTTTCAATACCCCACTGTTTCAAACATTTCTCAACCTCTTTTCCTATTATTTCTCCTTTATGGTTCTCAATCTGAGAGAAACTAATAATTCTTATGTAGCTTCCTGAAGGATAAATGAGCATGCAGCGGAATTTAAATTGATCAATTTTCACTCTAAGATGCTCAATTTTAAGGATTAAACATGCAATTAAAAAAGGGAAAGCTAAGTTTCAAGAACACTTACCCTTGAAGCTCCAAATACTCCCTCAATTCTTAATGGAAATCAACACCACTTGGTTGTAGACCACCACAAGAGTCTTCTCTACTATTCTCTAGGCTTAGATTGGATGGTGGGATCCAATATTTGTGGTGAATTTGAGAAGGAATGAGGGTTGGGAAAGAAAAGAGTTATGGAGGATATTTTGCAAAATTAACCATTAATTTTGCAAAAATCTTAACCTCAATTAAGCCAAAATAATCTCTATTTATTGAAGAACAACATGTAATCCAATTGCATCAAAATTTGACAACTCAAACTCTCAAATTGTTGGCTTAATGTGAAGCAAACAACTAAGCTACTTGCTTAGTTAGTGGGAAAATCCAATTTTTTTTTTAAAAAAATAATTTTAAACTCTATTTTTAATTAATTTCCAAAAATGAATTTAAAAAGAATTTTAGTTTGATTTTCTAAAAATAAAAAATAATTAATTAACTAAAACCAATTTAATATTTAATTAATTAAATATAATATTATTTTAATATTAAATAATAAAATAATTTTATTTTTCCCACTTTTCTCGATTTTTCCAAAAAATCGATATGAATCCCTATTCATATAATTAATATTTAAATCATATTTAAATATTATAAATAACTCTATTTGTCCGTTTAATTCGTAATTAAACGTCGATATATCGTATATATTCGACTTTCATTCCTTAAGTCAATATTGAATTATTCAAACTTACTCACCAAACTATCTAAGATTTTAGTCCATTTATGAGCTAGTAGAGGGACTTAATGGACCTACAGATCATGAGCTCCAACGATCCGAGATTAATCGGTCAAACTCTTTAACCTAGTTAACCAACATTCGTTAACTAACGGGACACTCCACTAAAGCCCGTAGCTGCACTCTCCTCACTGTAGATATATTTCTGTCCACTTGATATAACCATAATAAGTAAGTCGATCCTTCACAGGTTGTTCGTAATCACAGCTAGGTCAAAATTACCGTTTTACCCCTGTGATTACATCTTGTTCCTTAAGTCCCACTGATCCTCTAATGAACAATTGGTTTGTGATCCTATCACTAAACCGAGTCCCTCTCGGGCCAATGAGAGGGTGGGGCCCCTTGTTCAAGACCCAAAATCAGTACTTAAGGGAACAACCTATCTACTAACCCTAAATCGGGTAGGAGTGAATTCCTTCTCGCAAAACTATGTCCCCAACTATCTACTCGGTCTTACCCCTGAAATGGGAGACTTATTGAGTCGGCACACTCGGGCCACTCTCACCCATGCAGATCTAAGGATAATCCCGAATAAATAGGAGTTCATAGTTAACTCAAGATTAAGATCGAGTTACCTAGGTCATCTAGTTGAAAAAGTCAGTATTTAACAGTAAACGGCGTTATAAAGTAATAGTGACTATTTCGTGGTCCGGTCTTATGCAAACTCATTGCATAGAATGCCCCCACTCACATGTCTCCACATGAATGATTTAGGATCACATCATTTGTATCAAATACAAAGTGGGCCATATTCAATAGTGTCTCCAAGATAAGGTACCCAACCTTATCCTTATACTATAGACCGTTTTGGCTATTTACTTGATCTTGATCCATTTTTATGTCATTACATAAAGTTCAAGTTTTCATACTAAAGCCATGGGTTCTTAGTTTATTGAATTTAGAGTTATATTAACAACAATTCACTTTATTCAATAACAAGTTTACTGAATAACATTGATAACAACTTTATTGATAAATAGAATACACGTTAATGTTTACAAACTACGAGTTTTAGGACATAAAACCCAACACTTCCAATTTCTATCAATAAAGTGTGCAGTCAAAATCATGTAATTAATATTTTGAATCGATGTCCAAGTATCAGTCGTAAGTGAGACTATATCCTTCATCCACAAAAAAATCTCTCAATTTTTCTTTCAAGTTAGCATATATTACCAAAATATCCCTAGCAATTGTAGTTCGAGAAGGAATAACAAATTTTAGTTGTACTAGTATCAATGTCCCTTCCACAGACCTCCTAAATTCCTCGTTCTCCACAAATTTAAATGACAACTCATCAATTATGATAATCTCAGCAATTAGTCTTCGAGCATTCTCAATAGTAAACATCTTATAGTTAACTAATGTTGTATTACCACCTCTACCACCCTATTTATTCTTAAATACCAATTTACTTTGAGTTATATCTAACTTACTATTTTTCATTTGATAAGATTTTTTTTATAGTAATGTTCAAGATGCATTCTCATAGTTGAATTTCCATTCCTTCATGGATGACATGCATACACCATATCAGAATAATTATATTTAGCATGTGGATCATCATCACTATATTCAGAGCATCTAGTAAAGTGATCCCATACCAAAGACGTATTTTCTCTCTTTTTTAGAGCTTGTGGTTTTGGTGTTGGACTTGTTGATGCCGATGGTGGAGGCATCTCAACAACATCATAATTTTTGTTCACACTAGAACAATTGTTGCTCATGCTCTTGCTATTACTATTGGTCAAGCTTTTGCTTGTGGTCATGGTGCTATTGCCAACAAAATATATAAAACATAAGTCTGTTTTGAAACTTTATCTTCAAAACTTTCAATGAAAATGGAAAAGGAAAGGTTTTGATACCTTGCCGACAATATTTGATCAGAGAAGTGAGAGATTGAGAGAGATTAGAGACAGATCTATGAGTGAGATATCGAGATAGATGAGACCGAGAGAGTGAGATACTGAGTCGATTGGTGAAGTGAGAGAGAGAAGAGACCGATAGAGTGAGAGATTGAGTCGTGAGTCGGTTGGCGAATTGAAAGAGAGATCGAGAGAGATGAGACCGAGAGAGTGAGAGATGAGTCGTGAGGCGAAGTGAGAGATAGATCGATCACACACGCTGGAAGTGGACACAATCGATCACGCACACTGATCGCTGTCGGTCATGCTCGTTGGTCGCTCAGACATCGTTAGTCATGCACGTTGGTCATCGTGGCCATTGGATCTCTGCCACTAAGGGGAGGGGGAGGCTGTGGCTAAAGGGCTGCTTAAGGGCTAAGGGGATTGGGATGAACTAGAAAAGTTAAAGATAAAACCCTAAAAGTAAATATTAAAAATATAAAATAAAAACTAAAATTAATAAACATAATAATATATATAGTATAAAATAAATATATTATTTTTTAAAAATATGTGGTTCGATTCGATTCGATTTTCATTCGGTTTCATTTTTGCAATTGAACCAAATCGCATCAAATTGGTTTAGGATTACACTAAATCGAATCGAACCACACAATTAAGTTTTGATTCGATTTTGCAACCGGTTCAGTTTTTGCAGTTCGAATGACCACACCTAGTTTTAGAGGTGTGTCGGAGCCCAAAGTTAGTCGTTAGAGTTGGCTGTACAAAGGTGGTAATCGGAGTATATCGCCAAAGTTTCTTGTGTGAAGGTGGCCATCGAAGTTGTTGTTAGAGGTAGTTGTCGCAGCCCAAAGTTGATCATCAGAATTGGTCACATGAAGGTGGTAGTCGAAGTATGTTGTTGGTGTTTCTTATGGAAAGGTGGTCATCGGAGATGGTGCCGGAGCCAAGAGTTGGTCGTCAAAGTTGGCCATACGGAGTGGTTGTTGGAGTATGTCGCCGGAGTTGCTTGTGCGAAGGTGGTCGTTAGAGTTGGTTGCTGAAGTTGTCATCAGAGGTGGTTGCTAGAGCACAGAGTTGGTCGTCAGAGTGTGGTAGCGGTAGTCGTCGACGGTGATCGATGGGTGGAGCCATTGAAAATATTGTAGGGAGGGAGAGTTGGAGTGAGTTGAGGTGAGTTGTTAAAAATAATCAACTCAACTCCACCAACATTTAAAGTTGGTAGGCCAAACATTGAGTTGGTAATTACCAACTCAACTCAACTCATGTTAGTGAGCCAAACATCCACTTTTGATGTTTTCATTGATACAACTTTCAAAGTTTAGAGGTATAAATTAAGTTTTTTTTTTCCTCCAAATATTAAAGAATAAGTATGGTCTTTGAATTTTGGTAGTTGTGTTGTGCTTTATAAGTCTTTGTATTTAAAAATGTTCCTAATAAATTTCTAAACTTAAGATATTACATGTGTATTTAGCATTTGTACTATAACGATTTTTAATAGGTATTTGAC
The DNA here is from genome assembly GCA_002890555.2 of Lagenaria siceraria. NCBI lineage: Eukaryota > Viridiplantae > Streptophyta > Magnoliopsida > Cucurbitales > Cucurbitaceae > Lagenaria > Lagenaria siceraria. The sequence goes on from CM016487.1 coordinate 16,471,378, forward strand.
ACTTTACATTTTGTGTTTAATATTGTTGAGATTGGTGTCTTAAATCTCTTGGGTTCTCGTAGTTTGTAATCTTTGTAAATATAAATTATTTATTCAATAAAATAAAGAGTTATTTTATTCGATTCTATTTGCATTAACTCAATCCAATAAACTAAGATCCAAGGTTATATTATGTAAACTTAAACATATATGTAGTTGACATACAAGTGGATGTCAACTATGGATATATCCCACTTTGTAACTGTTGCAAATGTTGTAAAGTGTTACAAACGATGTAATCCTAATCGTTCATGTGAAGACATGTGAGTGAGGGTATCCTATACAAAGAGTTTGTATAAGACTGAATCATGAAATATTTATTTTCTTTTTATAACATCGTTAATTGAAGAAATTAACATTTCATAGGAATTCACTACTTCCCATCTTTAGGGTAGGTAGATAAATTGCTCCCTTAAGGGTTGATTTCGGGTTTTAAACAATGAGACCTCACCCTCTCACTGGCCTGAGAGGGGTTAGTTTATAGTTGGACTATAGACTGTCTGTGAAGGATATATGAACATGCAACGGAAGCAAATTAGAACGAATTGCACTCTAACAAGCTCAATTTATAGGATAAAAATACATGCAAAAAAGGGAAAAATCGAGAATTAGAAATTACAACATTTGAAGTTCAAATTCTCCTTGATTTCTCCACGAAATTGATCACCAATTGCTTGTAGACTACCACGAGATTCTTCTATACTATTCTCTGGCCTTAGATTGGATGGTGGGATCCAATTTTGTGGTGAATTTATGAGGAAAATGAAGATAGAGAGAAGAAGGTGTTATTGAGAGAGTTTAACAAAATTAATACTTAATTTGTCAAAATCTCAACCCTTTTCTCAGCCAAATCCTTCTATCTTATAGAAGAAGAACATGCAATCAAATTAAACAGAAATTTGATAGCACATTATGTTTAATTTGACTGGATTTGGTGTTAAAATAAGAGTTCAACAAAAAAAAAAAAAAAGTGGGCTAGTGGAGAAATCCAACTTTTTAAAAATGAATTTCTAAAGTCATTTAAAAATAAAATAAATAATATTAATTTAATATTCAATATTAAAATAATATTATTTTCATACTAACCCCGATTTTTCGAATATGAATCCCTATTAATATTTTTAATATTTAAATTGTATTTAAATATTATTCTCAACTTTCTTTGTTCGTTTAATTCGTAATTAAATGTCAATACGTCTAGACATATCGCATATATCAACATTCATTCTTTAAGCCGAATTTGAACGTTTTAAATTCATTTGCCACACTATCTAAAGTTTTATTCGTCTGTGAGCTAATAGAGGGTGTTGGCTTTTTGGCCCTTAATCTCAAATTAATTAATATTTTGATGATAACAAACCTGATTTTGTTTACTAACAATTTTATTATTTTGAATAGCCCATAGCATAGAGCTCGGAATAACAATTCCGACGCTTCTTGAATCACCCAAATTGGAGTTCAAACGAAGAAGTTATCTCTGAAATAAAGTTAATAGAAAAATACCCGAGATGATGATGTGGCCAAATTAATTATCAAATTGGACTAATTAGGGAGTGCCACCTGAGCCATAGAGGGAGTGACACATGAGACTTAATTTTCTAATTGGTGGATTTTAATTTTATTTAAAAGAAAAGAAAACTAAAAAGATATTAATTTTTTTTAAAAAAATAATTTTAGAAAAGAAAAAGAATTTAATATTATATATATGTTTGTGTCTAATGACTAGTTGTTTTTAAAAACAAATGAATTTAATATTATATATGTCTGTGTCTAACGGCTAGTTGATTCTAAAATTAAAAAGAAAATTATTTTTTTTACTTTTAATATCAACTACTCAATTTGCTTTTTACACAATCCTATGGCTCAAATTCAAATTCAATTTTTTTAGCCCACTTCCTTCTCTTTTTAAACTTCATCTTCCCCAAAATTGTTTCAATTTTTTCACACTTTTCAATTCTCAAAATTAGCAAAAGGCCACCATTGTTGCTCTCTCTCCAAGCTTCCAATTTTTATTTTTTTCATCTTATTCTTGAGAGGATTTTCTATTGTATTGTGAGAATCAAAATGTGTGAGCTCAAATTTGTATACCCACTCTTTTTAGAAAGTTTTATGGAGTGATTTAAAGCTTTCAACAACATTGTAACGATTTGATCCTAACCCGTGGAAAAGATCGGGTTTGCTCTTGAATCCGAAAAAGGAGCAAGGTAGCGGTTCGACTCTCATCCGTGGAAAGAGTCAAAGTAGATCTTTAATCGAAGTCCCAAGAGGTGCTTGGAAAAGTGGATGTAGGTCGAGTTTGACCGAACCACTATAAAAATTACGGTGCCTTCTTCTCTAACTCTTTCCTAATTATTTTTGCATTTAATTTTAATTGCATGCTTTTGTTGGTTGAGATTGATTGAGTTTATTATTACATACTTTTTATCAATCTTATTATTTGGCATCATTTAGGGTTTTTATTAATTTATTTTAAAAAGTATTTAATTAGTTTAAATTAAGCATATTTCTTAAAAAGTTTAATTAAACCCTATTCACCCCCCTCTAGGGTTGCCATACCGGTCCAACAATTGGTATTAGAGCAAGGTTGCTCATCTTGAAATTTAATTTTCGTGATAAACTTTATTGTTAGAGCATTATCGAAAACCTAGTTGCAAATGGAATTGTTGAATGTCAATCTACTTCTAGACCTTCTTTCTTTGATGGTTCAAATTATGCATATTGGAAAGCTATAATGAAAATTTATTTTCAATCTATTGACTATAATTTGTGGTTAATTGTTGCTAAAGGTCCATATGTTCCCATGAAAAAGGTTGATAATGTTGATAAGCCTAAATTAGGAGAAGAGTATGATGAAAATGAAATGAAAAAGTGTTCTTTTAATGCTAAGGCTATAAATTGTTTGCATTGTGCTTTGAGCAAATATGAATTTAATAGAATATCTATGTGTTCTTCCGCTCAAGAAATTTTGAATACTCTTGAAATTACTCATGAAGGAACAAATCAAGTTAAAGAGTCCAAAATTAACATGCTTGTTCATAATTATGAATTGTTTAAGATGGATGCTAATGAGTCTATAACCGATATGTTTATTAGATTTACTAACATTATCAATGCTTTGAAGGGACTTGGTAAAGTCTATACAATATCCGAAAATGTTAGGAAAATTCTTAGGTCTCTACCTAAGACTTGGGAAGCAAAGGTGATGACAATCCAAGAAGCAAAGGATCTCACCAAACTTCCATTGGAGGAACTCATTGGTTCACTCATGACCCTTGAGATCACTATGAAGGAGCACTTGGAGGATGAGTCCAAAAAGAAGAAGGGCATTGCATTAAAGACCATCTCCTTGGAAGTTGACTCCAAAGATGAGGATGCCCTTGATGAAGATGACATTGCATATTTTTCACGTAAGTACAAAAATTTCATTAAAAGGAATAAGCAATTCAAGAAACACCTATCAACCTAAAGAGAGACAAAAAGGATGAGGTGATTTGTTATGAATGCAAAAAGCCGGGTCATATCACTACAACAAAATCCGGTTTTTATGACTCTAAAAAATGTCATAAACACTTTTAATGACTCTTTTTTTTAGTCTTTGAATCCACCATCAAGGAAAGTGTATAGATGACACATGAAAAATCAGTCATTGTTGGTTATTTCATGACTTTTCAATTCAGTCAACAATAAACATTTATTGACATTTATTACCTATCATGGTAAGATTTTTTATGACAATTTCTCATTGTCAATAAATGGTTCAAAAGTTGATTTTTTCTGTCAATTAATCATTTATATTGACATTAAAAATCTGTCACAAAAACATGAGTAATGTCACATTTACAGTGCCAATAATGCTTTATTCGTGACACTTTTTGACTGTCATTAAATTGATTGATGATAATATTCTTGTGTCATATAAATACATCTCATGACATTTGTTAAATGTCAAAGAAATGCTTATGACGATCGATAATTATTTGTTTCATATTTGTCATTACACCTATATTTTCTCCAATTTTGACACAATATATGCAAACATAAATATGAACTTTCATTTATAACAATAAGGTTGGTCAATTATACAAAGAAACTATTACAAAAAAAAAAAAAAAAACTAGTAACCAAACTTTGGTTAAGTTATTTACAAAGAAACTAAATACAACAAGTGTTGCAAAAAAAAAGTATTAGCACTATCTCAAAAAAAAAAAAAAAATATACATATATAAATAACTTGCTTGGCGGTTTCTTCAATTCAATGGATTTGTGCAAGACCTAGTAAGAAAAACAACATTCATTTTAGAATTCAACCCAATCCATCAATGTCAACAATAATAACAATATTCATAGGATAAATGAAACTTTGAGCACACAAGAGTCAAAGTCACAATATAATCACATTATAAGCTCCATGAAAATATTAACATAAATAACTTGTCCAAACTTTTTTAGGATATAAAAGCTAAACTATCATGAACTAATCAAATTATAACAATAAAACTTAACAGGCTTACATGAAAATTATCCTAAACTTGTTGATAAGAACTCTAAAATAAAGAACAAATAAATCTAGTAACCATACTCCAAAACTTACAAAAGTGAGTGGTATAATAGCAAGAGTTACAACTTTCTCAAATAGTCTACTACACTCTACGACATAAGTCATAAGTATTTCTCTCAAATATAAGTAAAATCGTAATAACAAACATTAATCTCCTCCTATTAATGCTCATAAACATCCATTAAAAAACCACAAGTATAAAATAAACATGAAGGAAAAATATTGGATTCATTTAAGTGTCAAACTTTCTTCAAGTGCTTACAATGAACTTCTTGATCCTAGTTTCGACGCAATTGGTTGTCAAGGACCGAAAACTTATTTATTCTATGACATTGTCTATTCTTCCTGTGATTAGGTATAAAATAATTTAGTAACAAAGAAAAGTTTTGACTAATTTGATAGAACTAACTACATAGAAATATGATGAAATCAAATACATGTGAATGGAATATATTTCTTCAAAGTTGACCTAGTATCTCATTTGTATGAAACAATTTTGTTAAAAGTATGGGTAGCTCTCTAATGAGAAAAAAACCAACTGAAAATTTAAAAAAGAAAAAGAAAAGCAAAACTTGTACCTTGTTAATCACATCAAGACCTGTCAACTGCAATGCTAAAAAAAAAAAAAAAGAAAGAATCAATGGGTATATAATCTAAAATCAAAGAAAATTTGATTCATTTTAAAATTTATTAAGTATAGAATTTAAAAGATTTGAGGAAGAAATGACAAACCAAAAGGCAATAAAATGCATCCATTCCAGTATCAACTACCTGATCATAATAGCCAACAATAGTACAAGGGAAATAAGATCATGCTTGATTGAACAAACAAACAACAAAAATTAGTTATAAATAATTGTGTAGACTTCAACAAGAATAAGACTATTCATAGCATATTTGGTCAAAACCTATAAATAATTGTGTACACTTCAAAGAAAATCAAAGCCTCAAATTGTATTCAACATAGATTTCACAAGAATATAATACAGTAGATTCTCAAAACCACATAAAAAGTTCTAAAAAAGTTCCTACATGTTACTTTACTTCTTCTCTCAAAACTACCTAAAAAGTTAATAAAATGTAGCTAAGTGTCCATTTGACTATGAAAAATATATATAAAGTTCGTAAAAAGAGCCGAAGTGATACTTTAACTCTCAAAACAATTTAAAAAGCACATAAAAAATTTCTAAATAGTGTCTAAGTGACATAACTCTAAAAACCACTTAAAAAATGTCTAAGCAACACTGACTCTCAAAACAACAAGAAAAAAAAGTTTTAAAAAGCTCCTAAGTGTTGCTTCAACTCTTAAAATCATCTAAAACGAAAAGAAAAGAAAAAACTAACTTATTGTCCTTTTGACTATGAAAAATACATATAAAGTTCCTAGGAAGTGCCTAAGTGATACTTTAAGTCTCAATACTACCTAAAAAGTGTCTAAGTATTGGTTTGACTCTCAAAGCTACTAAAAAGTATAAGAAAAATCAATACAAAACGAATTTTTGAGAAATCCAGCACCAAGTTAAGCACAACAACAATTTTAAATGCAAAATGACTATCACACCTTGTGTATGCTGAAATGATTTCATCTTTTGTGAAACTATCTTCTTGAGAACCAACCTCGTGTAAATACAAACAATCAGGGTTGGTGCAAGGGCTAAAACATTAGTTGATAACATTATGATCCAAAGCAGATGTAGAAGTTGTGAAATTTTCATTGGTAAAACTACACAATTCAAAAACAAGGGAAACAAATTATAAAATGCATACTACATTCCTCAACCAAGCATGACAATACTTTGTCGTTCCAAAGCATGCCCTAATATTGAGGCACCCAGAGAAAACAAATTACAAAATCTTCGCCAATACATTACTTAGAATACTCAAGATGTACTCCAGAATTTACAACTCATATATGCACTAACCTTAATGGTTTGCCCTCCAAGACAAACTGATGTACATTTTGGATACATCGAACAACTTCCTCCTCTTTTGAGTATGTAATATATCTAACCCAAAAAAGTTACAAGCAAATAAAAAAAATTTCATTTAAATAATGACATAACACATAAATAAATATTTTTGAATGCATACATGATACACCTAAGTAGAGCACAGAATAAGAATTATGTCAATGCCCAATTCAAATTAAGCTATTCAGCCTTCGTGTAGATACCATATGAAGAAAATGTTTCAAAGAGGGAATTTACTATGTAATGAAATATAAGAAGGTTAAATAACCTACGTAAATAATAAAAACAATTTGTTTTAAGGGGAAAAAATAGGTTAGTCATTGCCTGATGAACATTTGAACTTACTACACGTATTATTAGGAAATTGTTGAATGACTCCAGTTGCTGTACGGGACATCGACACTTTTAGAACTTTCCCATATTGACCAAAGTATTCTCTACGCTGAAGAAGCTGCACAAGGGATGATAAGAGGGCATCCATTACTTCCACCATAACTAAAAGTAAACAGATCTATTTAACAAACAATAGTTTGAGGAACACAGAAGCAGAATATACATCTTCATCTGCCAGATTAAGTGGCAGCCCGACAATATATACAAGATTTCGTTGAATAACGCGTACACTGCTAAGAGTCATCAGACAAAACCTCACCAAAACGTCCAATCGCTCGCCATCCTTGCTGGACAACGACTTTAACCCCTTCAAAACTTCAGACCTAATCTCAAAATTATGGTTAAACTAACCTTCAAACCAAATAATCCAATGGGTCAACAAATACCAACCAAAATCATCCAAAAAACACCTTAAAACTTACCCAAAACACTGATTCTAACGAGAGTGGCGCTAGCGGCAACGAACTCAAAGGACGGCGACGGCTGGACGACTGTTGGATCGAGAGTGGCGGTGGTTGTGACCGTGAATGACGATGAGTTGAGAAGAGTTGAGAGAGGGTGGGATTTGGGGCACTTGTGTGAAGAAGAAGGAAAACAAAAAATTTGCTTTTTTTTTTTTTTAACCCGCCTAATACACACATATATAATATAAAATTTTTTTCCATGAAGCCACCTATTTTTATCCGGCTTTATTTAAATTAAGTTATTTTTAGATTGATTTTTATCCTAATTTTCCTAATCTAATTTTGATTTTTAGCCACCTTTCTTATGCTAATTTGTAGCTTTTATTTTAGTTTAGTCAAAGTAACCAATTTAGTTAGGGTAAAAAAAAAAAACACACAAAGCAAATGTGGAAAAATGTTGAATTTCGTTTTAATTGCCTAAAAGTTTCATTCTTTTTTGAGCTTAGGCTATGTTTGGCAAAAACCACAATTTTGAAATAAAATTCATTAAAAAGAAAAAAAATACAATTATGGAATTGTTTTGAGTTTTATAAACTCAATCTTTCTCCACACAAAAAACCCTAAGTTGCTCCATCCACAACAGCTCCCACACCCATTTTCTCTTCCACAAAAAACCTAGCCACCACACCCATTTTTCTTCTTTTCTTCTTCAGCAAATAGAGAGAGCACACAGAAAAATAGAGAGAGCACACAGAAGCAAACACACAGAGAGGAAACCCTAGGGGGGAGTTTTTTTTTATAGAAAAAACCTTAAAAAAAATCAGTCATCAACCAAACCCTTCCCAAAAATCCGAGGATCCACAACACAAGAGAGCTCTAGCTTCGTTGGAGGTTGCATTTGGTAGGGCATTCGTCCTAAGGATCCGCACCTCAGACAACGGGCAGCTTCGTGCTTTGGATCTTAACCTTCAACCTTCTTCTTCTCTCTTAGATCTAAAAATAGAGAGAAAGAGAAAGTTTATAAGGAAGAATAATTTCATTTACGGTTATTTCTTTCTGTTTTGTATTTATCTTTATTATGTGAATGTAGATCTACTGTTTTGTCTATTTCTTTCATCTTATTTCATCTCTCCTTCACCATGCATTCTTTTTTTGAGTTCTTTTTGTAAGTAAAATATGTGTTTTTTATGTAAAAAAAAGAAGAAGAAGTGAAAATAAAGAAAATAGAGTAACATACCTTAGAACGAGTGATTTTGCTGTGATAAAAAGAAATGAACCACTTGTTGAGTTGCTTGTTAAAAAGGGGGGGGGGGGGGGTTAGAAAGAGCTTAAGTTGAAGAAGAAAAGGAGTAGTTTAAAAAAAAAAAAGACATATGGGGTTAAGTGTGAAAAATAGAGGTTTAAAAAAAAAAGAATTTAATTAGAGTTTTTAAATATTAAAAAAAAGTTTAAAATTATTATTATTATTATTATTTTAAAAATATGTGGGATGGGATGGGCTGCCCATCCCATCGTTTTAAAAAAAAATTTCAAATTATTATTTTTTTTTATGTGTTGTGTGCACTTTTTTCTATATGTGTAATTACTTTTGTTTTTTTCTATACACAACAATTTTCCTTACTATAATTTTTCTTTTACAATCTTTGTTAATATTTTTTCTTATTTAATTTTAAATTATTATTACATTGTATGTCTTCTTTAGTATATTCTAATTTATTTTTTTTAGACCATCTATTTATTTTACTTTGTATATTTATATGTTCTCAATTTAATTTATACTTGCTAATTTTGTTTGTTCGTCTTTTAAATTCATTTTTTTAAAAAAATAAATATAACCGACGACGGAATCTAGATAATTTGAGAGTCCGATTTTCTAGAATTCTCGAGCTGAGGAGTCGATTCTTTGGGAGTCCGAGGTCGATCTCTAATATGTTTTTATTAAATTTTTAATATGCCCATTTATGTTTATTTAATATGATGCTTCTTAAATTTTATTTGTTTATTTAATATTTACATGTAAATTGATTTTAATTTGTAGTTAACATTTCTTTTAAGTTTTTAAATCATTTATTATTAAAGCTTTTTTAAAAGCATTTAAATAGATAGTTTTAAAAATACATTTTTTTATGTTTTTTAGCATTGAAAAATTAATATATTATTTTAAATGGTTTCATAATAATTTTTTTCTAAGAACTTGTTTTTAAAACCGTTTTTCTTAAAAAAAAAAAATTCCTAAGACGAAATCTAGGAAATTTGGGAGTCCGATTTCCTAAAATTCTTGAGGTGAGGGATCACATCTTTGAGAGTCCGAGATTTGATTCCAAGAAAAAATGAATTTAATTAATGTTTTAAAATTTTTATTAAAATACTATTCTTATGACAGATTTTGAAAAATTGAAATAAGTTTTCAAATTCTTGAGGTGAGGAATTTTTCCTCAAATTTTAATATAGTCAAATTGATGGTAAATTTTTCACTTATTTTATGAAATCATTACTTTAAATATTGGAGTAATGAGGGATAAGATAAGACATTTGTTTTAAAAAAAAAATTTCCTAAATGATTTTCTTTAAAGAATATTTTTTAATTCAAGATAAAATGATTTGGCCACTGTTTTCTAGACGGGTGTTGTGGGGTGCTAACACCTTCCCCATACACAAATGACTCCTGAACCCAACTCTAATTTTCATAGACCATTTTCATTGTTTTTTACTTAAAAATTATTTACTTTATTTCGGTGCCCAATCACACCGTAAAAAAGATTGGTGGCGACTCATTTTTTCATTTTCTTTTAAAATTAACCCTTTTTAAGGACGTCGGCCGCTCCGCGTCGTCTCGGGCACGTGGCGACATCCCAAATTTCAAATCCTCACCTTTTCCCTCTTAAATTCCAAAATCTCCCAATAGCTTTTCCAATTAACCCAATTTTGGCTTCATATATATCAAATCCACAAATTTAAGAATTTGAGACCTATTTTAAAATCTCTATTCCATAAAATTTGAAAACTAAAATATCTAAATTTATTCTACTTTAAATCTAATTATCCAAATTAGATTTTAAACATCCATCCAAAAAGCCAAAATTAAGTCAAAACATAACTTCAAAATACTCAATCAAGATGAAATTTTACCTACCGAACGTCTACAAATAATTCTTATCCACCTAAAATCTAAAATATCTCCCTCCTAATTTAATTTAAAACTTCAAAATTGTTTATCCACTTAATTTCAAAATTTCAAATCTCTCGTTAAAATAAAATCTAATTTCGAAATCTTTTATCACTAACAATGTAAATTGAATTATCTAAACCCAATTATTCACTGTTACCCTTGAAACTCAAAATATAACCCAAATATCTCTAAAATTCCAAATCTTTTATTAATTAAAGTCAAATTAACTCATAAATATTTTCAATTATCACAATTTGACCCTAAGTTTCAAACGCAACGGGAAAACTAAATTCCATTAATTTGATATAATTAACTTAAATTTACTTGAAACTTGTGATATTACAAACAAAGAGAAGGAGAAACCAATAGAGAAAGGGACCACATGGGGGATGGAGGTATTAGTTGCTTCTTCACCAAAAGACAAAGACGAAAGGGACTAGGTCGAGTAGCTGCACATTCACGAGGTTTAAAGAAAAAGATGGAACAACCTAAACTAAGACTTATTATTTCAATTATTTTCATATTGACAATTAATTTATAATTTATTAAAATATATTTATTTTAAATTTTATATGATTAATTGGAATTTCAACTAATTTTCCTTAATCTAAATTATTTGATAAAAGTACAAGAAAAATAATTGTCATAAAAAATTGAATCAATTAAAATTTAAAAACAGATACCCACGATAGAAGTTTTTACTATTTCAAGTCCGATCCCAAATGAGGTATAAGCCTAAGTCTACTTTGGTTCATATAATTAAATTACACAAATTTAGTATTAAAACTAAAATTTACTAAGCGCTATTAATATTTTTTAATTTAAAATTAATTAAACTAATACCATCCCTAGTTTTTTTGTCAATTGCTCTTCAATGCTAATCTATTCAAGTTATATATATATATGATACTAAAAAAACAGCCATATAAGTCTAAAAATTCCAAATTCTTTTTTTTTCCTCCAAACCTTTTTTTTTCAATTTAATGACTCTAAAGAACCGTCACTCTTTAGTGACAGTTAATTCTCGTCATAAATTGGTGACACAAAAAAACTGTCATAATAGTCGAAAAATTTGAAATTTTTCGTCTTTTTCCGCCAAAATCGTGCCTTTTTCATTTTCCTACATTTAATGATTGTTATTTACAGTCATAAATTCGTAACACAAAAGAACTGTCATAAATTTCAAAAAATCTGGAAAACTCTGTTTTTTCCGCAAAAAACGCGTGAATTTAGCTTTTGTGACTGTTTTTTCTATCTCCTCTCTATTTTTGCCATTGTTCATGAGTCATTAAAAGCCCAATTTGTTGTAGTGTATAAGAACGGATTGTCCTCTCCTCAAATCATCTAAGAAATCCAAGAAGAAGGCAATGAAGGCTACTTGGGATGATAGTAGTGAAAGTGAAAGTGGAAATGATGTTGAAGAAGTGGCACGCATTTGTCTCATGGCTCGTAGTGACAAGGATGATGAACTTGATGATGAGGTAACTCTAGAACTCCATTCTTATGATGAATTGTTTGAAGCTTTTAAAAGCATGCAAAATGACTTAGAAAAACTTAGTTCAAAATATATTGTGCTTAAGAAGAAATACAAGGTCTTGACTAGTGAAAATAAGTCTTTACTTGATGAAATTGCTTGCTTTAAAGAGAAAGAGCATGTTATGCAAATTGATCGAATGAATGTCTCTTGTGATAAGCATGTTTGTGTTTGTGATGAGAAAAATGCATTGCTTGATAAAGTTAGATTTCTTGAGCATGATAGTTGTGAAAACGATAATTTGATTAAATTGCTTAAGGAAAAAGAATTAAATGCTTTACAAGAACTTAATAAAGCTAAAGAGTCAATTAGAAAGTTGACAATAGGTGCTCAAAGGTTGGACAAAATAATTGAAGTAGGCAAACCTTTATGGTGATAAGAGAGGTTGGTTTAGGCTATATTGATGAATGCTCTACTCTAAGTTCTAAAACTATATTTTTCTATTGTGCCTAATATGCCTAATGTTGTATCTAATAATGCTAAATCTAGTTTTGTGCCTATATGTCATAATTGTGGTGTTGAAGGTCATATTAGACCTAAGTGCTTTAAGTTGAAGTATGCTCACATTACTTCTTCTTCAAGAAGAAAATTTTCTCAAAGAGCAAAGTTTTACAATGCTCCAAGAAAGAATTTCTCCAAGAAAAGTAAAGGGCATAAATTTGTTGTGAAAGATAGATCATTGAATGATATTGTTTGTTTCTCTTGTGGCAAGTATGGTGTTGCGTTCATAAAGCACAATGCATAACTATGATATACATGCGTACTTCTCCACTAATTAGCTGATATGTGTAGTGTTATGCGGTGAACACAAGTTTTATCTAACTTAAATCCAAGCGTAAATTTAAGTCAGAAACCTGGTAAGTCCAGGGTCGAACTCAGAGACTTTTATGCTTTTGTGATTTTAACCTTGCGGTGACAACTATGCGATGAATGTCTATACAAAGGTGGAAGATGTGATAACTAATCTAAAATGTAATTACAATACAAGAGAGTTAAGCGACGAGCAAAGGGGCATATGATGTCTGTCAATGAAGTATTTTTCTACTTAAGTAGCATGCGACGACATTTGAAAATTACTCTTAATAACAGTCAAGAATTTCTATAGCATGCGTCTATACACAATTCGCGGTGTCAATCATATATTTTGGTAGCAACCTCTCGGTTTATAATCCACACTTTTTCTTATCTCTAAGGTGCATGCGATGACTGACTTGTTAAATGTCTCACCTTATCTCTAAGATGTTAATTCTCACTACTTAATGCTTTTTATACTTTCTCTACCCTCTCTGGCAAGAACTCAAGCTTAAATGTATCTCTCAATAGTTTAAAGCAAGGATTAATGATGCATTAACTAGTGAAATCGCTAAACATGCATAAGTTCACACTTTAATTAGATCTTCCAATATATCAAAAAGAATAATATGCAAACAAGCAGGTAGATGAATGAAATATATGGACTTGTATTGATAATTGAATAAGAAATCTCTGAAAATCAATTCAAAATACAGATACAAGTAAGAGAAAGAACTAGAATGAAGATGTCGAGCCGTTGAGTCAATCTCTTGATCTCGCTGGCTTCAGAATGGCTGCTTGATGAAGATACTTCAAGGTTGAATATGGCTCTTTCTTTTCTAAGAAGAATTCTGGACATTCGTACTCAGAATTCTGCAGGGAAAAGCTTGAGGAGTTGATAATGGCGATGCTATTCACTCTCTTGGGGAAGCTGATCTCTCGATTCAACCAACCCCTTCTTCAGTTTTTGAGCTGACTATTTATAGGCGTCAAATATAAGTTCTCTCTAATGATTTCCTGACGCATGCATTAAATTCCACGCCCTGCTGAGCTGTTTGCTTTGTCGCAAGTGCATTGGCTCTGCCATGAATCCGTCTAATCAGCTACCAACTTGTTCTGTAGATTGACAATCGCCGCCGAGCATATCAGACCTTTTAGCGTTCATCGCGTAGTTCATGTTGGTCGCCTCTTCTATGATTATGCGATCATGGTTTCAACAGTTCTTCAACTCTTGTACTTTTTCTCTTTATTCCTGTGTTGAAACAAGGAAATTTTCGTGAATTCTCATTTTATGGTATTTGTAAATATCTTATCGCAAAGCATGCTTATTTGCTAAGATTTATATCATATTTCTATAATTTCCTTGTGAATTTCTCTAATTGTTTTAAAGAAAAGAATAGAATAACTTGTATTTCTACAAGTTATCATATGGACATAAAGCTTACTCTGGTTACTTGTCTAGATCCAATGCTTTTAATGTCAATGCAAAAATGAAATGGATCCCCAAGTTTGTGAATGCTAACACTCTAGGACCCAAACAATTATGGGTACCAAAGAATCAAACTTGAAATTCTTGTTTGTAGGTTTGTTTGAAAGCCTCCAAGAAAAATAGATGGTATTTGGATAGTGGTTGCTCAAGGCATATGACCGGAGACCGATCAAAATTCATTTCTTTCTCTAAAATGGATGGAGGTATGGTAACTTTTGGTGACAACAAGAAAGGTAAAATAATTGGTAAGGGTAATATAGGTAATGAGTCTTCTATTTTGATTGAAAATGTGCTTTTAGTTGATGGTTTAAGGCATGATTTACTTAGTATTAGCCAATTGTGTGATAAAGGATTTAGAATTATTTTTTATAAAACAATTGCATCATTGAAAATGCTAGTGATAGAAAAGTCTTGTTTGTTGGAAATAGAGATGAAAATGTTTACACTATTGATTTGAACGATTGCCCTATTAGTGATAAATGTCTTTTGGCTTTACATGATGATTCTTGGTTATGGCATAGAAGACTAGGACATACTAGCATGCACTTAATTTTAAATATTCCCAAGAATTCTTTGGTTAGAGGTCTTCCCAAATTTAAATTTGAAAAGGATAAAGTTTGTGATGCTTGTAAAATGAGTAAGCAAACTAAGTCTTCTTTCAAATCTAAAAATGTGATCTCTACTACTAGACCCTACAACTATTACACATGGACTTACTTGACCCTTCTAGAATTGCTAGCTTTGGAGGGAACTATTATGCATTTGTGATAGTTGATGATTTTTCAAGATTTACTTGGGTTTTGATGATAAAACATAAGGATGAAGCTTTGAAAAGTTTTATTAGTTTTGCAAAAAGAGTTCAAAATGAAAAAGGATTTTTATTTCTAAAATTAGGAGTGATCATGGAGGAGAATTTGATATTGATGCTTTTAAAGATTTTTGTGAAGAAAATGATTTTTTCATAATTTTTCCTCTCCGAGAACTCCTCAACAAAATGGTGTAGTTGAAAGGAAAAAATGTATTTTGCAAGAATTTGCTAGGTCAATGTTGCCTAAATATTGACCTAGCAAATTCTTGGGCGGACGCCATTAACACCACTTGCTATGTCTTAAGTAGAGTTTTAATTAGACCATCTTTAGATAAAACTCCTTATGAGCTTTGGCATGGAAAAATTCCAAATATTGGGTATTTCAAAGTTTTTGGTTGCAAATGTTTTATTTTGAACAACAAAGAAAAACTTGGAAAATTTGATTCTAAGACGGACGTTGGGATTTTCCTTGGATATTCCTCTTCTAGTAAAGCTTATAGAGTTTTCAATAAGAAAACTTTAGTTATTGAGGAATCTATGCATGTTGTGTTTGATGAATCTTGTAATATTGTTTCTAATGAGTCTATTTGTAGTGATGATTTAGAAAAAGATTTTGGAGATTTACTTGTTGGTGACAAAGGTAAAGAAATTGTCTCAAGTATGCAAGAAGTGAGCATCAATGAAAAGAAGGAAGATGATTCTTCATCCATGCCTAAAGAGTGGAGATATGCTCCACCCCATCCCAAGGATTTGATTATTGGTGATCCCGAACAAGGTGTGAAAACTCGTTCTTCTCTTAATTTATTTAGTAATTTTGCAATTGTTTCTCAAGTTGAACCTAAAAGTTTTAAAGATGCCGAATGTGATGAGTTTTGGATTTTAGCTATGCAAGAAGAATTAAATCAATTTGAAAGGAACAAAGTTTGGGAATTAGTCCCTAGGCCTTCTAATGTTTCTATAATTAGAACTAAATGGGTATTTAGAAATAAGATGGATGAACATGGAAATATCATTAGAAATAAAGCTAGACTAGTGGCTCAAGGTTATTGTCAAGAAGAAGGTATAGATTATGAAGAAACTTTTGCACCGGTTGCTAGATTAGAAGCTATTAGAATGTTGCTTGCTTTTGCCTCTTATAAGAATTTCATTTTGTATTAAATGGATGTGAAAAGTGCATTTTTGAATGGTTATATTATGGAGGAAGTTTATGTAGAACAACCTCCGGACTTTGAAAATTTTGATTTGCCTAATCATGTCTATAAGTTGAAAAAGGCTCTTTATGGCTTAAAACAAGCTCCAAGAGCTTGGTATGATAGACTTAGTAATTTTCTACATGAGAATGGCTTTAAAATGGGAAAAATTGATACTACTCTCTTTATTAAGGTGAAAGAAAATGATATGCTTATAGTGCAAATATATGTGGATGATATTATTTTTGGTTCTACTAATCTATGCTTGTGTGAAGAATTTTCTAAGTGCATGCATAATGAATTTGAGATGAGTATGATGGGATAACTTAGTTTCTTCCTTGGACTCCAAATCAAACAACTCAAGGATGGCATCTTCATAAGTCAAGAAAAATACACAAGGGATTTACTCAAGAGGTTCAAATTTAATTAAGGTAAAATTGCAAAAACTCCTATGAGTACTACCACTAAGCTTGACAAAGATGAAAAAGGTAAATGTGAGGACATAAAGATTTATCGAGGTATGATCGGATCTCTACTTTATTTGACCGCTAGTAGACCCGATATCATGTTTAGTGTATGTCTTTGTGCTAGATTTCAATATTGTCCTCAAGAATCACATTTGCATGCCGTTAAAAGAATATTTAAATATTTGCTTGGAACTATTGATGTAGGTTTGTGGTATCCTAGAAATGTTGAATTTAATTTGGTAGGATATTTATATGCGGATTTTGCCGGTAGTTTACTTGACCATAAGAGTATTAGCGGGACTTGCCAATTTCTTGGTAGTTACTTAGTATCTTGGTTTAGTAAAAAGCAAAATTCGGTTGCTTTATCCACTACCGAAGAAGAATATATTGCGGTTGCTAGTTGTTATGCACAAATTCTTTGGATGAAACAAACTCTTTGTGATTTTTGGATCAAAATTTGATAATGTGCCCATATTTTGTGATAATACTAGTGCTATTAATTTGACTAAAAATCCTATCCATCATTCTAGGACTAAGCATATTAATATTAGGCATCATTTTATTAGAGAGCATGTGCAAAATGGTCATATTATTCTTGAATTTGTGAGCTCTAATAATCAATTAGCGGATATTTTTACCAAGCCTTTGAATGAAGAAAGTTTTTGCAAAAATAGGATTGAGCTTGGTATTATTCATTGTGATGCATCTTGATTCTCTATCTTACTTGATATTCTTAAAGAATGCATATTGACAGGGGGGAATTGGAATCTTTGTATGTGTTCATATTTTTAGGGGGAGCACTTATATTTTTTTTAAATTTTTCGTAATTGCTCTTTTTGATGATTCCAAAGGGGGAGAAGTATAAGAAAAATATGTATTATTGATTATGTTGCATGATTGTGTCTTTTGAATTAATTTTAGAGGGAGATTTAACTAAGGGGGAGAAATTAATTCTTTTGAATGAATTTTAAGCATGAACTTTGTGGTGATTTATGTTCTTGATATTGGAATTATTTCTTAATCATCATGTGTTGCTATGGTTATGTGCATTTCATGTTATTTTTCTTTAATAGTTTGTCATCATCAAAAAGGGGGAGATTGTTGGCTTTTTGGCCCTTAATCTCAAATTAATTAATTTTAATCAATTAATTAATTAATATTTTGATGATAACAAACCTGATTTTGTTTACTAACAATTTTATTATTTTGAATAGCCCATAGCGTAGAGCTTAGAACAACGATTCCGACGCTTCTTGAATCACCTAAATTGGAGTTCAAACGAAAAAGTTATCGCCGAAATAAAGTTAACAGAAAAATACCCCAGATGATGATGTGGCAAAATTAATCATCAAATTGGACTAATTAGGGAGTGTCATCTGAGCCATAGAGAGAGTGACACATGGGACTTAATTTTATAATTGGTAGATTTTAATTTTATTTTTAAAAAAAAGAAAACTAAAAAGATATTAATTTTTTTTTTGAAAAAATGATTTTAAAAAAGAAAATGAATTTAATATTATATATATGTTTGTGTCTAACGGCGGATTGTTTTTAAAAGCAAATGAATTTAATATTATATATGTTTGTGTCTAACGGCTAGTTGATTTTAAAATTAAAAAGAAAATTACTTTTTTACTCTTAATCTCAAACACTCAATTTGCTTTTTACACAATCCAATGGCTCAAATTCAAATTCAATTTTTTTAGCCTACTTCCTTCTCTTTTTAAATTTCATCTTCCCCAAAATTGTTTCAACTTTTTCACACTTTTGAATTCTCAAAATTAGCAAAAGGCCACCATTGTTGCTCTCTCTCCAAGCTTCCAATTTTTATTTTTTTCATCTTATTCTTGAGAGAATTTTCTATTGTATTGTGAGAATCAAAGTGTGTGAGCTCAAATTTGTATACTCACTCTTTTGAGAGAGTTTTATTGTGTGATTTAAAGCTTTCAACAACATTGTAACGATTTGATCCTAACCTGTGGAAATGATCGAGTTTGCTCTTGAACCCGAAAGAGGAGCAAGGTAGCTGTTGAACTCTCATCTGTGGAAAGAGTCAAAGTAGATCTTTAATCGAAATCCCAAGAGGCGCTTGGAAAAGTCGATGTAGGTTGAGTTTGACCGAACCACTATAAAAATTACGGTGTCTTCTTTTCTAACTCTTTCCTAATTATTTTTGCACTTAATTTTAATTGCTTGCTTTTGTTGGTTGAGATTGATTGAGTTTATTATTACATACTTTTTTATCAATCTTGTTATTTGACATCATTTAGGGTTTTTATTAATTTAATTTAAAAAGTATTTAATTAGTTTAAATTGAGCATATTTCTTAAAAAGTTTAATTAAACCCTATTCACCCCTTCTAGGGTTGTCATACCAGTCCAACAGAGGGACCTAATGGACCTACAGATCATGAGCTCCAACAATCTGAGATTAACTGGTTAAACTCTTTAACCTAGTTAACCAACATTCGTTAATTAACGGAACACTCCACTAAAGCCCGTAGCTGTACTTCCTCACTGTAGATATATTTTTTTCCACTTGATATAACCATAATTAGTAAGTCGATCCTTCACAAGTTGTCCATAATCATAGTTAGATCAAAATTATTGTTTTACCCCTGTGAATAGACCTTGTTCCTTAAGTCGTACTTATCCTCTAATAAACAACTGGTTTATGATCCTATCACTAAACTGAGTCCCTCTCAGGCCAATGAGAGGGTGATACTCCTTGTTCAAGACCCGAAGTCAGTACTTAAGGGAACAACCTATCTACTAACCCCGAGTTGGGCAGGAGTGAATTTCGTCTTGCAGGACTACGTCCCCAGCTATCTACTCGGTCTTACCCCTGAAATGGGAGGCTTATTGAGTCGGCAAACTCGGGCCACTCTCACCCATGCAGATATAAGGATAATCCCAAATAAAAAGGAGTTCATAGATAGCTCAGGATTAAGATCGAGTTATCTAGGTCATCAAGTTGAAATAGTTAGTGTTAACAGTAAACGACGTTATAAAGTAATAGTGACTATTTCGTGGTCCGATCTTATGCAAACTCATTGAATAGAATGCCCCCACTCACATGTCTCCATATGAACGATTTAGGATTACATCATTTGTATCAAATACAAAGTGTGCCGCATTTAATAGTGTCCCTAGGATAAGGTATCCAGCTTAATCCCTATACTATAGACCGTTTTGGCTATTTACTTGAACTAAATCCACTTTTATGTCACCACATATAGTTCAAGTACCCATACTATAGTCATGGGTTCTTTAGTTTATTGGATTTAAAGTTATATAACAACAATTCACTTATTCAATAACAAGTTTACTGAATAACCTCGATGACAACTTTATTAATAATAGAATGCACGTTAGTGTTTACAAACTACAAGTTTTAAGACATAAAATCCAACAGTTTGTTCATTAGAGGGATTCGTGGTACTTAAGAAGTTAGATATAACTATAGGGGTAAAACGGTAATTAGACCCATCTGTAGTTATGGACAATTGTGAAGGGTCGACTTACTGTTGATTTGTTATATCTGTAGACACAAAAATATATCTACAATGTGAAGAGTGCAACTGTAGGTCTTTAGTGAAGTGACATACAGTTAATGAATATTGAATAATTTAATTAAAGAGTTCAATTAATTAATCTAATTTCATTGGAGTTTCTAATTTATAAGTCCATAAGGTCCCCTTGCTAGCTCATTAAGGGTTTAAATAAAAATCAGTTAATTTTGGATTAATTTAAATTGTTTAAATTAAATAAGGGAATTAATTGTATATGATACAATTAATATAATGTATATAAATATATTATAATATAAAGTTAATTTTAAATAAGATCCAAAATTTTACTTTAGTATATGAGAGAGACAAATATTTGAATAAGATTCAAATATTAATTATATGAATGAGATTCATATAAAAATTATAAGTTAAATTTAATATGAATATGATTCATATTAAAACTATAGGTGATGTGAGAGAAGCTTATTTGAATATAATTCAAATTAAATTAAATATGTAATATTTAATTAATTAATTGTTAATGAATTGGTTTTATTTAATTATATATATATTAAATTTAATTTAATACATTTTAATTAAATTTATAATATTAGGAATAACTCCACAAACGGAGTTATTTATCATGTAAGTGGAGAGTTATTAAATATATCTCTCATGCATGATAAAAAAAAAAGTGAGATTTTTTCCTGCAGAAAAAGAAATACATAGATTTCAAAAATTTTAAAAAATCATCCTCTTCTCCTAATATTTTCTCTCTCAATTCTCCTTCTCTTACCAAATCAAAGAGCCCACAACTATTTAATTCTTAACCTTGAGAATAGCAAGGAAGATCATCTTGGTGGTGTCCCAAGAAGTTCACTGTTTGTTGATTTGGAAGAAGTTTTATTGAGTTCGTGAGAAGAGATCGTGACGATACAATGGAGGTTTGTTCAAGAGAATTTTAAGAAAGATGGTCTTCAAAGGTTAACTCTTCCTCCCTTAAATCTTAAAGTATGTTGTAGTTTGATATTTATCCGATTTTGTTCTCTGTATTTTCTCTGTTTTGAGTTTTTCAAAATGAAATTCATTGGCAGTTGGCACAAGGTGATCACTTGATGCCATTGAGGAATTAAATTCCTTCAAATAGATCCTTACGTTAACACCATCACTTTAATGCTTGCTTAACACTAAGTACATTATTCAAAGATCGTGTGACGAGTGGAATCTAGATAAATTCGGCCATTTTAGAGTGTAAGCATTAAACTAAGTTAATAACACGAACCTATTCAACGTAGAATCATGTAAGTTGATGGATTTATTAAAAACATTTATGCGGTAATTTCCAAAATTACAAGAGTAACTACCCATTGTTTAATGTAGGGCCCGTTTCTAATGACATAAGGAAAAAAAATGTTTTTAAAAAATGCATTTTTATTTAAATACTTTTGATAAAAACACATGTGTTTGACAACTCTTTTTCAAAACTGTTTTTATGTAAAAGTTTGTTTGGTTTCTTATCTACTAAAAGTGTTTTTAATAATTTCAAATTACTATAATAGAATTTGTTGATGGAGGTGATGACTAGTGGTCGGAAGTGGTCGACGGTAGTCGTTGGAAATAGTGGCCCAAGGTTAGCCAGTGGAGATCGCCAGAAGTGATGGTCGAAGGTTGGCCGATAGTCACTAGAGATCGGTGATAGAGGTGGCCGGAGGTTAGACCGCGGTGGTTGCCAGAGGTGGTGGCCAGAGTTCCTCATACAAATTTAGAAGAGATTACTTAAAATTCATTTTTCTAAAAGTTGGTTTCAAGTGTTTATATTAAACCAACTTATTTTATAAACTCAATTTTTCAAAATTCATTTTTGGTTGTTGCCAAACACATGATTTTTTTTCTTTTCAAAATGACTTATTTTTTAATTTAATCAATTGGAAAGGTATTCCAAACATACTAGTTGGACTCCACATTATTTTGTACTTTACAAACTTTATAGAAAAGCATAAACTAAGTTAAAAACTAAAGGGTAATTGTAATGAGTAACAATTTTAGGGATAATAACCAAGTGTATAATAATATTTTTTTAAAAAATGCAAATATAACAAAGTCTATCACCGATAAACTTTGCTATATTTGCATTTTTTAAAAATATTGATTTATATGCTAATACTTTAAATCTGATTGCTATATTTTCAATTGTCCCAAAACTAAATGTATAATTAACCTAAAAATAAAGAAGTATATTATAGAAAAAAATATTTTTGGTCCATAGGTTTCAAAATGTTAAGGGGTGTTTGGAGCTCCAATATGAGTGAGTTGAGTAGGCTATACTATAATAACTAACTTAGGATTTGGAGCATGTGTTAAAATAATGGAGAGTAAGGGTTATTTTAACTTCCATTTTGGTATAGTAAAACTATTTACAATTTAGAGGCTGTTTGGTAGGCTGGAAGGCAATCAGAATTACTAGGAATCAGATTACAATCAGTTTTGTTGGAATGTAATCAAGATTACTAGAAATCTAATTATAGTATTTGGAGTGCAAGAGTGGATTTGCCATGTTACTTATTACTGTGTTTGGATTGCAGTATTGGAATTGGGCTAGGTTTGATTGTTTTTTTTTTTTTTTTTTTAATTATTATTTTTGCTGCTTTTTAAATCTCTTTTCTATAACATATGCTAAAAAGATAAGTTATGTCATATAAATCATAATTTCCTTAATTTTAAAATACTTTCTAAAATAAAAAAGATCCGAAAATATCAAAAAATCACGAAAGCATATTAGATCCAAAACATGTAACCCAAAACCAAAATAAGACAGATCCAACACATTTGAAAGAAGGCGAAATAAGAACAGAACATATCTGAAAAAATCAAAACTGATTTAAAGCATGCAAACGTAGAAACAACTGATCAAAGGCATTAAAAAAAAGACCAAATAATTAAGGACATGAGATCATAGAGGAAGACGAAGATCGAAGAAGCATTCATGGTGAAAATCAGAGCATTGATTAGGGTTTCAGAGAGAAAGAAGATGGAAGAATGAGAAAGCTTGTGGAGAGAAGAATATCAAATGAAGAGAGTGAGGAGATAGTATGAACACGTAGAAAGGTGAGGAGCATTTAATACTTTGAAAATTGGGGGAAGTGATTACAAATCATGGGAAGTGAAATAGTGGGAAGTGGGAAGTGAAACGGTAGAAATGTAAACCAAAACGAGCTTAAGTGGGATCGCTACAAAACCAAGGTGGATTACAATGAATACAAAAGTGAGCTTCGAAGCCCATTACATTACGTTCCAATCCCATCGCCATCTATCAAACAACCCCTTAGTGTTTATAATAACTAACTCTCTCTATCTCTCTCCAGTGTTTCTAAAAACTGCACCCACTAGTGAACAACTCTAACTACCACCTCTAGTGGCAAACTCCAACGAAAACTACCTTCGACACCCAATTTCAGCGATGACCTCCTCCGACTACCTTAGGTAGCTAACTCCGACAATTACCTCTGGCAACTAACTCTTGCAACATACTCCAACGAATACCACCTCTAACACCCCATTTCGACGTCAACCACCTCCGGTGACTAGCTTCGACAATTATCTCCAGCGACCAATGTTCAAAGGCTTGCTGGAACCCAATACAAATAATAATTTTTCACTTTCACGAGTTTGTAGGCTAGTAGAAATGAGTCATCTCCAAAGGGAATCAATGAATTATCTTAACTAATTACTTGAATTCGATAGTCACAATGGAGGTTTTTTTGGTTTGAGTTGTGATTGCAAAAAATTAAATAGCAGAGATTTAACTTACATGAATTTAAAGAGCGGAATTGAAATGGAGATTTGAATTGATTAAAGGCCCAGCCAAAGATATTTGGATTCCACTCATTTACTTGGTTAATCATACTCTAAAGATGCAATGTTTGTTAATTTTATCCTTAGCTCGTTTGTAAGAAAGACTAAAACAAGACGCCCTAATTTATTAATTAATTTCTTAATTAATCTAGATGCTCAATCAATTGATTTTGATACGTCCTTATCAATTAAACATCCACATTAAATAAGTGAATTAAGCTTAAGACGATTAATCAACTCAGATAGCTTAAGTCACTAATTGTTTTCTTTCTTAAAATAGATTAATCATGTAATGTTGTAAAAGGATTGTCCTAAACAACCTGTTCATAGTGTTTAATACTTTTTATTTATTTATTGATTATAAATATATGATTTAATTAGTTGATCTCAGGCCACAATGATTCCATCACTTGTCAGGTACTCTCTTTAATTCATTACATTTCTGCTTTGATTAATTGCAAAATGAATTGCGTGTTTCCTTTCTTCTGCTCGATTTGATTTTAGGGTTTTCGTTGTGGTTACTTTAGGGATGAGCAATTGCTAATTGTTCGGATCCTTTCACCATCATGTTCTTTGTTTACTCTTGCAGTTCCAATTTTATCATCTGGAAATCTCTATATATTTCGATAGGGGGATTTCATATTTAATTTCTTCTCTATTTCGCTTTATACTGTTTGATGTGTCTGTTAGAATCTTCTTTTCTGTTCCGTTTTAAGTTGCTGTTCACTGTTTTATACTCTTTCATGACAGATCTAAAGAGACAGTTTAATAAACTTCAGCATGACACTAATGAATTCCGTTTTAAGTTGGTGTTCATCGTTAACTGGCTAATGAACTTGTTGTATTGGATGTTGGAATTTCAGCATGGCCCTAATGAATGCCTATTGAACACTGTGGAAGCCTGTGCCATTAACGCCTGGCCTGAGCTGGTAAGACTTTCTCATGGGAGCATGACACTAGTTAGTTGCTTAGCAACTGTTCCTTCTTTATTATACATTACCGCATATAACTCCATTTTCTTTGTTTCATTTTAATTGCATCATTTGTTACCTACCTGTATGTGGTTACTTGGGTAACTACTTATTTACTGATCGTTGATATTAGTTTCTTAAATTTTCTTGGATTGGTACAAAAAGTTATCCTTATTAATATTGGTTTGCTATCGTCTATAGACTGTTCTGATGTAGTTGGGTGTACATAGTCTATATATGTATGTTTCTCTTTTTGCCATCTTGGGATTGAAATGTTGAAACTCAAGAATACCATCACATTTTTATCAACATATGTTACCTCCAACTCCATATGGAGTTATATCATTAATTACTAATGTACAGAGTGAGTGAGTTAGATTTGGGAGGATAAATTTCTTCACTTATACTGATGAGTTTTGCAGGAGGATCATTTTCCTTTCATTTACTGCATTGAGTATCTGGTGTACAAACGGAAGTACACACAGTGGGAGTCATGTTTTGAGAAGTTGGGGTTGAATCCCAAGCCCATCAATGATTGCTACAATACCGAGCTTGGGAAAAAGGTAAGTTTCTTTAAGCAACTCGGTTACGATTTTTGTGTTCGTTCGAGTTTCATCAAAATGTAATCTTGACACCTGTTCAACTAAACTTGGACGAACCCATGATGATAGATTCCTAGTTGTCAACATATCTAGCTGACCTTGGTTTTCTACTGTCTGAAGATTTCATCGATTTTGTTGACTGAGAAATAGGGGTTCCATCCATAATCAGTTCACTGTCTCTGGTTTATGGTTGAGTACACAAACATAGAGATAATGAAGGTGGAGTGTTGTTCTTTGTAATTGGAATCTTATCATTTTTCTGCAGCTTGAACTGGCATATGCAGCTGAGACCGATAATCTTCAGCCCCCTCACAAATACGTACCTTGGGTTGTTGTTGATGGGCAACCACTGTATGAGGTTTGTTTCCTTCTTTCTGTTACACGCACTCATCTTCCTCACGCACAAAGTAACTGCAAAAAGTTCTAGGCTTGGGTTATACTAACATGGAGACAGTCTATTTATTTATAGATTAATGACTCTATCTCATAACCATTTGGTTTTCAAAAAGTAAGCTTATATCTACATATAAAAAATTTTCAAAGGTCAAGTCAACTTTTAAAAGGTATTTTTAAAAAACTTGTGTTTGTTTTTAAAATCTGGCTAAGCATTCAAACCCTTCTTAAAAAAATGTGAAAATTATAGTAAAGAAATAGTGAGAACGAAACACAAATTTCAAATATAGAAAAAAAAATCGAAATTGTTAGGAAAGAACGGATCCTTACCTATTGGTTTTAACAAATTGCATACATTTGGTGCAGTGATATCAACTCTTCATCAAGTATGGTATACACTTTCATTAACTTGAAACTGATAAGGATTTTCATAATTCTTCTCTTGCTGTAGGATTATGAAAACTTCATAAATTACATCTGTGAGGCGTATAAAGGACCTGTTCTGCCAAGTGCTTGTAAAGCTTCATCCATTAGTGCCATTTGAAGATAAAAAGCATAATCTAGCCTTCCAGATACACCAAGATGACAGAGACGAGATGATGATAATGTTGATTTAATATGCAAGAAAGCAATCGAGGTGATAATATTATCATACACTGTTTGAATTATATCTTATCGTAAAAACCTCATACTTTAGAATTGGATTCAGTTTAATAAATAAATCAAGATAGAAGAACATGCTTGCAATGTATCTGTTTGAAATCAACTTTACTTTTTCATAATTCTATTTTAGCTAGAGTGTCTTACAAAATAGACTGACAAAAGAACCATTTCCAGACGGACGCAGATTGGATGGATGGGTGTGTAATATGTTATTGTATTTTCAAATGTTGGATTTTAGCATGTACTTTCAATAAATCTTTACATTAGTCTCTAGATTACTCTGTTTGTTTTTTAGTCTTTATTGGCGTTACTTTCCTTCCAGGGTATTAAATCTTTGTTGGCATGTTGACTTTTTCATTGATTTTTCTCTATATTCATGGGTTTGACATTAACAAATTATTCAGGTGAATTGACATTTCTAATTTAGAGGTGTTTATGGATTAAATACTTTTTAGATCTAACCCAATTATTCGTGTTATAAATTTCTCCAACCCAAATAACCCGTATTAAATAATGAATCCAATCCAATCCAATCATGAAACATTTGGATTCGGTTGGTTCGGGTTAGTTAGGTCATTTATTTAAATTTTGTTCTAAAAATAAGTAAAATGTTAATATATAAAAAATATATTTAATTAATATTAATAACTCAGTTTCAATTTATATTATAAAAATTTTCTTTTCAAGGTGCTAAAAAATTATTTTAAAATTATTTTTAGGAGTTAGAATAAATTAATCATAAACTTTTTGAAATAAAAGAAATAAATATATGTAAAAATAATTGTATCATAGGTAAAAATAACATACTTTTTAAAATTAATAATAAATTCAGGTTGGTTTGGATTATTTTAGGTGAACCCATGAATCAGCTCAACCTATAAATTTTTTATATATTTGAACCCAATCCAACTGAAATCGCACGAATTGGGTTGGGTTGGGTTGATTGAGTTTTTTAAATACTCCTAATTTCTATTATATCTATAAAAAAAATAGTTATTGAAACATATAAAAAAAAAAGTAACAAAATATAAAAGGTCACTATTGTGGGTATATCATAACCAATTAGAAAAATAACTTATTTAAAAGTATAAAATATTTATTTATTAGTTTAAATTTTTTTTTTGTTATTATAATTTTTTTCAGAAATATCCATCGAAAAATTGATATTTTTGTAAAATTAGGACCTCATCATTTTAAATTCTTGATAACCATCCTAGATTGGCCTAGATGTAAAAAGGGGCCATAGCCTTGATAAAGAATTGAGAGGTCATGAGTTCAATTCATGGTGGTCACTTACCTAAGATTTAATATCCCACGGGTTTTCTTGACATCAAGATATTGTAGGGTCATATGAGTGCTAAAGCATTGCAAAACAACTTGTTGGCCATTTTGCACTACGACTTGAAATACAATTTCACTGTTTGTGTGATTGTGAGCAATTTTATCATAATATATGTAGTATAAAGTATATTAGTTATATAATTGATACACTAAATTATATCATTAATACACTAAATTTATTAGTCAACGTATATTCGTGAACTTACATTTGAATTCTTATTCATTTGTTGTTTTATTAATACATTGTCGACAATTTATTATGATTTAATTCATCTTGTTGGTAATCATTTTCATTAGGGTATTGTAAAGGTTAAAGGTAATGTATTAACTTTAATTGTTAAACATAAAATGGGAGGAGCTCGAAAACAAACGATACTTTCACAGTTGGAGAATCGAGAAAGCTCAAATGTGATCAAAATGCATTGTTAATTTTAAAGTAATCGAAAACACATTTAAAGGGAACTAAACATGCCTAACTCATCTCCAAGCACATCGTAGAAAAAAAGGTAGACTAACTCTGCCCAAAAGGTGCAGATGGTGCAAACTTATGAATTGTTTAAATACATTGACAATTTAATTAATATTCCTCAATGAAGCTTATGAGCAGGACATACCCTAATTTATCAAGAAGAGTTAAGTTCGTATGTCTATACCTGCCACAAAAAGAAAAAGGTATGATATAAACGTGTGGTCAACGCTCTTTAACTGTGGTTGATGCGCGCCCCAGGCTTGGCTAAACCCAAAAAAGGGAATTACTAGATACTCTCGACATGACACATGCTTGCAAATTACCCTAAAGTGCATAAAGGTCAAGTTTGGTATGCTTATATTTGTACAAAAAAGCACGCATGGCATAAAATTCATGCCAAACTTGGGTGGAGGAAGCACACCCGATTGATTGGTGAGGCTCCAAAAATGGGGTTTAAGCTCGTCAGTCTTGGCCATCCTAACGTTCGAGATGAATCTCTCGGGTCCTAAAAGATGTAAATAATGGTTAATTAAAATCGATCACATGTAAAAGCACATTGAAAAAGAGAGTTCAGACTCCCAAGTTGTGTTCTCAAAGCCCAACTTCGACAAATATTTGAAGCACGATTTCTAACTTGGGAGTAAAGGCTAATGTTATGGATGATTTTGAACCGAAAGACATAATCAACATCGAACAAGAGTAGAAGTGATAAACCCGACAAAATAACAAGATTCGAGCAGAAAATAGCAACTTAGGACCAAAATAAGCTAGGGAGAGTGAGTTTGGCTTGGGTTTTGGCGCAAGCCAATGTGCTTAGTCTCGACAGGCATGTCCCAGCTCGATGAGTTGAAGAGTTATTCTAATGAAACTCTAAAATTTTATTGGAGACAACTTAGATAATTTATCCTTATAAATATATCATTATAGCTCCAGAGAAAGTAAGTATCTTCTCACTTTCAAATCCTATAGCTTCCACACTTTATAATTTAAACATACGTTTTCATTTCTTTTGCCGTCACACTATTTCCGGTAATTGAAACCAATATATAATTCTTGGGTGTTTTTATAATTTAACCTTAAATTGAAATCAATATTTATAAATATTTTAGAAGGGCGAGCTAGCAACATAAGTTTTTCTATCATTAACGAAAAATTGCCCAAAATAATCCAAAATCGAAAAACTTTTACCAAACTAACCTCTTTTTGAAAACATATTTTTTTTTTTTTACCTTTTGAGATGTGAAATACCCAGTATGTCCTCATTTTAAATGAATCTCGTTTCCATTTCTCATCTATCGTTTCTTCTTATATTACTAAAACATCAAATACTGGAAATGATCTAAATTTAAACTTTTTGAAGTCGTTTAAAAGTAAAAATGTTTTAACATTTTGCTCAATTTATAAGCATGGTTGGAACACGAAAAATCATATGAAAATGAGTGGTCATTTACCTAACATGGAGTTGTATTCGATGGAAATATGACCAATACAAAATCAACTTTCGCGCAATTCTTGCGATTTTGTTTTGGTCACATCTCCATCAATACAATTTCGATTTAGTTAAATGACTAATTATTTTCATACGTTTTCTCGTGTTCTTTCGAACCGTGCTTGTAAATTGAACAAAAATTAAAAAATCTTTGACTTTTACTACTCCGAAAGCCAAATTTATATAAATTTAAACGTTGTAAGGCCATTTAAATTTAGGATTCTTTTTTACATTTTGCTTTGTTAATAAGCATTGTTGGAAAGAACAAGAAAAAATGTATGAAAATAAGTGATCATTTACCTAAAATGAAGTTATATCGATAGAGATATGACCAAAATAAAATCAACGTTCGCACAACAAAAGGTGCGCGGTCGCTAACTTCAAGTTTGCGATTTTTTTTGTTGGTCATATCTCCGTCAACACAATTCCATTTTAGCTAGATGACTACTTGTTTTCATACATTTTTTCGTATTCTTTCCAACTATGCCGGTAAACGGAATAAAAATTTAAACTTAGATTATTTTTAGTATCTAATATTTTGGTAATATAAGAAAGGCTAAATTATAAAAAAAATGCCCCTGAACTTTGTACTTTGTATGAAAATACCCTTGAAATTTCAAAAATTTCAAGAATACCCTTAACTTTAAAAAAAAAGTTCAAAATTACCGATGCCGTTAAAGTTTTGGATAAAAACCGTTAAAGTTTTGTTTAAAAAATACCCCCGAACTTTCAAAAGTTTCAAAAATACTCTTTGTTTCAAAAATACTCTTTAACTTAAGAAAAGTTTAAAAATACCTTCATGTTAGTAAATGAACCGAAACCATTAATAACTCGTTGCAAAAATTAACTTTAACATTAAAATAAAAAGTTTAAAAATGCTTCTACTACTAGTATGATGATCAATTTGTTTGAAGTTTCTTAAAATTGAAAAGAATCAATTTTAAAACAAATTTTATAGATATCATCATTTTTTCAATATAGGTACTCTCACTTTAATGATTGTTGTAACACATTAGTCGTCATTGTGAAACAAATTATATATAATTTACTAACATGAATGTATTTTTTTTTTTTTTTTTTTGTAAGAAATACCTTCATTTTCTTAATTTGAAACAAATGATGTAGATATCATCATTTAGTCCATATTATGAAAATTTTCTTTAAAATGAAGTGTTAACCTTTATTATTTAACGACTTAATCTTTATATCTTTTAGAAAAATTTGATTTCCGATCAATTTAATAATCTACATGTGTAATAAATTTTATTTAATCTTAAATTTTTTTTTCCAATAAAGACTAATTTGTTTCTAACTTATAAAGTATTATGGTCTAAATTGTTGCTTATTAAAGTTTAAAAACTAAATTGTTATGGATTAAATTATTACCAAAAAAATTGTTAGTTAAGGAAATAAAAGTGACTAAATTGTTACTTTAAAAAAGAGATTTGTTCGAAAGAATTTTTTGGATTTTGGGCAAATTTCAACCCAATCTGTTTGTCGTTATCCTTCCGTCATATGATTAATTTCATTTTCATGGCATGTCCAAGAATGCGTACTGAAATTCAAAGATCAGGTTTTCGTTCTCGAAACTATAACTGAAATTCGATCGAGGTTGAATTTTTTTACAAAATTCCGATCACATGCAGCAGAGGATCACAATCAAAGCTTCAGCGATGGAAATTCTAAAGAAGTAGACTCTTCATTTGCAATTTTGCTTCGCTAATCGAATTACCGTGTTATTGCACTCATAGCTATGGATTCTTGGCCTAGAATTCCCTCATTCGTTTGCCTCTTTCATCTCCTACTCTTGCTATGCTCTCTGGTTTCAGCTTCAGCTAGCCCTAATTATGGGAGTGCGGAAGTGTCTCTGGATGTTTACTATGAATCGCTCTGTCCAGACAGTGTGAAATTTATAGTGGACAATCTGATTGAGTTGTTTGAGGATGGGCTCGTCTCCGTAGTTGATCTGAAATTCGTTCCCTACGGCAATGCAAGGCTCGGTCGAAACAGTTCTATCACTTGTCAGGTCCTCCTTTAGATGATTATACATTGTTGTCTTTTAGAATGAAAAGAATTTGATTGAAAAGTTTATCTGGATGTTTGATGGAAATTGAAAGAAAATAAGGATTTTCTGAATAGAACATTCCTATCCTTGGAATATGAAATCATAGGATTTCATTTCAAGAGCTAACGAAGGAATTCATTTTAATTCCATTAGGATTCAAAATCCCTGATTTCTTTAGAAACAAATAGGAGGCTATTGATGATGATTCAGTTTTGATCGACTCGAAGAATGGCGTTTAAAGCTAAAGCTAATTCGGGTTTTATAATAATTATGTTTAAATACGGGTAATAGTTTGATTACTTAGAATCTTACATCAAGACCTGGTATAATTTGTGGCTTTTGGTGGATATGAGAGCCTAGACCTATAAATTTCCTGATCTAGATTCGATTTCCCATTGCTGGCTACCCAGAAAGCTTCCTTCATGGGTGTTTCCTTTCACCCAGATAGGAATTCTGTCTCTTGGACGAAATGCTAAAGGAATACCCAAGCATTACATTTTTCAGTCATTCATTGAATGATAATGGCCAATTTCATCATCATTTATCCTTTTAAGCTCTTTGAGAATGGCCTTATTTGAATTAACAAACTTTGTTCATTATGAGGAATCTGCCTTGCAATTCCTTTTCCACAAGACATGGCTGGGGAGGAGGGAGCAGGGCTTTGCCCCAGGAAAAATTCAAGAGATTTCTTCATGTTCTTAGTTCTACCGTTTATGAACTTACATTGATCCTTAGCTGTTCTATCATGGCTTTCTGTTCCATTTCAAGTTGATATTTTATTTTGCCTTTCTACACCCAGGCTTAATCCTGGAAAACATAGCAATCACACAACATGCACACATATGTATGAAAATACTTGTGCATATATGCTGGCTGATGAACTTGCATTTTTTGGTGTTGATTACAGCATGGGCCTAATGAATGTCTTTTGAACACTGTGGAAGCCTGTGCTATTCATGCCTGGCCTGAGTTGGTAAGTCTCATGATGAGATCTAAATGGTCAGCTGGTTATTTAAATTTTTTGGTCAGTTAGATTGCTTCTGGCATTCGTTGCCTGTTTTTTCTTTTCTTGTTTAATTCAATCGATAAACTTATGTGGCATTCAGCGATGGAACTACTAATATTCAGATTACTTTGATTGAGGTGAGAGTGAAAAAGTTGTACAATGTGCATGGATTTTTCTGGAAGAGTATCGTGGCTTTTTATCATTTGTTTCTTCATATTCAATGAGTTTAATGTGATTGGTGATAGTTTTCCCTTTAGTAAATTGGTATTCCAGTAACTATTTCAAAACCTGAGATTCTGAATGTCATGACTCATGAACATGGTGATATAAATGGCATGTTAGCTTCTGCATTTTATTTAGTGTACTTTCACTCCTTGGACAAATGAACCATAATGTTAAGAAACTTGATCGATCAGTTGGAATGCTAAATTTTGATTCAAATTTGTGGATGTAGACGGGGCATTTTCCTTTTATTTACTGTGTTGAGGCTGCGGTGAACGAGCAGAAGTTTGCCCAATGGGAGACTTGCTTTGAAAAATTGGGATTGAATTCTAAGCCTATTTATGATTGCTATTCTTCTGGGCTTGGGAAAGAGGTGAGTGAGTTACTAAAACCAACTCAAGTAAGGTACTTTGTTGTTCGCTCAAGTCCCTTTGTGAAAGTATAATATTTTTATGCTTTGAGCGTTAAATGGCAACTGGATAAACTAGTGAAATCTATGAGGATTGACTATGTCTATGACCAGAATTATCATTTCTATGCAGCTTGAACTACGATATGCAGCTGAAACCAACAATCTTCAGCCTCCTCATAAATACGTTCCTTGGGTTGTTGTTGATGGACAACCACTTTATGAGGTTTGTTTTTTCTAAATATATTCACACTTTACACATCCAAAGACACTAAAAAAATTGCCTAATGTCTCTAACCAATCATGGGCATGTTGCTTCTCATAGAGTGATATGAGGGCCCTAATCATACACACATATCAGTGTAGGGGTAAGAGGGAAATTGTACCTAATGTTATTTAGTAGTGGAGGGAAATTGTTATTCGGTGGGGACCATGGGAGAAAGAACAAGTGAGAGGGGCATGAGAATTCTGGTGAATCAAGCTAGGCTTGAGGGAGAGGATTTCCAACCCTCTATTAAGTGCTGGTAGCTATTTTCTTTTGTTCTTCTTCTGTTGAGTTTTCCTTGTAATGTTCCTGGAAGTCCATAAATAATATGACCAGAGCATTGCTCTGTTTTTGGGGATCGACTTTTTGGGAATTATTATTTGAGTTGAGATTGGATTCCTAACAACTTGGTATGAAAGCCGTTGACACCCTAGGAAGATCAAGGAGTGAAACGAAGGAAGAAATGGAAGAGATGATTGAGAGCAATACGAAAGGCATCTTTGAGTGAAAGAATGGAGGATTGAGATGAGCAAAACTATAAGATCTGGTTGCGGTGAATGCACAGAATCTGATGAGTGGGAGAGATAAGGATGGATTGATCGTAAACTCGGGATCACATAGGTTAACGAGGTATAAGGATGTTGATGAGGGAGAAAGCTCTCAGACTAGAATTGCAGGAGGAGGTGTGGTCCTCAATGTCTTTTTTGATGATATATTGATATATAGCGCCGATGAAGACACACATGCTAAACATCTAACTGTGGTCCTCAATGTCTTGCGAGACGACCAACTCTACGCCAACAGAAAGAAGAGTGTCTGTTTGCTAAAACACGGATACATTATTTGGGCCATTGGGTTTCAAAACAGGGAGTAGAGGCTGATGGAGACACGGTTAAGGCTATAATGAATTGGCCAACACCGAAAAATGTGACTGAACTTCGTGGATTTCTAGGACTGACCGACTATTATAGACATTTTGTAAAAAACTATGGAATTGTGGCAGCTCCTCTTACTCAACTACTCCATAAAGATGCTTTCAAGTGGACAACTCAAGCCACAGACGCTTTTAATGCTCTCAAACAAGCCATGGTAACTCTTCCTGTGTTTGCTCTCCCTAATTTTGATTTGCCTTTTGTGATTGAGACAGATGCCTCCAGAATTGGATTGGGAGCCCTGTTGATGCAAGAACATCAACCCATAGCTTACTTTAGCCAGACTCTTTCGTTGAGGGCCCAAATTTATGAACGCAAGCTGATGGCAGTGGTATTATTAGTACAGAAGTGGAGACATTACTTGTTGGGAGGAAAGTTCACGGTCAGCAGAAAGCCTTGGAATTCCTACTTGACAACGATAAGTACAACCACAATTTCAGGGATGGTTAACCAAGCTATTGTGGTATGACTTTGAAATCTTATACCAGCCCAGATTGAACAATAAGGCTGGTGATGCTCTATCACGGATACCTCTTTCAGTGGAGTTGTTAATGTTAGGAACCAAGGTAGTATGGGCTACCTTTGTCCCACATTGGTTAGAATGGGATGACCAATGTGGTACTTAAGTGGCTTGGCTCTCCCACCTCAATAGCTAGCTTTTGGGGTGTGGTTCTCCAAGGTGCTTAAGTACCTAACAGTTAACTATAGTGGCTCACTCCTTGATTGATGTAGAGAAAGTGTAACAAGAAGTGTTGGCCGATGCTGATCTTCAAACGATTGTGCAGAAGTTGGATTTGATCCTATGGGTGGTGGTGTAGGGCATTCCCTTGTACAAGGGCAGGTTAGTGTTGTCAGAATTATGTTTTCATCCCTGCCCTTTTGACTATGTTTCATGATTCAGTATTGGGTGGCCACTTGGGGTTCTTAAAGAGCTACAAAAGAATGTCAGGAGAATTGTATTGGAAGGGCAGGAAAGGAGATGTCAAAAGACATGTTGCAACCTGTTTAATTTGCCAAAGAAACAAGCACGAATCAGTAGCTCCAGCTGGGTTGCTACAACCGTTACCAATACCCGACCGTGTGTGAGAAGACATATCCATGGACTTCGTGGAAGGATTGCCGAAATCCAAGGGATTTGATGCTCTTATGGTGGTGGTCGACCGTTTAAGTATGGCCATTTCATTCCTTTGAGTCACCCGTACTCAGTTAAAGGAGTGGTAGAAATTTTTATTCGAGAAGTGGTGAGGCTGCACGGATTCCCAAGATCTATAGTATCAGACAGAGACAAACTTTTTGTGAATAATTATTGGATTGAATTGTTTACTATCCATGGCACAGCTCTTAAGCAAAGCACTTCTTTCCACCCCCAGACGGATGGACAAACCAAACGAATTAACAGATGCGTGGAGACCTATCTTCGATGCTTTTGTAATGAACAACCACGACAGTGGAGCAAGTGGATTCCATTGGCCAAATACTGATACAGCGCTACCTTCCATATTTCCATCAACACTACCCCATTCTCGGTGGTTTATGGTTGGCCAGCTCCTCCATTGGTTTCTTATGGGGATCGTAAGACTTCCAATGATACATTAGAGCAACAGGTGTCCTTGAAGGAACATTTGATTATAGCTCAAGAGAGAGTGAAGAAATTTGCTGATGAACTCCGTCAGGAGGTGAATTTTGAGGTAGGGGATGAGGTATTTCTCAAACTCAGGCCGACAAAGAACGTTAGCTCGAAAAATATGTGAGAAGTTAGCTCCACAGCTTTATGGACCCTACAAGGTGCTCAAAAGGGGAGAGGTAGCTTACAAACTTGACTTACCTCCTGAGGCTATGACCCATAATGTGTTTCCTGTTTCTCAACTTAAGAAGTGTGTAGGAGCCCATGCTAGGGTACAAGATCAACCTCTAGACTTATCTGGCAATTTTGAACGTCAGATGGTACCAGAAACAGTCTTAGGGGCGTTTTGGAATAAATGAGATGGTCAAGGAGGAATGGCTAGTGAAGTGGCTACACTATCCCTCCTTTCACCTTGAGGACAAGGTGAATTTAGAGGGCGGTGGTATTGTGAGGCCCCCAATCATACACACATATAAGCGTAGGGGTAAGAGGGGCATTGCGTATGGGTAAGAGGGGCATTGCACCTAATGTTAGTAAAGGAGGGAAATTGTAATTCGATGGGGTCCATGGGGGGTTTGGACAAGTGAGAGGGGCATGAGAATTCTGGTGAATCAAGTTAGGCTTGAGGGAGAGGATTTTTGTTCTTCTGTTGAGTTTTCCTTGTAATCTTCCTAGAAGTTCATAAATAATATTACGAGAGAGCTGAGGGGATCGACTTGTTGGGAATTATTATTTGAGTTGAGATTGGATTCCTAATAAGTGATTGGTCATGAATTTATATACAACAAATAGCTTAAGCGTCTTGATTTTAACTCAAAAAGCTTCTAAGGATTGACTTAATTTCATCTTTATGCAGGACTACGAAAACTTTGTTAGTTACATCTGTGCGGCGTATAAGGGTTCTTCTGTTCCAACCGCTTGTAAAGCTAAATCCCTTAGTGCCATTTAAAAGGAAAGCTCAATATGCTTCGGAGAAGAAGGTAATGCTGTCGGTTTTATCTGCAATAATGACGATATCGTCTAGTGAATAATAATAGCATTACTTCTTTTAATTCTTTTTTTTTTTAATTTTTAA
The DNA here is from genome assembly GCA_002890555.2 of Lagenaria siceraria. NCBI lineage: Eukaryota > Viridiplantae > Streptophyta > Magnoliopsida > Cucurbitales > Cucurbitaceae > Lagenaria > Lagenaria siceraria. The sequence continues at coordinate 16,509,080 of CM016487.1, forward strand.
TTTTTTATATAAGAGTTTGAACCTTTTAACCTCAAAGAAAAGAAAAACATATCAAACCAATTACTTACTGTTTAACTATGCTATATAGTCTTATGTTAGAATCTGACGACCTCTGACTTGTTGGAAAAAATTATTTAAATAATATATTTTAGAAATTCTATAGGATTTTAAATATTTATATATATAAGGAGTGAACAAATTATGTATTTTTTAATAAGTTATTTGCAAAGAGATTAAATAGAGTTAGTTGAATGGAATTTTGACTTATAAATATATTATGAAATCAAGAATCGAAGAAAACAAACAATGTAAACAGTAGAGAAGTTGGCACATCGATTTATATGGTTCACTAAGAGTGAGTTAGCTACATCCATAAGCAACGGGAGAAAGTAAATTTATTATTAGATAGAAATATTAGAGTATAGATTATAGAAGCATCTGTAGGAGTATAAAATTTATATATAAGTACATCCTGTGATTGGTCCTCGATTCAAGGCATAAGATCAAAATACATAGTGTATATTATATAAATGAATGCTAAAATAAGAAAATGTAATACATCAATTTTAAATAGTTTGAAATAATTGATCTATAAATAGATTTTTTTTTTTTTTTTTATAATTCTAAATAGTTTACTCATGAAATTAGATCGTGATTAATTCTTTAATTGAAATACTTTATATGAATTGGATGATGTTAAATAATATAGTTTGATCAATTGTTTCTAGTTTATATGTAAAATGCACTATTTATATGTTGCAAAACATACCCACCACCATTTCTTAAACTCCACTTAACTCACTATAAATTTCATTAAACACACCATTTGTTTAAAAAACGAAAACTCTTCGATATAAATTATAATAGCTCCACTATATCTAAATTAAAACATACATGTTTAATACATTAATACATATTTCAAGCGTTACAAAAATTCATAATCTTTCTCCAACTTTTCACTTTCGTTGCAAGGATCAATCATTTTCTACCATTCTCCATTGACACCAACCAATTCTTTTCCCTTATCCTATTTTCAATGGTTGCATCAACATGTCTTTACAAAATTATATCTTATATCTTGCTCAAGAATTTGAAGCCTTTTAAAAAAGAATGGACGATAAAGATTTAAGGTTATTCGAAGAAGAACCATGGAAACATATTCTAACCAAAAAAGTCCACTTCAAGTGTTGAAGTTTATTCTTATTGATAAAGAAGTATTTTTTTTAATAATATTTTGAATAAATATTTAGAATTTAGTGCTTTTGTATAAATTATTTAACTTTGTTCTAATATTTTAAATTTCTAGGGAGACTAAATTCAAGCCCTCATGTAAATGAAACTATTTCAAAATTGGAGCAAACTAAAAAAAAAAAAAATCATTATCAACGGAAAATGTGAAACCAGTTGTAATAAGTTTCTAAATGTCAATCAAGATATTGAGTTGTCTTTATCCGTCAATATTGAAGTTTGAGAATCTAGTGGAGTGATTCCAATTAAAGTACTTACCTACAATTTCATTGATTTTAAGGACATAATCAAGTTGTTCGAGGGTAAAAAGAACTATAGGTATGTTTTGCAACATATAAATAAATGTATGAACTTCAATAACTAATATAGTTTATAGGTTTTAATTAGAGAAAACATAGTGGGTTAACATTAAAATTAAAACTAAAATTAAACACATCTTTGTCCTTCATGATCTCAATAACGTTATAATTGTTGCAACTATCACGGTATATAGTTAAACGAGAAATATTATATTTAGAAGTAGGAAAAAGCTTAGATTTGATCAAATCGACAAAATGATTAAAAAAATATGTTTACAACAACATAGTTGTTCTTTTCATCTCACATATCATTGAACAAAATTCTTAATCGTTGATTAGTCATAGCAATGGGAGAGATTAAGAACACTAAAAGAGCTAATGACACTTAATTGAGAGTTGACTATGGTCGCATTGTATTCAAATTTAACGAAATATGAGGCTGATCTCGTTGATAAAGACAAAATACATATAACAATAAAGTCAAATCTAAAAATAAGAAGAATTAGTGAGAAACGAGATTGATCTATCCTTCATGTTTAAAACAAAATTCTATTAAAGATAATAATTAAAAAAATTATAAATCGTTTAAAAGAAAATTATATTAAAGATATTGATAAAAACAATTTTAAAATCGTATCATTGAATTAGAATTAATAGAAAAGAGATTTATGAAAAGTAATATTATATGAGATTTCAAAATTCAAATCAAAATTTGAAGATAAAAAATTCTTTAGATATGAATTTTGAGGATTTTCAAACTAAAAACCGAAACGAATGTCAAAATATCTGCATAGAAAGAGGAAATAATCCATCCACGCTGAATATTTGAAAGCAAATTGAAACAGCCAAATTTGTGTATTTGATAAGTTAACTACAATATAATTAACCAAATTGTTGGATTAATTACAATACAAAAAGGAATTGTTAAGGACATCTTCAAATTAAGCAAATATAGATGTACGTGTAAGTTTTCGGAGAAATGTGTTTCGTAGAGTTGAACTTGTGTTTACGTAAATTTGATGAGATGTGATGGGATATCCTCTGATTCTCCCGATATTCTTGAAGTTGAACTTCAGTTTTCAGTGTGATTCAACTTCATGAGTTAGAGAGTTTTCTAATTGTAGGGAGAATTCTCTCTCGGTTCTCTGAGTGTAAATTTTTTTAACCTTGCAAATGAAGGAGAATTTCTTTATTTATAGAGTTCTCAGGTGGGCTTTGTGGGCTTGGACTTGGTTAGTCCATGAACCTAGCCCTTGGGCCCAACTAATTGGGTTTCGGTATTTGTTGGCCGTTTGACCAAATTAAGTCTATTTTTGGACTTAATTGAATTTTAGCTCAAACATTAATAATTAATTGAACAAAAAATAATTAATTTGATCCAACAATGAAAACGAAAACAGGTGACACCATCGACATTTGCCAATTTACGTTTTCGATTTCAATTTGGGACACATGTCAAGTTTTAATTAGTCTCAAATTCAATTAGTTGTAATTTCGCTATTAATTTAAAAAATGACGTGGTAATTTGTGATTGGTTCAAAATTTCTCATTCAACAATAATAAATTCTTTTAAAACGTTGTTTTGTCCTTCATAATTATGCTAGATAACAAAGTTAATCAAAACATAACTTTAAATATCAACAAACAACATCAAAAAATTTATACAGCAAAGGGCATCAAAACAGGCGTTTTCAAAACGTTTCTAAAATGTTTAAGTTAAACAACAAAGTTCCAAAAGTAAATTAAATCATAAACAAATAATTTGAAATTTTGGAAAAAAGAAAAAGAAAAAGAAAAAAAAAACGTTGTAAATTTTAATTTAAGCACACAAAAAAGAAAAAGTAAAACCGACCTTCCCAATCAACCAAACTCTTTTTGACTTCTAATCCAACTTCCCAACTCCTTTTTTTCCTACTTATACCATTTTTTTTTATTTTAAATTATAAAGTTATACCAACAAAAAATGCACTACTTCACGTGCACTTATCAAATTCCATTATTCAAATCTCTAGACCATAAATCTATACAAAAGACTAAAATACAAATATATAAAAGTAATATATATATATATATATATATACTTGTTTATATTGAACTTTGTAGCTCAGCAGCTATATCATTGTTTGTCCACCACAAAATTCAGTTGCTAATATTAGAAGATTTTAGTATTCTATGTTTTAGTTGGCTGATTATTTTTTTATTTCCTATTTCTTTTCTCCCAACGTGATAATGGAAAAAATATAATCAAAACTAGTAAAGAAAAAGTCAAATATTCCTTTTATTTTAATCTAACTTGCCAATTAAGAATATATTTCCAATTAAATTAAAGTTGAGTATATTTTTAGTTCTCGAGAAGCTAAAACAAATTTAGAACATCACTCATTTTCTTCTTGTGTAACCTTTGCTATTACCCATAAGTTATTAAACTTAACTTCTTACACTTTCTTATAATATTTAGGGAAATTATTGTGTATAAAAAAAAAAAACAAAACTAATTACATATAAAAAAAAGTGCACTCCGTGCTTTTCTATTTCCCACTTTTTTTTTTCTAGATGTGTAATTAGTTTTATTTTTTTTCTATTTGTGAAAAGACCCCATATATTTAACATGTTTTAACTTTCTCTTCCTGTCCTCTTAAAATGCCTATATAATTCTATGTTGGGAATGACTTTGGACTTTTGGCCATAGCAAAAGAAAAAATAATTTTTTAATAGTTTTGTAACCGTTTATTTAAATTAATTTCAAGAATTAATTAGTAAAAATTCATTCTAAAACGGTTTTTATTTAATTCTTCAATTAATTCTAAAAAAATGGTTTTTATTATTTAAATTATTTTTCCTTTATAGGTTCTTAATTTTTTGGAAAAAGAGAAGAAAAAAGAAGGTTTTTATTCTTCTTCCTATTTTTCTCTCTAGATACTTATTTTCCTGAGCATATTTTTCATTGATTCCATTCCGTTCTCCGACGAGTGCGCATCAGAGATCGGGAGTTGTGTTAACCTTGGAGATCAACCAGCTTTGGCGATTCAGCACTGAGGTCGTGCCGATTTTGCTTTCAAGGCAGTGGATTTTTCACGGCACAACAACATTCGATATTTGATTCCAACAATTTGAAAGAAAAATCCAATTTCTATCAAATGTCGATCAAATTCGTAAATATTGAAGACCGCCATGGGAGAGAAAGAAAATATGTTGCAGTGCAGCACTGCCGCACTTCGTCCTTGTTCATGGCATAAGGGGAGGAGGATGGTGCTAGTACAAAATCAGGCGTTTAATGGAGAATTTTTGCCTTCAAAGCTCCCACCGCCAAGTCTCGATCAAGATTTTGAATCCAGTCCCAATTGCAATCACAAAGAATCTAATTTCTGAAGTTTTCTGACCTTGATCACTTGGGATTCCAAATTTTTCCTCTCAAAGCATGGATGCGGGTGACCTTAACAAAGTTCGGGAAATTAAAGCCTTGAAGAAGGGAAAGAAAGAAGCAAAGGAGATTCTGGGGAGAATTGCCAAACAAGTCCAACCCATTATACGTAGACATAATTCAAGCAGCAGCTTTAACTATAGTGGCTGGCAATTTTATCTTGGAGATGAATAACATGAAGAATCAAGCCATTCTGCTACTCTCAAATTTATGGGTGCTATTACAAATGTGTTCGTGATTGATCATGGTACATAGAGGTATGTGAGAGAAGGTAATTTTGAGATATTTTATATTTTGATTTTCTATTTTGAGTTTACTAAGGGATGATCTAAAATTAGAAGTAATTCTCATTCCCAATTGAAAAGTATGATTTAATTAAATTAAAGTAGATATTGGGTAGAATAAATTAATAATTGACCCGATTTAATTATCTTAGTTGATTGTGATAAAATTCTCTTGATTTGATTCAAATATATTGAATGTGCTTAGATATAACCATGGAAGAAAATTGGTGCACTTAAGGATAAAACTACTTAAGGCAAAAATCAAAATATAGAAGGAAAGAGATTTAATTCTTTGTGGTGGTTTTCTTTATAGTTAATTGCATATTATGGATATCATTCATTTAGTTATTGGTGAATGTGAATAAGAAAACACATGAAGTCATAAAATCTTTGTCATTCTTGCGGTCATATTGTACCAATTAGTTGTTGCTTGATCTTAGCTTGATGTATTATTTCTTTATTAAAAAAAATTCATAAGCAATTTTCATAAGGAAGCAAGCATGATGTTTCAATTTTGGAGTAAAATAAATTTTGAATATATTCTATACTTATTTTCAAAATGATTTGTTGGCATGATTTGAGAAAGTTGGAGAGACAACTCAACATACTGAGTTATAACTTTTTGATTGGTGGATTGGTTTATGTTAATTGTCATATGTGCATGTGATAAATAGTTTGTGTAGTGGGTCTTGTGGTTATTGATCATCAAATATAATGACTTTTAAGTGAAGATGTTTTGATGATTTGTTCCACAAATGCCTCCAACTTTTAATATTTTAAACTATTGTCAATTTGGATGATGACGACAAAGATTTTCTTGATGTGATTCAAATCTTGATAGAAATCAAAGTTCAAATCTATTGAATATATTTTGGTTGGTAATTTGTTTTGAATAGCTTAAATGAGATGCTATTGTGATCAATTTAAGCAAGTTTAAGTATCACATTAGCATGATTGGAAATAATGTTACATGTGTTGTACTTGACATAGTTTATGTATGATTCATATCATAAATTGTCATGTTTGGCCATTAAATTTCATGAAGTTGAAAAAGTACTATTAGGACTTTTAAGTTGAGTTTGACCCTATAACATTACTTTGACTACCATCTAGCTTGTTTGTAGTATAAAAATATGTAAATTTCATCATATTTATGTGAAAGCTATATAGAATTGATGGTAATTTGAGATGTTGTCTAAGCTATAAAACATGTGGATATTTTATAAGGACTTTTCATGGATATATAAGTTAGAACAACTATCTCCATTCGTATGAGACTCTTTGGGGTCAAAAGTAAAGTCATGAGGGCTTATATGTCCAAAGTAGATACAATATCATACTATTGTGAAGATGTAGTGTTCTTAGTTTAGCCATGTTGATATAATCCTTAGGTGTTGAACAAAGATGTTGTGGAACCTCAAAAGTAGTCGTGGTGCAATCCATGGTTGAACTCTATCGGATAGACAGTATGCTCTGGTGAAAAAGAGTTAGCCTAGATAAGAGTTAGATGAATGGATGACTACTTTAGGATAGGCTCAGTTGGTCTTTTGTTCGAGGGGAGGATTGTTGAGAATAGGACCAAAGTCCCATATTGGTTAGATAAGATCATGGATACATAGGTGTACATATATATAATTTCAATTGATTGAAAGTATAAAGTCTTTACTTTATTGAGCATGTCTAACATCATGAAAAGAGAAAATGTCGATTAGCTATTGAGTAGCTTATGAAGAGACATATTGAAATAAATCAATTAGATGTATATAAATAAGACATCAAATATTATGAGGCATATTCTCGTATGACTAAAATAGCTACCATAGAGTCTTGATAGCATTTGCAGCAATACGTGACCGTCTAGTACATCAGATGGATGCAAAGATAGCATTCCTCCATAGTGACTTGGAGGAGGAAATGTATATGTGACACCACCTGAAGGTACGTAAATTCACACAACCTCTATACGGTTTTAAAGTAAAATGTTGTGATACATGTGTTTACTCAAAGTTGTTTGGAGCTGATTGTGTGATTATTTGTTTGTATATTGACGATATACTGATTTTTTATACAAACATAGATGTAAGTAACAATACTAAGTTATTTATGTCCTCACATTTTGAAATGAAAGATTTAGATGAGGATAATGTGATACTTGGTGTTAAGATAAGGAAAACTAAAAATGGAAATCAATCACACATTGAAAATTGCTAAAGAGATTTAATTGTTTTGATGATGCTCCTGTAAGAACACCTTACGATGGTAGTATGAGTCTTAAGAAAAATAAGAAAAATGATGTTTCTCGATCTCAATATGCAAAGATTATAGGAAGTGTTATGTTTTTATGAACTGTACTAGACCTATGATTGCATATGTTGTGAGGAGATTGAGTAGATATACACATAATCCTGATAAAGATCATTTGATTGTCCTTCGTTATTTATTAATGTATCTTAATGGTACAATTTTTTATTATTTGCATTTTAATATTATTTTCTGCCATACTAGAAGGATAGTGTATGCAAACTTGGTAACTTAGAATGACGAAGTAAACTTTACTAGTGGATGTGTTCTTATTGGGTAAAGGAGTTATTTCATGGAAGTCTGCAAAATAGACTCGTATAGCAAGGTCCACCATTGAATCTGAATTTATTGATCTAGAATTAGCAGGAGAGGCTGAGTGGCTTAGAAGCCTACTGAGAGATGCACCATTGTGGGGGGCATCAATATGAGTGGCTTAGAAGCCTATTGAGAGAAGTACCATTGTGAGGGACATTAGTACCAGTCTCTTTACGCTGTGATTCACAGGCTACCATAGGAATTGCCAAGAATAGTGTGTATGATGGCAAGAAGAGGCATATATGCCTCAGACATGAAGTTATAAAACAGTTACTGAAAAGAGGATTATTTCATTGTAAGATTTGAGAGGAATTTAGCAAATCCTCTCACTAAACCATTATGATGGTCCATAGACCTTTATCTGGGTGGTCTATTGTGATAGACTTGATGGTCCATAACCTTTCATTTGGATGGTCCTAGTACGAACTTGATGGACATAACTAAAATCTTTAAAAAATTCCATAACCCTTCTTTTGGGTGGTCTTGGTACGGACTTGATGGATAATTGTAAAATCTTCATAGCTCAATTTTTAATGGTTTGTCTTTGACAGACTCGATGAAGTTGGTCTTGGTATGGACTAGATGTGAAGTCTTCACAGCTCAGTTTTTGAGTGGTCTATTGCGATAGACTTGATGAAACAATTAACGTGATTGTGAAGATATGGACGTCTTCTATGAAAAAGTTTAAACTTTTTTTTCTAGAGCTTTCACGTTGACCCGATGTTCTATGTGCATGGCCTTAAATAGTACGCTTTTTATCGCGGAATCAATGGAAATTTAAGGAGTAAAACGTGTTGTGGGGGTCTCAACCATAGTTATTGAAAGTTTAAGAGGTAACTCACTCTCTTTAACAAAGTTGTTGCCTCACTTCACTATGCATCAATTCAAATCATTAAGATAATGATGTTTAAGCTTGTTCTTCTATCTTTGCTCAGAAAATATGTTTTATAAAATGTCAGTTTGTTCTATTTGTTATATAGTCATTCATGAGGATTGTTGGAAATGGCTATGGGCTTTTGGCCCATAGCAAAAGAAAAAATAATTTTTTAACAGTTTTGTAGCCTTTTATTTAAATTAATTTCAAGAATTAATTAGTAAAATTAATTCTAAAACGCTTTTTATTTAATTCTTCAAGTAATTCTAAAAAACGGTTTTTATTATTTAAATTATTTTTCCTTTATAGGTTCTTAATTTTTTTGGAAAAAGAGAAGAAAAAAGAAGGTTTTTATTCTTCTTCCTATTTTTCTCTCTAGATACTTATTTTCCTGAGCACATTTTTCATTGATTCCATTCCGTTCTCCGACGTGTGGCGTCAACGATCGGGAGTTGTGTTAATCTTAGGGAGCAACCGACTTTAACGATTCAGCACCGAGGTCGCGCCGATTTTGCTTTCAAGGCAGTGGATTTTCCACGGCACAACAACAATCGATATTTGATTCCAACATTCTATACATGTAACGTAAAGGTTAAATTACTATGTTTTAGTTCATGTATTTTAGAGTTTGTTGAGCTTTAAGGGCTGTTTGGGGAGTAGAAATGTAATCAGGATTAATAAAAATTAGAGAAGTATTGAAATACGTGTGTAATCGAGGGTGGAATGAAAATGGGATCATGAAGCGTGAAAACGATGGAAAAGAGGGTTAGATTAAAAACTGTCGGAACGAAATGAGTTTAGTATTACAAATCGGGTCCAAAACGCTCAATCAAACACATGAACTTTGGATTACATTACATTACGAGTGTCTAAAAGTCCCCTTAGTTCTCTCATACTTTCAAATGTCCAAGTTTAGTCCTTGTGCTTTCAATAAATCTTAAATTTAGTCCATCGAAGTTAATTTTTATTGAAGTTGGTTCAATAAAATAATAATAACTTTTTATGCGAGAAATATTAATATGGAGATATATCTCTAAAATTTATTAGTAAAAATGTTAATATATAATAAAAAAAATAAACAATAATTTTATAGTAGAAACTCAACTTAAGATTGGTTGAAAATATATATACTAAAATTCAACATTTTAAAATACATTTACTAACTTGTTAAAATCTGATAAAAGTGCCCAAATCTAACTAAAAAATACCTAGCACAACAACAGGAATTTGTTTTTTTTTTTCTTTTTAATTTAAAAGAATAATATTGTCCTGCCAATCATAACAATATTTATGGTTCGATCCACCACATTTACAATTGTTAAACTCATAATAATAATAATAATAATAATAATAATATCACGTCCACCTTTATATAAAAGGAAAAAAAAAAAAAAAAGCTCGTTTTTTTACAATTTTATTTAAGCAAATATATAGTTCATCTCACAGAAATTTTGAATTTTAACTCAATTAAGAAAACCTGAATGTTTTTCGATCGTTTTCCCTTTCAATCGAATATCATATGATTGGAAAAAAAAAAAAAAAAAAAAAAGGTTAATTAGGTGGAACGTGGTTGGTTGCCCTAATTAGATTTCTTAGAGATTAAGGTTCTTAGGGCAATGTTTAGGGTTTTTTAATATTTTATTACATAGGTCAACTTGTACATCAAATGCCACCGAATCTGGACAAACCATTGGACAACGATTTTAATTTTTAGCTTTTAATTTCTAAACACACAAAAAAAAAAAAAAAAAAAAAAAAAAAAAAAAAAAAAACATTGCTATAAAAGAATATAATTAATTAATTTCAAATATAGAAAAATAAATTAAAATTATTTATAAATATATAAAAAAAATTGAAATTTTTCTAGTAAAAATCTTTTTTCTAATATTAGGGATTTAATAACAAACGAAAAAGGACAAATTTGTCCTTAAAAAGATAAATCCCCCTCTCCTACTTGGTTTGAGTAGTTTATTATTTCGTTAAAATCTCATTTTAAATATGTTCAATTTTAGTCAATGTATTTTTCAAGTTTCCAGTTTTAGTTTTTGTACTTTTAATAAATTTTAAATTTTTTTGTTGGCTACGGCTTTGCTTGTTTATTGTTGATTTTTTTTAAAAAAAAATTGTTATCTATTTGTATTTTTACTATGAATTTTAAAAACATATTTACATCATATTTTTTTTGCAAGAACATTATTATTATTTAATTAAATTTGATAAAAAAAAAAAATTTGAGAGACTAAATTTAATATTATTGAAATTACATGGATTATCATTCAATAAACTTTAAAATAATATTTTAACCTTTTTATTTTCTTTTTAATTGACTCATTCTAAATGTTTTTTTTACACATTATAAATTGTTAAATAGGTATAATTTAGGAAAATTACTATAAATGGAAAAAATATTAAACTATTTACAAATATAGAAAAATTTCACTGTTTTTCAGCGATAGACCGCAATAGAATTCTATCGCTTTCTATCGCTCAAGCAAATAAATTCTATAGCGATAGAAAGCGATAGAATTTTATCGCAATCTATCAGACTGTAAAATTTTTCTATATTTGTAAATAGTTTTACTTATTTTTCTATATTTGAAAAGAGCTCCATAATTTACTCATTTATTGTACCAATAGGCTAAATCTGCTTAATTGGAGAGAGACAAAGAGTAGAAGGCTATTTTTGGAAATTATGCTGTATAATTATTGACGTTTTTTTTTTGTTTTTTTAAATTCAAACTTTATTGATTATTGAATAGTTACAGTTTGTTTTTAATTACATTTTACTACGTTTACACTTACATATTTACATCCTAAAATGATAATAAAATATGTCTTAACTATTGAGAGGTATGTGCTTCAATATATATATATATTTTTGGTAATAAAAGTATTATATTTCTAAAAGAGAGAAGAATTTCATAGCTCGTAGTTAAGACACAAACAAAACACCACAAAAATAAAAGAACGAATAATGACAAAAAATCAAACAAACAGAAAGAATTCAAGTACTCACGACTTAAGGTAAATGGTCCCATGGAGAAGAGGCATTTTGGGTCCTCACAAGAGAAGCCCCAAGCCACTTAAAACAACAAATAAGAACCTGGAAGTGACAACTAGACTAATTACTAAGGAAGACTCAATGTAGCACCATGGATACGCCTATTATGCTTGCGCCAAATATGATGTAATAACACACCAAACAACTTTCCAGACCTTACGTCAAATATGATATAACAACACACCGAACAACTTTCCAGACCTTACGCCTTAGCTGATTACTTGCATTAAAGTGACAAATCCAATTGAGCTTCATATCCCAATGGGAGATCCTATGAGAACACCTTTCCCACAAAAGTATGTCCCCCAGATAGCCTTACTAAAAAGACATACAAAAAAATAAATGGTCTCTAGACTCAACTGCACCTTTACACAAAACACACTCACTCGGTATATCAGAGCACCATCTACGAATACAATCTCGCGTCTGTAATTGATTATGAATAACAAGCTAGGAAATAAATGAATACTTGGGAATATTACTATCAAATCAAAAGAGCCTCGTGCCAAGGCACCAGTGAATGATTATGACGTAAACACCAACAAATTTAGTATAGGCCCAAGTCCCTCCTCAAATTTATGCTCTTTATATATATATATATATATATATATATATAACACAAAGGATTAATAATTTTAACTAGCTTAGTGGTAAAAGTGTTTCTCAATCCCCCTTAAACCGAAGTTCAAATACTAGTTATCTCATTTATTTTTCAAATTTTCCTTCTTTTGACAAACCTTCAATTTAAAAAAATAATAATAATTATACACTAATCCCACTGAAGAAGTTATGTAGAGTGGCTATTCAACTTTATTTTTAAATTACTTTTAGACTTCTTCTTAGCTTCTTTTCAACTTATTCTCCTAGTTTGTGAGGTAAATTTTTAAATTTATTTTTCTTCATTTTTTTTTAAGTTTGTTATTTTATTTTTATGCATTTAGTTTTCATCTTTCAAATCATTCTTATTTTTTGTTTTAGTTTCTTTATTTTATAATTATTTTATTTATTTTTGAAATAATCTATGAATCTTAAGTAAACATCTCAAACTCTACTTGTTAGGTTGTTTAAGTTATGATATAGTTGTTATGTTGTCAATTCCTTATTGATTTATTGTCATTACAATGTTATTGCAGATTTAATTTAAAATCTAAATGGAGAAATATTTTAAAAGAAAATCAACGGGATCATCATTTCCATTGAAAAAAAGTAATAATAGTGATATACGAAAATCAGTAAATTTATGAATTTTTAGAACTACTCACTTGTCAATTATTTTTACTGAATTATAAACCATCCGTCAACAAAATTTCTGGATCGACCATTGGATGTAAAGATTCCCAGACACTAGTGATTGAAAACACACCAAAACGACACGGGAGCGAGGTTGTGTTCTTAAAAAAATTTCATTCCATATTGTATGTGAGTGTGAGTCGATATATATTTGTATATTAACGATATATGTTACGTGTCTCTTGAATTAGAAAAAAAAAAAACATGTTTATCTCTTTGATGTTGACAAACAAATCATTATACCGAATTAGTAGTTGTGTAATTAATCATTTGTAGGTTTGTTAATCTATTAACTTCAACAGGTCCTTTTCCATCAATTTTTTAATTTTAATATTTCCCTAATTTTTTTGAAACCCTATCACTAATTCTGTATATACCCAATCAACATCGACGGAAAAAAGAAATCATATTTTCCTAAAGATACACTAATCTTTTATTTTGTGGAATTTGTAAAAATAAAAAAATAAGAAAAACTATTTATACAAAATAGCAAAATTTTTAGATAGTTGTGATAGATGTTGATAGAAGTCTATTGAAATAATTGCATAGAGAGCCCAAAATAAGAGGACCAAATGAAATTTGACCTAGGTTTTAAAAATAAATGTTTTTGGCCTTTTGCTTACATCATCTTCCAGCGAAATTACCAAAATCTCCCTTCTTTCTTTCTTCTCCTTCTCAACACTACACTACTCTACTTTATCTTTTTTTTTTCTTTTTTTTTTTAATCTTTCTCACTCTAGCCTCATATTCTCCTCTTTTTTTTTTCTAACTTCTACACCTTATTTTATTTTTTAAATCTTCTATCTTCTCCTTTTTCTTCTCCTTCTTCTGCGATTTTTTTTTTAAAAAAATATTTGATTTTTTCCTTTTTCTTCTCTAACTGGTTAGTGTGAGATCACCAGAGACTGGCGAGTGAGATCGACGAGCGAGACCGAGACTAGTGAGCAAGATCGACGAACGAGACCGAGACTGAGAATCTGAACAAATGGAAAAAACAAAGGGAAAAGAATATGGTTTTTTGTTGATGAAGAACGAGAGGGAGAAGCGAGAATGAAGAACGAGAGGTATGAAGAACGAGAGGAGAAGCGAGAATGAAGAACGAGAGGTGAAGAAGAACGTTGCATTCTAGGGCCAATCGAAGGACAAATCGGTACTTTCACGCGTGGTTGACATCAGCAAAAGGCCATTTTTCGAACGTTTTTAAACTCAGGACCATTTTTCCTCCTCCTCCCTCGAAGGAGGCCATTCGTACAATTTTTTCAAGTCTATTAGGGTCTATAAGTCTATCACTGATAGATGCTGATAAAAAGTCTATCAATGTCTATTAGTATTTTTTTGCTATTTTCTATAAATAGTTTGACATTTTTTCTATCAGTGAAAATTTCTTTTATAACTTTTAGATTTTGCCTTTAAAAAAAATCAACATCAACATATATATATACATATAAATCACCCAAAAATAACAGAATATTGGTCCTATGATTGGCCTTTTTGTGCCTCCAAAAGCCATTTTTAAGTACTTCCACTTCTTCTTCCTCTTTTCCTTTTCGGTCTTAGAAAATTGACAAACCAAAAATAAATTTATTATTATTATTATCTAAATACCAAATAAATTTTTTAGTACAAGGCGTATGAATTAAACTTTCGATCTCAAAAAATAGAATAAGTTTGTTCAAAGTTTGTTCATCTATTGAACAAAGTTAAAATTAATTTAATGATCGACAACATTATAAATTAAAGAAAAGAAATTTGAAACTACAATTCATATTGCAAAGCACTACGTTAAACCTCTTGAACTGGACACTATTTAAATATTTTGATTGTTTATGTATTATTTATTGGAAAATGTTCACAGATAAAAAAAATGTCAAACGCTTTATAAAAAATAGTAAAAAAAAATATTGATAGACATTAATAAACTCAACATCTATCAGTGATAAACTTTTATCATTTGTATTACTGATAGACCCTGACAGACTTATCATCGTCTATCACAATTATCTAAAAATTTTGTTATTTTGTATAAATAATTTATCTTATTTTTTATTTTTAAAAATTCTAATTATTTATTTATGTAATTGGTCCTTTCAACCTTGATTTGTTAGAGATATTTAATAGTTTTTCTATCCCTAGAATTTTAGTGGACTTCTCTAATTTTATCATATTTCCTTTTTCTTTGAAGAGAATTTAGGAGAATTTTAATAATAGTATCAAATGTGGTCATATTTTGTAAATTCATTCTGGATTTTATATTCTCTCAGTCTTCCTTGCAATCAAACAAAATACCAATACTTAAGCTCTGGTTGGTAACTATTTCGTTTTTAATTTTTCAGTTTTTAAGAATTAAGCCTATAAATACATTTTCACCCCTAAATCTCTTGCTTTAATATCTACTTTTTGCCCATATATTTCAAAACCCACGTCAAAATTTAGAAACTAAAAATAGTAGTTTTTAAAAACTTATTTTTGTTTTTGAAATTTGACTAAAAATGCAACTCTTCTACTTAAGATTAATACAAACCACGGTAAGAAAATGAAAGAAAATAAGCTTAATTTTCAAAAATAAAAAACAAAAAACGAAATAGTTAATAAATGAGCTTTAACAATTAGATTTGGATGCAAGTTTTAAATTCAAGAAAGGTGAAATTTAAATTTCAGTGTTTATTAAATTGAAAGTTTATTGTGTTGTTGATTTGTATTATTATTTTTAGTACAAGTTATTTAAGCATTATATTGCATAATACTAATATAAAACATTTAAAAAAAAAAAAAAAAAAGAAGAAGAAGAAATATTCTGATATTGAGTATTAGCATGTTAGGGGACTTTAAAAAAAATCTGACTAAAATTTACATTTACAAAAAAATAAAATTATTATTTGATTACTTGTATAACGAGTTTGATTATCTCTTAATTGACAATGTAGTGCTCAATTTTTCAAAACTTAAACAAACTTAATCATGATTATAATTGAACTTAGAAATGAAAATAACATAAAGATTTAGGAACTCTTACTTAATATTCATGAATTTCAATTCTTTCTAACGGATATTTACAAAACTTTTTTTTCCTCCTTCTAACCAATGTGCAAATTTTATTTACAAACCATATCATTTTAATTTTTCCTCATATCCACATTTTTTTGTGATGTGCTTACCTCGATATATTAAATCAACTAATATTTGTTCAATAGACATGTTATATTACTAGCTAACTCGAGCATAGTTGAATAGATAAGACACTAATAACTATCTTAAAAGTCGTTCCAAACTATAAAAAAAAATGTTGCGTTATTGTCTTGTGAATAGTGTTAATGACAATTTTTGTAATATATATATATATATATATATATATATATATATATAATTACTATTTAAATTTAAAGGATATAATTGAAGTATTTCAAAATTTAGGAACTAAAAAAGCCACCATAAACTAAAATTTGTAATTAAGTCCAAGAGTTATTTCAATACACCATAAAAGAGTAGAGGACTTATTTATATAACTATTTAATAAGGGCTAAATTTTCAAAAATTTAAAATATATACTCTTAAACTTTTAAAAAGAGTTTACAAAAATACTCTTATGATTAGTTTTGAGTTAGTATTTAGTGTAAAAAATACCCTTAACTTTAAAAAAATTCAAAAATACTATTAAACTATAGAAAATGTTAAAAAATACCTTTAAGAATATGAACAAAAACCGTTTACCCTTTGACTTTCCTCTTTTCTCCCCTCTTCTTCAATATCCTCTTTACTCTACCTTTTGTTAACTATTTGACATTTCTTTATTTCAAATAAGTAAATAAACTGTTCACTTTAATTAAAGTATATAGACTACAACAAGAAGAAACAAATAATGAAAACACCAAGAGATCTTAAGACTTAAATGTTTTAACAAAGTTATACATTAGTAGTTGAGTGTGTGTTAGGGTCCGTTTAAATTGACTTTCTAAGTGTTTAAATAAATGTTTATAAGTGCAAAAAAAAAATGTTTATAAACACTTAGAAAATCAATCTAAACGAGCCCCTTAATTAATAGTCAATTTTTTTTTGTATTTGGTATTTATCATTTTTGTACGTATGTTTTAAGGGGAGATTTTAATTTTTGATTTTTTGATGTTTTATGTTTTAACTTAAACTTTTGGTTTTTATTTTGGTTGCTGAAAGAATTGGTTTAAGAATTGGACAAATAGGAGAAATATGGGAGTATCAATATGAAAAAAAAAAAAAAGATATCTATATAATCTGTTCTAAAATTTAGTTCTTTTAAAAAACTCAAAACAATTGATCAATTTATTAACGGTAGAAGCATTTTAAAACTTTTTTGTTGAAGGTTTAGAGTTATTTCTTTAATTATTTTTTTTAATTTAAGGATATTTTTTATACATTTGAAAGTTTAGAGTATTTTTAAAACAAAATATTAACGGCTTTGATAAAAAAAAATACTAACGACTCCCATTCAAACACAAAGTACAAAGTTTCAAGACTAAATATAATAACTCCTTCCTCCACAAAAAAAAAAAAAAAAGAAAGAAAAAAAAAGAAAAATCAATTGCCATACGTTTGTTAAGAGCAGCCCACTTTTCACATTATCATTCATTTCACCTAGGAAAAACGTGGCCTAAGTTTTGAGGTCAAAATATTAAGGGTCAACAATGGAAATGTATCATCTATAATATACTATCTAAAAGGGGCTATGGGGAGAAACTTTTAATTTTTCTTTTTGCTCCTTTTAGTTGATGGTCATAGGGACATCTTAGATAATTTTCTTAATAAATCATTAAAAAAATCACATTTTCTCTTATTCACGTCAAAAGAAAGAAAAATTTTAAAAATTCTCATGTTATCTAAAAATCTACCATTCACGTTAAATGATAATAAATTTTCGAAAAACAAATCACATTTTATTTCTAATTCACATTAAAAGAAAATAAAATCGAAAAAAATCACCTTTTATCTTTAATTCATGTTTTAAAAAATTCTCATGATATCTAAAAACCTACCATTCATGTTAAATAATAGTAGATTTTTAACAAAAAAAAAAAATTAAAAAAATCACATTTTATCTATAATTCATGGTAATATATATATATATATATATATATATCTATTTTTTAGAAATCTCATGTTATCTAAAAACCTATGATTCACATTAAATGATAATAGTTTTTTTTTTTTAAATCTCATGTTATCTCATTACATTCACGTTAAATGCATATTAAATTAAAAACTAATTCTTTGGTTTTAGTTTAGGTTTTTTGTTTGAGGTCAAATCGAAATTTAAGATCATATCAAACTAAACTTTCAACTTTGTGTCCAACAAGTTTTTTACTTTTGTATCTAAGAGATTATTGATTTATTTCACATTTAAAAAATAAATCCATAGGCTTGTTAACACAAAATTGAAAGTTTAATTAGGGTCCAGTTGAACATAAAATTCAATTTTATATCCATTTAAAAAAATATATTTGAAGATTTTTTAGACTTATTATATACAAAATTGAAAGTTAAAGAACTTCTTAGATATTTTTAAAATTTAAAGACCTATAAGACGCAAAATTAAAAAGTCAGTGATTATATTAGAAATTTTTTAAAGTTAAAAATCTTCTACACACAAATTTCTTTGAAAGTATATGAACTAAACTTCTAGTTTAACTTTTTTTTTTTTTTCTTTTCAATTATACTCTGAAAACTCGAAAGAGATTGCAAAGACATACCAACAATTTTTTTAGGGTTTATTAATATACATAGTGGGGAATTTTTGAGCTCTTGATAAATTATGCATATTTTAAGTTAGTTTAACTATACTTATGTTGACAACTAAATTAATTTGATTTTGAATTATTTCTACAACGCAGGTTCATGATATCACACTCAAAGAATAGTAAGAATATAACAAGGTTTGAATAGAACTAAAGTTATTGCCAAATAAGTGAATGTTTCATTGGTCAAAATTTACCTCGTAGTAAATTTTAACTGCCTTTGGACTATATTAATTACAATCACGAGGAATTCATAGTCGAGATGAGCATAGTGCATCCAGTTAAAACATCAAAATGAGCATAACTCAACTAATAATATAAAAGTCGTTTGTACTGTCAAGCTCAAAGGTTCAATTCTTCCACTTCATATATTGTCAAAAAGAAAAAAAATTGCAAATAATATCAACAATGAGATTAAACATTCAGATTTTTCCTTCTCCTCGTTTTTGAATTAAAAAAATAATTATAAGAGAGATTCATATTTAGTTAATCATGTGTGGAAGTAGAGATGTTCATTTTCTCTGTAGGGACTCGTCCGAGAGAAAATCCCTAAAAGCTAAATGAAGATGGGGACGAGAAACGTATTCCCAGCCCCTGCCTCTATCTTGTTCCTTGTCCCCATCCCGTTCAACTCTTTTTCAATTTATTATAATAATTATTGTTATATTATATAAATATCATATTTAAATTTCAAGTTCCATTGTTGGCCAAGATAATGAATATATTTAAATTGAATATGTAAATTTAGATTATATATTTGAATAATTTGATAGTTAATTATTTTATTTCGATAGAAAATTTGAATATTTTCTCATTAAGTTCAAATATTTTAAAACTTTCAATAGTAAGTAAGTATTTAAAAACGAAACAAAACGGGAAATTTTTTTTGGGGGAATCCAATCCCCAACCTGATCTCAATGAAATTAAATGAGTAGTTTCACAAGAATGGATAATGAAGTGGAAGTAAGGATAGGGACGGGGAAGTCATCCCCAACCCCGCCCGCCCTGTAGAAGTCTCTATGTGGAAGGAATTGAGGCAATTTTACAAATTTAAATACTTATAATTAGCTGATTGAAAAACACTACTAAGTAAATTTCCATCCAAAAAGCCTAATAAAAGCCTGTGAATTAGTTGAAAATTGTTGACTTGTAAATGATGTAAGAGTGGTTAAAGGACGAAGTTTTTCTCTTGAAAAAATATGAATCATTCATGTTGTAAGCATGAAGCCTAAACATAAATAAATAGTTGGAATTTATTAAATTAATTAAAATACCTTATTCAACAGAAAAATGCTTATTATGTTAAGCCAAACTTTTTGAATGGGTCCATTATGGACTGATTAGTACATTTAACAATTATTTTTTTTTTATTAAAAAGAAGATTAAAATGAAGTACAAAATTGACAACAAATTTGTCGCCACTTTCCACTATACAAAGTCAATTTAAGAAATTTGGTTCTACCTGACCTGTCAAAGTGTCACCTATGGACAAAAAATTACACCATTTCTTGTCATTTATGCCTAAGTGAATGAATGTCAAGGGTCAATTTTTGCACATTTTTATTGTCATTCTTTTAATAATGATTTTTTTTTTAAAAAAAAAAAACCCACAAATTTTAATTTAAAATTATAATTGAAAAATATAAGGAAGACTTATTAGTGATTTGTGAGGCCACCAATCAAAGAGAAATTTCTCAATTATTGAATGTGTGATGAAAGGGAAACCCATTAGTCCACTCTTTAGGTGATTCATAAATCATCAATAATTTAAGTTCCCCAAATTCTGTGGGGATTTTTGTAGCTCAATGGTTTTCAAACCTCACCCTATAATATTCATTAATATTCAATTTTTTTTCTATAAATATAGAAGTCTATCACGGTTTATCGCTGATGCATAGTGAAATTTTTCTATATTTATAAATAATTTGATATTTTTTCTGCTCAAGTGATAGAAGTCTATCGCTCAAGCGATAGAATTCTATTGCGATCTATTGCTAATAGACAATGAATTTTTTTATATATTTGTAAATAGTTTTGGCTGATTTTTCTATATTTGAAAACAACCCTTTTCTTTATACAACAAAAAATTATAATCACACCTAAATATATATCATCTGATATTTGTTGGCCTAAGGCTTAAAAATATCTCTCATTATCTTTTTAAGATATATATATATATATATATATATATATATATATTATTGTAATTTGGTTAGTACTTCCGGTTAAGAATGCAAATAGAAACCTATTTAATTCATATTAATTTATTGATTTAATATAGAGAGAATGTCATTTGTACCTAGAAGAAGGAATCAACGAAAGATTTTTCATATAAAATGAAAAATATTTAAGTGCTCCTTGAACTGCATCTATCTCTGGACATCTTAGGGAGTTGTCTAGTAAAAAACTGCTTAGCTTCCCGTTAATCAAACTTTTCAAACTAATTCTAGAAAGAGTAAATATCCAGAGTTATTATTTATTTGTTTTTTTTTTTTTAAATCCTTCCGTTTTGCTCACTAATATTCTTTTCTTTGCAAAGAGAAAGAAGGGTAATGACTAATGGAAAAGAAAAGAGAGAACGCCGGGACAAGGAAAATACATAATAACACAAATACTTCAAAGATATATCTTTTTACAAGAAAAAAAAAAAAAAAAAAAAAAAAAAAAAAAAAAAGGTAATTAGTGTTATAATCATCCAAACTTTAATTTAAAAGCCCAAACATGTAAAGTGAAGGTTCGAATGTTAGATACAAGAAAATAGGTGCATAATCTAATAGACCAAAGGGTAAATTTGGTTCTTATGATTTAAAAAAAATTTAGAATTTAATTAGCCTCCCTGATTTTGAAAGATAGAATTAAGTTCTTATGATTTGATAAAACTTCGTAAATAGTCTCTATGATTTGATAAAAAATTTATAAATAATACTAATTTATGAAGATTTTATCAAATTATAGGGACCAAATTCTAATTATAAACCGACCAAATTAACAATTTAACTAACGAAAGAAATATATAGTTAATTAAATGAAATAATCCCAAGTCATTTAATATAGATCGTTAACCTAACTAAAAAGTAACAAAAGAAAAACTATAACTTTTACTTCCACACATCAAAGTATTTGAATATTAATTTTAATGTTAAGAATCAATTCCACATTTCACTCTCATACAATGCGTGTCAATAGTCTATCAAATAAAATAATAATAAGAATAATAAGAATAAGAATAATAATAATAAGAATAATAATAATAATAGACTTAGAAAGTTAGAATTTTAAATGGAGTAAACAATTCAAACAATGCCTCAAATGTCAAAAATCTATATGTTAATAATTTAATTATTTCATAAATGAGATCAATGCATCAATTATGAAGATATGGACATTAAGTTTAAGCCTACATTTATGTATAAATTTACACATATTTTTCAAATTTGCTAACATTACAAATCACCCCAAACTTAGAGATTTCTGCGGGCAGAGTGGGGCTGGGATGGCTTTTTCGTCATCATCTCCGCTACCGATTTCATTCTCTATCTCCGCGAAATTCTCCACAGGAATCGAGGCGGGGATTCCCCACAGAAAATTCGTGGAAATTGGGTTCCGGGAAATTTTTTCCCATTTGGATTAAAAAAAATGTAACTAGCTTTTATCACTACTATGAAATTTTTTTACTTAAATAGTTAAGTTTTTCGCTCATATGTGACAAAAATATGATTAAAATGTTTAATCTTATCATTTCTAAAAATTAAAATTAAAATACTACAACTACATATCCTAATCTCTCAACTTAATAAAAAAATATATATATCAAATAAAAAATTGTATATATATAAATTAAAATTAAAATTTTATATATATAATGGGTTGGGGTGGGGAATATAATCCTTGTTCTTGTCCCCATCTAACTAAGGGGAAAAATTTTCTTGTCGCTCCTTCTTCCATTTCCCGTCTAATTGGAGATTTTCCACTCCATTTGGGGCGAGATCCCGACCCACGGGTTAAATGAACATCTCTATCCAAACTCATTCTTTAGAAACCCATCATGAAACTAAATAATTCTTTTTTTTTTTCAGATTTTTGTTTGTAACCAACCCAATTGCATGCAACATATGTATGATATCAGGAAGTTTATGGATTCCTTGCAGAAGTGACCTTCCATCCTGTGTCTCGTGATTTCAATGCCACAGCGCATGCTCTGATGAAAGAAGGGAGTCATAGTTCAAGTTTACTTTATCTTGATTCTATTTCGGAGTGGGTGATTTCTTTGTATTCGAAAGATTTTTTATTCTTTGTTGTTCGATGAATTTTGTTTGTTTGGCGTTTGTTTGTCTAAAAAAAACCCCAAATGCAATATAAACTCTAGACTTCTCGACTACACTATAAAAATTCAAATTAGGTAAAATAACTTCAAGAAATTCTAGGACATCATTTGATAACCATTTTACTTTTAAATATTAAACTTTAAAACACTACTTGTATTTATAGATTTTTTTGTTTTTTTTACCTACTTCCGACAAATGCCTTCAAAACTTAAAAAAAGAAAATTTGACTAAAAGATCAAATTTTTTTTTTTTAGAAAAAATCATTATTAAAAAGAAAATTTTTGCAGATAGAAAAAATGTCAAACTATTTACAGAAAATAGAAAAAAAAATATTGATAGACATTGATAGACTTGTATCAACATTTATCAGTGATAGACTTCTATAATTTCTATCGCTGATAGACCCTGATAGACTTCTATCAGTGTCTATCACAACTATCTAAAAATTTTCCTATTTTATGTAAATAGTTTCCTTATTTTTCTATTTTTAAAAATTCTCCTTATTAAAACTTAGTTATCGTCTAAATTTTTTATTTTAAACCTTGAATTCAAATCTCTTAAACTAATACTTGAATTTTTATACCTTCCATTACTTTTACTTTTTTTTTTATTTAAAAAAAATGAGAGAGAACTTAGAAGGAATTTTGTCGTAGAAATAAAGTTACAAGAGATTACAAGTCAAAAAAAAAAAAATAAAAAATAAAAAAATAATAATAATAATGTTAATGAGAGGGCACTTAGAAAGCCAAAAGGCCAAAGGGAGTTTCCTTGCTTCTTCCTCAACAAATCAATATTAATGTGTGTGTATATATATGTAGAGCACTTTTTTAGTTTCTTCCTTCTTTGGTATTTCCTTCACAGCATCTTTGACTTAGTAAATTTCAATGCCTCTTGTCTCTCTATAATAGGAATCAAACAAGGAATCATTGGGACCCACCAAATCTCCCTTTTTATTTTTTTATTTAAATCTCAATTAATTGTATAACTCTAATTATATACTACATTTCTCTTTTTAATTATATAATTCTTTATTTAGTTACCTTCATATTTTCTTTTCCAATTTTGTATTTCAATAAAGTTGTGTCTTCACTAATAATGTAATTATTTCTAACCCATTTCTCTAGTTATTGCAAATTCATTGAATGCACAAAAAAAAAAAGTGGTAAAATGAAAAATTAATTACTTGTTATAAAATCGAGGAGAAAAACAAGCACCACAACAATACAAATATTGGAGAAATATAATATAATAATAAAAAATATATAAAATAATAAAATATATAAAATAACTTAAATAAAAAACTCTCCAAATTTTTCCATTATTTCCAAACTTTTTGGATTTCTCACCAATGTGTGTGTATCTCATAAAATCCACAAAATGCCACTATTTATAGGCAATTTGTCAAGTAGAAGGTGGATTACATGGACACTAATAGTGAGTTATTTTGAGACACATGGATAATACATGGGTAAATATATGATTGACACATGGCCAATGGACACTAAGCATGGTCATCTAATTTATACTTAATTTATGATATTTGTAATACTCCCCCTTAGATGCCCATTATCTATGAAATATGCCTCGTTAAAACCTTAGTAGGAAAAAACCCAATGGGAAAAAAATACTAGTGAAGGGAAAAGAGTACATATTTAATATATTTTAATACTTCTAAAAGAATACAACATTTTTCTCCCCTCATGGAAACATCACTTAAGATCTTTGAGTTGCCGCATTCCAATGTCGTGTACCAATTTTTCAATTTTGAAACATCACTTAAGATCTTTGAGTTGCCGCATTCCAATGTCGTGTACCAATTTTTCAAAAATTGTGGTTGGTAATGATTTTGTAAACAAGTCCGCCAAATTATCCTTCGAACAAATTTTTGTACATTGATGTCGTCATTTTCTTCAAGATCATGAGTATAGAAAAGCTTGGATGAAATATGCTTTGTTCTATCTCCTTTAATATATCATCCTTTGATTTGGGCTATACATGTTGTATTGTCTTCGTATAATATTGTCGGAAGACTTTTGCTAGAAAACAAGCGACGTGTTTCACGAATATGTTGAGACATTGATCTTAGCCATACACATTCTCTGCTAGCCTCGTGATTGCAAGAATTTCGGCATGATTTGAGGAAGTAGCCGTTATAGTTTGTTTCACCAATCGCCATGATATAGCAGTTCCTCCACATGTGAATAGATAACCTGTTTGAGATCTCGCTTTGATCAGATAAATATCCAGAATCTGCATAACCAACTAAATCAAAATTTGATTTATTTGAATAAAACAAACTCATGTCGATCGTTCCTCGAAGATACCTGAGTATATGTTTAATTCCATTCCAATGTTTTTTTGTTGGAGAATAACTATATCTAGCTAATAAATTCACCAAAAATGCAATATTTGGTCTTGTATTATGAGCAAGATGCATAAATGCACCAATTGCACTAAGATATGGTACTTCAGGACTAAGAAGTTCTTCATTATCATCTTGAGGTTGAAATATGTCTTTCTTTACATCCAGTGAACGAACTTCCATTGGAATGTTTAATGGATGTGCTTTATCCATACAGAATCTTTTCAGAATTTTCTCTGTGTATGTTGGTTGATGGACAAATATCTTATCTGCTAAATGCTCAATTTGCAATCCAAAGCCAAATTTTGTTTTTCCAAGATCTTTCATCTCAACTTCTTTCTTAAGATATTCTATCGCCTTTGAAAGCTCTTCAAGAGTTCCAATTATATTTAAGTCATCAACATATGCAGTTATAATGGCAAACCCTGACTATGATTTCTTTATAAAAACACGCGGACATATTGGATTATTTTGATATCCTTCTTTCAACAAATATCCACTCAGACGATTATACCACATTCATCCTGATTGTTTTAATCCATATAGTGATCTCTGTAACTTTATTGAATATAATTCTCGATAATTTGATTTATATGTTTCAGGTACCTTAAATCTTTTTGGGATTTTCATATAAATATCATTATCAAGAGATCCATATAAGTATGTCGTGACTACATCCATAAGATGCATATCTAGATTTTCATACACAGTTAGACCAATTAAAAATCTTAGTGTAATTACATCCACCATTGGAGAATATGTCTCCTCATAATCAATACCAGGTCTTTGTGAAAATCCTTGTGCAACTAGTCTTGCTTTATATTTACGACCCTCATTTTTTTCATTTCTTTTTCTCACAATACTTATTGTATCCCATAGGTTTGACATCTTCTGATGTTTGGACTACTGGTCCAAAAACCTGATGTTTTGAAAGTGAGTTTAATTCTGCTTCAATTGCTTCTTTCCACCTGCCAATCTTTTCTATGTCGACATTTTTCAACAGATTTTGGTTCAGAATCTTCATTTTCAGATATAATATCAAGAGCAACATTGTATGCAAAAATGTTGTCAATAACTACATTAGTTTGGTTCCATATCTTTTTCCTATCATGACATAGTTTATTGAAATCTCATTATTATCTTTAGGTATTTCACCTTCTTCACTAGTCATGTCAAGGATTTCTTCATGAGTGTTTACATTCTCAACCAAGTCTTTTTGGCTATTGATTATTTTCTTTTTCAGGGATTTTTATCTTTAGAACCTGCTGGTCTACCAAGCTTCTGGCGTGTTCCAGACTCATCAGTGACAACTTGCTGCGTTGGGATATCAATTTTTTATGGGACATTTACAGCTGGTATATGTGATTTAGTTACTTTCTTTGCATCTATAAATGCATCTGGTAACTGATTTGCTATATTTTGCAAATGAATTATTTTCTGAACTTCAAGTTCACATTGTTCTGTACGAGGATCTAAATGAGACAATAAAGATGCATTCGATGTAATTTCTTTTTCCAACTTCTTAATTCCTTCCCCTAATGTTGAAAATTTTGTCTCATTAAAATGACAATCAGCAAATCGTGCAATAAATACATCACCCGTCAGGGGTTCAAGATATTTAATAATTGATGGGGAATCATATCCAACATATATCCCTAACCTCCTTTGAGAACCCATCTTAGTACGTTGTGGTGGAGCAATTGGAACATATACTGCACATCAAAAAATTCTTAGATGGGAAATATTTGGCTCCTGACCATAAGCTAATTGTAATGGCGAGTACTTATGATAAGCTACTGGTCTAATGCGTACAAGTGACGCTGCATGCAAAATAGCATGACCCCATACAGATGTAGGTAGTTTAGCTCTCATAAATGGTCTAGCAATTAATTGCAAACGTTTTATAAATGATTTTGCTAAACCATTTTGTGTATGAACATGAGCTACAGGATGTCCAATATTTATCCCAATTGACATACGATAATTATCAAAAGCTTGGGATGTAAATTCACCAGCATTATCAAGACGAATGGTCTTAATTGAATTATCAGGAAATTGTGCTCTTAACTTAATTATCTGAGCAAGTAATCTTGCAAATGCAAGGTTTCGACTTGATAATAAAACATACCTGTGACCATCTATTGGATGCGTCTATTAATACCATAAAATATTTAAATGGTCCACTAGGTGGGTTAATAGGTCCCACATATATCACCATGAATTCGTTCCAAAAATGTAGGTGATTCAGTCTCCACTTTAGCTGGTGATGGTCTAATTATTAATTTGCCTTGAGAGCAAACATCACATGACAATTCATTAGATTGAAGAATCTTCTGGCTATTCAATGGATGTCCATGTGAATTATCAATTATTCTTCTCATCATTATAGATCCTGAATGACCTAATCTGTCATGCCAAATAGCAAATATATCTCGATTCATGAACTTTAGGTTCATTGTTGCATATGTTTCGATTACTCGTATATGAGTATAATATATTCCAGAAGATAAAACATGCAACTTTTTCAGTATACGTTTTTCATATGAGACAATAGATATGATATAAAGATATTCTATCTCATTCTTTCTATCCGTCTCAATATGATAATTATTGCAACGTATATCTTTAAAACTTAGTAGATTTCTTTTTTATTGACTAGGGAACAATGCATTGTCAATTGTAAATTTTGTTCCTCTAGGTAAAATAATATTTGCTTTTCCAAATCTTTCAATTAGGTTTGCAGAACCTGATATTGTATTGACTTTTGCTTCCAGCATTGTTAGTTTCGAAAAATATTTTCTACTTGTAAGTATTGTATGTGTAGTTGCACAGTTTGCCAGACATATATCTTCATTCTTCATTTTTGAGTCACTCAACATATGTACAAAGATATAATTAAAACATTTTATCTCCTTATTTCTAAGAATTAAAATATTAATCATTAGCTTCAACTTAAACATTACAATAAATGTCTTTAAGAGTAAGAAACATTAAATATCTCTATTTTAAAAATGCATCAAAGTATGAAAAAATTAGGATGAGAATTAGAAAAATGTTAATTGATAAAAATTATAATTTTCTAAAAGTGTATATATAGATATATAATTCACAAAATATATATATATTGTGGATTAAATATATATATGAGATGGGGAGTCAGGGCAGAGTTGAGGTTGGAATACATTCCTCCTTCCCGTCTCTGTTTGGCAACGGAGAGAAAATTATCTCCGCTCCCTTTCTCACTTTCCATCTAATCAGAGATTCCCACTTCGAGTGTGGCGAGTCTCCACAGAACTCCGACTTCCTAAGAAAAATAGACATCTCTAAATGGAGTTTTAAGTCTCCATGGTATTTCCTTTTAGAAATCTATTTTTGACCAAGGAAAAAGCTATTTACAAAGACTTTTCCTAATGGTATTTAATTCCTCCTTTATTATTATTATTATTTCTTTCCAGTTTTTATGCTTTCCCAGTTTCTTCTTCTTCCCCAATTTTCTCATTCCTCTTCTTCTCCCAATTTCTTACTCAATTTTCTTCTTCTTCCCAAAATTTCTCCCCCCACTATCCTCTTATTTCTAATTTTTAGTATAAATAAAGGAAGGATTGAAAGGAAAGGAAAGGGGGAGGGAAAATAATTATAATCGGTCTAAAAACATTCCGGCGAATTTAATCAACCCATTTGGAGAGAGGCAAATAAGTTGGAAAAAATTTATAATCCGTTGTAAAATTCCGGCGAGTTCAATCAACCCATTTGGAGGAATAACCATTTCAAATCCAACGTGGATAGAAATACTCCGGTAGAAATTCACAGATCGACGGAAATTAGGTGACTCACGCGGAGTTACAGATCCGGCGAGGCATTTCCGACCATCTACGGTCCCGCAGATCTCTACCACCAACGGAAATCACGCAGAATTGCAGATCTGGTCGACGGCGACCCACCACCGCGCTACATTCCGGTGCTTCACGGCGGCGGCGACCACAGCTATTCAAATTATAGAGGGCTGGTCTTGTGAAGAAGAAGAAGCAGCAAACGAAAGGTACACAAGCTGGTCCCATTTTTGTTACTTTGCAAATCCTTTCATGTTAATTGAATTTTTTTTTCTCCTCATTTTGATTTCTAATATAGAGTTCCAAATAAAATTAATAATTAATCTTTAATTGAAAACAATCAATTTAGTTTTAGCTTTAATTTGGATTTGTAATTGCAAAGTTAATATCAATTTGGTTTAATTTTGGGTTTCAACCGATGGCAACCACCGACATAGCGATTCTGGTCGGTCGGTCTCGACGTATATTTTGAGGCTAGCGGCGCCGGCGACCGTTCATGCAGTCGGTCGGTCGGGTGTCTCCAACAAGCTAGGAAACAGAAAAAAAGGAGAATATGGAGAGAAAAAAAAGAACACCCCAGCAGCCAACGGCGGTGCTAGACGGTGGCCGGTGGAGGAGGGGAGAGAAGAAAGAAAGGGGGAAGGAGGGGGATAACATATGAGTGATGGGAATGAGGACGAAAGGAGAGAGAAATAAAATTAAAAAAAAAACATAACAAAATCTATAAGTGAGAAATTTCTTATCCCTGATATTCTTTTATAGTCTAAGTAGTTTATCTAACTAATAAATTTTGCTATATTTGTAATTTTTTTAAAATGTTACTATATGCTAATATTTTGAATCTAATTGTTATATTAAAACTATGTGAACCCACAAATTTGGTCCACATTTATTTAAACTTTGTTTAAGTTCTAATTTGAAAGTTTAAAATTAGTAAAGAACACAACTTAATTTAATTTGGAGTTTCTAAATAAGTTTTCAATTTGGAGTTTCTAAATAAGGTTTCACTTTGATTTGTTTCTAAATTGACTTTAAAATTTTGATTTTAATCTAGATATCCAAGTAAAATAAAATTTAATTTGACCTTCATTTAGATTTAATAAATGAGGTATTTATCTCAAGGGTTGATCAATGATTTTTTAAATAAAAGTTGGCTATAAGGAAATTTTGCTAATGGACGATTTTGGCTTAAGTACTTAAGTTAATGGTAGGAAACACTTCTTCTTGAAAACGGACTACAAGATTGAATTAGCCAAATTTTATTTGACTTCATTGAGGTTTTGTTTTGTATCTTTTCCAAGATTAATGTTTTGGCAATGAAATTTGAAATAAAATTAACTTGTCACCTTTTAAATTAAATTTATGAAATAAGAGCTCTCTAATTGGTTTTTATTTGAATTTTGACTATGAAATTTGAAATACAACAAGTCTTCACCTTTTAAACTGGATTTCTGAAATAAAAACTTTCTAATTTATTGTTATTTGAATTTTGACAACCAAATTTGAAATAAAATAAGTTGTTACCTTTTAAATTGGATTTCTTAAATAAGAACCATCAAATTTGTCTTTATTTGAATTTTAGAAATGAAATTTGAAATAAAATGAGTTGTCACATTTTAAATTGGATTTTTGAAATAAGAACCTTCCAATTTTTCAAAATCAAGTTTTGGCAATGAAGTTTGAAATAAATAAGTTGCCTACATTCTGAAACGAATTTCTAAAATAAAAACTTTTCGTTTTTAAAGTTTAATTCAAGTTTATTTCTCTAAATTTTAAGATAAAAGTTCGTTTTTAAATGAACTTCAAAACTTGGAGTAAAAGTAGTGTTCTCTTTTTTAGATTTTTTTGAAATTTTAAAAATACATGAAATTCTCCAAAATTAATTTGTTTTCAAACAATCAACTGTTTTAGAGATTTTAGTAGTGTTCTCCTTCTGGAATAATAATACTAGAAATAGATGAAATTTCTCTAAAATTTCGATGATGGAATATTAGCAAATATGATTTTCTAATTTTGTTGAGTGAGGAAATTATCTTGAACCCAAGGTAAATTCAAAGATTTTTGTAATGGCCTCGAGTCACCCATAATTATTAATTCATATTTGTTATTAAATGTGAATTAATACCATTGAGATATTAAAAAATAAAACACAAAAATATTGTCTTTTTTTAGACCAAGAAATAATAAGATAATTTTAAAATAAAATATGGTAACTGCTTTTCGAAAAGAGTGTTGTAGGGGTGCTAGCACCTTCCCTACACCCAATCGACTTTTGAACTTTAAATCTGGTTTCAAAGATTGTTTTTATTTTAAAAGAGTGACCATCACACCCTAAAAATGATTGGTGACGACTCCAAACCTCTCACCTCGAAAGTGACCTCAAGGAAGAACGCTAGTCGCTCCATGTCGGGATGACATTGTGACAGTAGTAGTTTTCTTACCTATACCGAGTGACCATAAAAATCGCTCATCCCTAAGCCCAACAACTATAACAGTCAAGATTGCTCCCTTAGGGTAGTCCTCAATCTAGAGTGCTTCCTTATTGAATCTTGAGACATATTCTATTGGCCTCTCATGTCTCCCTCGTTTATTTGTAAGTAGGTGAGTTGGTGACTTTTTCTAATTTTGACCCCCGAGGAATTGGGTGATGAAAGCACGAGCCAACCCACGGAAAATAGGCTATTGACTTTTGCTTAAGCTTGCAGAACCATTTTTGCGCAGTTCCAACAAATGTGAACAAGAAAAGTCGACACTTGATTGCATCTTGTACTCCATAGAGCTCCATCCATGGTTGCAAATTGTCTAAGTGCTCCACCAGGTCTTTCGAACCGTCTTATGCTTTTATTACTAGCAACTTAAACTTCAGAGGTACCTTTTCTTGCATAATTTTGTTACTGGACACAAATTTACTTGATCTGGAAGATTCTCCAAGTTCAACCCCTCGTGATCTTGCACTCGCTTCATATCCCCCAGCTAGTTTTGGATCCTCCACAACTCGACTGCCCATGACTGACTATTAACATCTTTAACTCCCACCGGTTGTATTTTTCGCTTCTAGTTGAGCTCTCGCAGATCCGTGTCCAAGTCAGACCGTTATGATCGGCTGACATTTCGGGTTGCAGATTGCTCGTGGGGGACTTGGATTTTTGGCCTATGCTTTTCATACGATTGTCGGCTTGTACAATTTGTGTCCTAAATTGACGGTCAATAATCAGCTACTTTCTTAGGTCCAGATGCTCTGTCCTTTTGTCATTTCCTCATAGGGTGAATCTCTCCACTGGTTATGGCCCTCTATCTTTGGATTCTTCAACACCTTCATTCGCTAGAGCCATTCCCTTGGTTCGGTCTTGGATAACAGGAACGATGTCTTGAATTATTGACACCAATGGATTCTGCCCTTGTTGCTCTCGGCGTCGGCTCTCCTCAGGGCACTCCTCAACCACTCTTGCTAAGGCTTCTGTAATGGGGTTTGGATGCCTGAGTAGCTCCAAGGTTTCACTTAGACCTTGGTCTAATTCTTTCACCTTGTCTGCTAGAGCAACATATTTTCCAATGAGTATCGTCGTCTATTGACGGATCTTTATTCGCATGACATTCTAATCTCAAACAGGTGTCCTTCTCAGGTGGCAATCACAGTCAGACTCATTGCCGACGTCTTCCGCTAAGTTCTCACAATTCATATGGTTACTTATGGTGTTGACTCAAATTCTTAGTAGTAAAGCACAAACAAAATCTTCCCCACAGACGACGCCAAATGTTGATGTCAAAAAATGGATCAATCGTAAATTTATTTTACGAGTAAAAATAGTCCAAGTGTCTACAAGATAAAAGAGATTATGCATCGGTATGATATTAAGACTCACACACTCCGATGCTCATGTAAGTCTCGGGTTTGTGAGAAACTTGATAGTTGAAAATAGTATAGAATTTTAGGCATACCTTCGACCAAGGACTTTGGTCGTTTATAGTAATACTTAACTGATGTTCGGGTTCATAATTACCACTCTTAAATGTTTGGAACCGCTGAGTTAATATTCGTTGAGCAGTTACACTATCATTGAGAATTTGGACAATTTCATATCGATGCTTAATATCACTAAGCGGTTTCAAACTCAATAATTCTGAGGCCTCCCATGGGTCTTAAAAAGGTCTTATAAGGGTTATCCAAGGTTCCTCATGTGACTTATAGACTCCCCATGTGTCCTCTGAGCTCACTTTAAGCTCTCCCCATGGGTCATCTAAGTTCTACTAAGCTCTCCTCATAGTTCCTCTGAGCTCCTTCTAAGCTTTCCCTATGGGTCCTATAAGCTCACTCTAAGCTCTTCCCATTGATCCTCTGAGCTCTACTGGGCTCTCCTCATAGGTCCTTTGAGCTCCCTTTAAGCTTTTCCTATGGATCTTATGAGCTCATTCTAGGCTCCTTCATAGGCCCTCTGAGCTTCACTAGACTCTCTTCATAGGTCTTTTGAGCTCACTCCAAGCTCCCTATAGGTCCTCTCTGAGCTTTATTAGACTTTCTCATAGGTCCTCTAAGCTTCACTATACTCTTTTCATGAGTACTTTGCTTACCTCGGCAAATCTACCTATAACACCAATTAGTAGAAATTATGAAATCCATCTATACAGGAGAAAGTGTGCACATACCTAAGCTAACATTCTAACAAATATAAAAAGAAAGAACCAAAACAAAAAAAAAAAAGTGGTCCCAACATTGCCACATCATAAAATCCTATGTTTACAATTGGATCCGAAAACGATTAACCACTTGTAAGCCGAAAGCGATGACACGTTCGCACACGTCCAACAATGATATGGAGGGCTCTATAAGCAACAACGTGGCTGCATCAGCTTTGACACAACCACATGTGTGTCACGTGCTTGGTACCCAATAGCTATAAGCCACGTATCTTACCTGCTCTTTGCAATGGGCCCCATGCGCGATGACTTTTGATCTTTTGTTCTTCCTTTCTTATAATAATAATAATAATAATAATAATAATAATAATAATAATAATAATAATAACTTCCCCACTTTCTGGGTTTTTCCGTTAAATTATTTTTATTAAGAAAAATAAAATTTATACGTAAAAAGAACCAAAATTCTCTCGCTTTAATATTTAATTTAATTTTCTTTCTTTAAATGCAACTGCCACAGATTGGCCTTCCCGGTACTGAGGATGGAGCAAATCAAAGAAAAATAATTTATAACGTAAACATAAATTATAAAATTTAATTAAACAATTAACCCATTACTATTTTGTCTTCTTTCCCTTGATTTGTGTTATTTTTAAACCTTCCTAAATCAACTATTCTCTTTAAAGTTTTAACAAATACTCAAAATTACCTCGTTAATTTATCAAAATAAAATAAAAATACAAACCCAAATAATTCTTTTTTTTTTTTTTCAAAACAGAAATAGAGATCAAAACTTAAGGATGATAGTAAATGTTAAATGAGATTTTGTCCCATACTAATGTATTGTCTAAGACAGATGTCCACAAAGTAGGATGGGAATGGAGAAGCCTTCCTCGTCCCTATTCCTGTCTCCGCCACTATTTTAATCTCTATTCCCACGAAATTTTCCGTAGGGATCAGGGCGAAAATTTCCATAAAAAATTTGCAGGAATCTCCACGAAAAAATTGCCCATTTGTTATTTATTTATTTATTCATGTTTTTACAACTTTTACATTTATTCTTAACCTCAATCAGATTTTATATATTAAATGAGTCATTTTCAATACATTTTTTATTTAAATAAAATACTATAAGCTTTCTTAATAAAAACAACAATATATTTATGTGCAGAAATATTTAATTCCATGGTTTGGTAAAAGTTCAAATTTAAATATTACAATATCATAGTCTAGCCTTCAACTTAAATATTACAATATTCATAATCTTATAAATGTATTAAAGTATGAAAAAACTGAGATGAAAATTAGAAAAATGACTAATGGTTAAAGTACGAGTTTAGTAAAGTATTATATAATTATATAAATATAAATATATATATATATATATATATATATATATATATATACATGTACATGTATGGTATATATTTTTTGGCAAAGAATGTATGGTATGTATGTGTGCATAATATATATTGGATAAGAAATGTAATTCCTGTCCCCGTTTCCATTTATTCAACTGGGAGAAACTTTTGCTCCCTCTCCCATTCCTCGATCAATCAGAGTTTCCTTGCCTCTTTCGAAGTGGGACTCCGTTTGATAAATGGACATCTCTAGTATTATCAATTTATCATTTTTTGATCTATCAAAAAGTGAACATGTCATTAGTACAAATATATAATTCATCAAAGGTTTGAAACTCTCATTATTCTACCATCTACGTGATATTGAACTTGAAAAGAAGAAAAATTTAATATTGCTTCAAAAATTGAGCACCCGTTTATTTCACGAGCATCCAAGGTTCCCATGGAGTGAGCATTTAGATTAGTGCGTTTGTTTTGCTGTAATGTAAGATGATCCGACATTTAAAGATTCCCGATGTCTTTACGTAGGGCATTTTAAGAGTGAAATTATAGAGAGCATCTATAATTTTGGACATCTAAAGATTCTGGTTATCCATAATCTAAAAAATCAAATGGCCACGGAATGTTCAAGCCTAGAAAAAGGTGCGTGGTTAACACGCTCCACCTGTGCACGTGGATATTGATAAAGTAGGGGGAGGGTGGTGTTCCCGGATTCAACAACCATGCTTAGACCATCGGAAACAGAAGTTTATAAATATCCAAAAACCAATTGAATTTCCTCTCCTCGCTTCTTCGACATCAATTTTTTCCTTCCTGTTTTCGCTCCATTTTCATTCTTCTGCTTCGCGATTCGTGTTCTTGTTTTATGCATTTCGCTACCTTTCTCTATCTCTCTCAAGTTCTTCCTCTCTCTCTTTACCTTCTTTGACCTTCTTTCCTTTTTCTTTTCCATTCGCTTTCTGTTTCTAATCCCCGTCGTCCTATAACCTGGCCCTTAAACCCATAATTTTTGGTGGGGGTTTTTCATTTTAATGTTTTTTTCCATCTGGAGTCTTCGACGTTTCACCCCTTGTAAGCGATTTTTCTCTGGCTTTTTGAAAGTGGATAATCGCTTGAATACTTTTCTTCCCTCTTTCGGTGAATTCTCTTTTGTTGTTTATTGATGTTGAATCTGCATTTTCCCGGCACCTGCTTATATTGGGGTTTCGTTTGAATTTTCCCATTATAGCTCTCTTGCGTAAGTTACTTCCTTGTATTTTTTTATTTTTTTTTTTTTTTTTTTTTAATTTCGTCTGTTCATTGGGGTTTTAACCTTTTTGACGACGCATGATTTGTTATTATTCAAACATTCGCTTTTAAAATGCTTGCAGAATTTATGGGGTTTTAATCAATTGATACGTCTATTTTACGTGTTTGGATTGTATGGATTCTAGGCTTTTAGGTGCGTGAATTAATTCTGAGTATGACTTTGTATGTCCTGTTGCGATTTGAGTTTATGGAATTGAAATAGGTTTTTGATCTTTGGGGTTTATATGCAATTTGGGTTCTCTACAAAATTTCCCTGATTTTATTGTGGAGTTCATTTCATATACGGTTGAATGACAGCTCTTATGTTTGTCCTTTTTCTTTCTTTCTTAATTTGATTGATTTGGTTCAATTTTATTTTTCCCATCTGCAAAATCAGATTTCATTTACACGGTTCCCGCTTGGTTTGTCTTTTGAGTTTCTTCTTATTAAATTGATGGGACATTTACTTCTTTATTGTCACATTTGATATTTTATATAATAATTGAGCTCCATTTGTCACCTTCTTTCAATTGGGTTCATAGATTATCAACTGTTTATTGTAGCCACAACTGTAAAAGTCATGTTTCTTCTTTATGATTGGTTGCATTTATTGTCCTTCCATTGAATTAGCAACCAAATTCTTGTTATTAGTATTTTACTGCATCTATGGCCTTCGGGAAAGTGAATCTTTATTTCATTGTCCATTTGTTTATTTCTTCGCTTGCTTCTATGTAGGCCCATAATGCGTGGTCACATATGGTAGTGTTTCCTCTCTACTCTGTGGTAGTTGTAGTCTTTTGCATACTCTTCTTAAGCTCTTCTACCACTTCCTGCTCTTCAGCAACTCTGTTTTAACACTCTTTTAGGGGCTGTTTGGAGCGCTGAGTTGAGATATGATGTCTGTGAAGTTTATGAGATATGATGTCTGTGAAGTTTATATGTCTTTGGGGTTCATATGTCTGTGTTTTGGCTGTTTGGGGTGCTGAGTTCATATGTCAGAGGTATCTAGTGCAGTTTTCTTTTTTTTACATAAATAATCTTTTTTGTTTAGAAACTTAAATGGAACTACCTCAATTATGCTTGAAAACTCACCTTATTCTAGGTGAACTCCCACAACAATAATAAAAATAACCCTCATTAACAAATTTGATAGACAACACCAAGAAAACTAAACAGTTTTGTTTTGGAAAGAATTGATCAAAGATCAAGAAGAAAGAGAACTTGTTCCTAACTTCAAGATTTCGAACTTCCCACAATCTAATTGATCAGACTAGATTGAAAGGTCTAAAACATGCATTCTAACACAAGAATACAAAGAAAGCATAAAGCTTGAGAGATTAGACTCTGAAAATTTCATTCAAATTCAAATTCAAATTCTTCTTTTAAAATGAATTAATCTACATCCACATATAAATACATGAAATTAAATTGGATGCATAGGACATTAAATATGTGAGTGAATCTGAATTTTTAGATTCATTATAACTCTTGGATGAAAATGTGTATCTTGAAGCTTGAATGATTGCAATTTTTCACCAAAGGTAGGAACCTTAGCTTGGATGTAACTCTTTAAGCTGATGTCTACTTATTTTCTTATCAACATTTTTTTATTCAATAATTCTACATATTTTTTTTAGCACACATGTATTGTTGGTAATTTTGGGAAATGGGGTTTAGGATTTACATTTGGATTATGCATTTCAATTTTTTTTTTTTTAATTTAAGCAATCATTTTACAAATTTGTGCATGTGACGTTTCTAGTTAGGTCATTTTTATTTTAATACTTTTGATAAAAAAATTTTAAAACAAAAACCACTCATGTGAAAACATTTTAAAATAAAAACCACTCATCTGTCTGATAATGATTGTATGAATGTTCAATTACTATAAAGAATGACTATAAAATACTAATGAACTAATAAAAAAATCGGGAATTCAACATTTTGATGGAACTTATGTACTTTTGTGTCAACAAAGGTGTTTTTATTGACAATAAAATCAGGAATTCAACATTTTGATGGAACTTATGTACTTTTGTGTCAACAAAGGTGTTTTTATTGACAATTTTGTGCGGCAACTTAAATATAAACATTTAGGAGAAGTCAAGGTGCTTAATTGGTTATTATAGTCAGTGGGTTATAATAACTAGGGTTTAGGGTGCAGACTATTATAGCCTAAGTTATAATAGTTTGTGATGGGGGGTATAAACTATTTTTGTTTAGGTAGAAAATAGTAAACATTGTAACAAAGAAAAAAAGAGAGGATGAGTAAACATTGTAACAAAGAAAAAAAGAGAGGATGAGTGAAAAATAGTAGCAAAGAGGGTTTTGAGTAGTAGTCATAATTTAAAAGAGATGATGTATCAACAAAGCTCAAATTTGTAGTAGTTATAATTTAAAATAATGGTTGTAGGAGTGATGGAGTGACCGCCATTAGAGGTCGCTGGAGTTGGCCATCAACAATAGTGGTTATATGTTGCAAAAGTTGGCCACATGTGGTGGTTGCCGGAGCTGGCTGTCGGAGGTGGTCGCTGGAGTTGGCCGCAACAATGGTGGTTGAATGTTGCCGGAGTTGGCTGCATGCGGTGGTTGCCGGAGTTGGTCGTCGGAGGTGATCGCCGAAGTTGGTTGTCGGAGGTGGTCGCCGGAGTTGGCCGTCGGAGGTGGGGTGGTCGCCGGAGTTGGCCGTCGCATGTGGTTGCCGAAGTTGGTCGTTGGAGGTGGTCACTGGTGATGTGAGCTGAGTGCACTGTTGGGGGACATGATATAAAATGTCGGTGACATACGATGTTAGCCTCCCAAACGATGAGTTGAGTTTATATCTCAACTCATCTCATCTCATCTCCTCACCCCAAACACTCCCTTAGTATTCTATGTTGCAAAAGGACTAGTTAGTTTTCTCTAGTTTTAGATCTGTTGCAAAAAGACTAGTTAGTTTTCTCTAGTTTTAGATCTGTTTTGCTATCTTCCTGCTGTATACATTATATATTCTTTACTTCCTTAAAGGTATTCTTTTATGTAAACTTATCATCACTGTTTCTGTTTGTCGGTTTAGTTGAGATTTTCTTTTGAGATGAACTTTACTTCCAGAAAAACATATTGCTTATTTGGTGGTGTGAGAGCTTTAAGATATTTAAAACCTTGCATGCCTTTTTGTGGTAGCTGTTTTGTTTGTTGTATGTTCTGTACGGCCACTTGAAATTTTATTGCATTCCTCTGTAATAAAATAGAAGCAGAGTACTTGTGTAGATGTTGAAATTGATGCTCTTTGTTATGAGACAAACTATGAGATCTGTTATTTTGCTTTTATACTTATATTTATTGTCCCAAAGCTTTTTTCTTAACTGTATGAATTACACTTTTCAGGTTGGTCATCTCCACAAATTTTCTTTTCCAGATTGTTCGGAAGATAACAAGGTACTGGCAGAAATAAGATTGACTTTGTTAACAGTTTCTCGATCCGAATGCTTACTGATGTTTATAGCAACGACCTTCTTATGTTTTTTTTTATGATGATTTTCAGATGTTTTGTGCTTGATGGACCGTGTGCCAAGTGGTAGTGACAAGAAAACATTGAAAAAGTGGTTTTTTATTGATAAAAGAGTTGGTTAAAGAGGACATAAGTGCATTTTATTTCTGTGAGTTGCAAGTAAAACTACAGTTTCTATACATTTTCATCAACATCCAAAACTGGATCATATGGATCTTAAATCAAACCACAACTCTCCCATACTCACTGATCCTGCGCCTATCAGCAAGTCTAGGCTCGGCGTACATTCAAATATGTTGCCATATGCAGCTGCTCCAGGAGTTGGTTTTTCTCCAAATTTGCTTCTAATACCAAGGAAAAAAACTGGCTTGCTTGATGATGTTCGAGCAAGTAGTTGGCTTGATGCTATGAAATCTTCATCTCCTCCTCCTAATAGGATTTCCAAGGACGTTGTCAACGAGCTTCCGTCACCTGATCCAGATTTGCTGTATCGCAGTTGGATGGTACTATTTCTTTTACATTCACCTTCTGATGTAGGATGGATTTTATTGAGTATTCTGGATGAGTTTATGTACAATATGCCCCTTTGTTATTTCCAGATCAAGTATCCATCAGCAGTTGCCTCATTCGACCAGATCATAACTTACGCAAAAGGCAAAAGTATAGCATTGTTTCTGGACTATGATGGGACTCTTTCACCAATTGTAGATAACCCTGACTGTGCTTTCATGTCTGATGCTGTAAAGATCTGTTATTGCCTGTAAATAAGTTGTTTAGAATAACTCCAACCTTGCTGCTAAGTATGACTAACCAACCACTTTGCAAATTTCTTAGATGCGTGCGACAGTAAAAGAGGCTGCAAAATATTTCCCAACTGCTATAATTAGTGGAAGAAGTCGCGACAAGGTATGATGCGATGCTTCATCTGTTAACTTGAATATTTTCTAATGAATTCAACTAGTTTCTGTGGTTGTAAGTTTCGAGCACCCTTGTTTTTGTCTGTTGAGGTCTACGAATTTATTGGACTAAGAGAACTCTACTATGCTGGTAGTCATGGAATGGACATTATGGTCTCTGATAGACACTCAGCTAACGATCAGGTAAGGAAATGAGAGTTGTTGTCGTTTTAACAGTCGATGTCTAAATCTATCTCCTTTTGGATGTTATTTTGACAGTGCTCTTACATAGATTTCTTTCATTACTTAGGGCAAGGAAGTTATGTTCCAGCCTGCTAGTGAATTTTTACCTTTGATAGATGAGGTGCGTACTGACTTTTCGGTGTAGTAACTTATTTCTTACGTAGGCTACAACTTTTAATTTGTATCATGGTCGAGCATTTGAATGAAAAAAATTCTCTTGTTTGGGCAGGTTTACAAATCCCTGATTGAAATCACCCAGGGGATTGCTGGAGCAAAAGTTGAAAACAACAAGTTCTGTGTCTCTGTACATTATAGAAATGTGGATGATAAGGTACCCTCTCTCAAAAAATCAATTGGCAGATGATTGCCAATCAATAGGGAATTTGAATATTGAACAAATTTCTTTCAATTGCTTTTGTCTGTTCAGAACTGGAATGCTCTTGCGAATTGTGTTTATGACCTTTTGGAAGACTACCCCCGCCTGCGCGTCAGCCATGGTCGTAAGGTACAATATCATTAATGGAGCTTCAAAGAAATTGTCATTATATACTAATTATTCCAAAGACTATTATCAGTTTTCTTGTATTTTCCTGTGATCGCCCTGTTTTGAATTCATAGGTTTTAGAAGTACGACCTGTGATTAGTTGGGACAAGGGCAAAGCTGTTACGTTCTTGCTCGAATCTCTTGGTAAGAAAGCCAGTAGTCATAACTCCAGTTTCCATTTAAGAACATTCTTGTACAGGTATAACTATTATCAATGTCTATCTTTGACTTTAACATGATCAGAATCTTAAAACTGTACTCCAGGACTTAGCAATTGTGATGAAGTGCTCCCGATTTACGTAGGAGATGATTGCACGGATGAAGATGCCTTCAGGGTAAGTTTATCATCCCATTAATCTCAATACTCTTGATCTTTCCTCTGGGAAGTTCAAACTTAGAAATGAAAAGACCTGAATTACAGGTTTTGAAAGAAAGAAATTGCGGTTTTGGCATATTAGTCTCTTCAGTGACCAAGGATAGCAGTGCAGCTTACTCTTTGAGAGACCCATCTGAGGTACAAACTCTTTCATACCTTGCAAACAAAACATCATCAAGTTCAGACTATAAACTAGTTTAATCTTATTAGAAAGAATTAAGAAAAGAGATTGTTGTTTGATTATGCCATCAATGACATTGTCTCTAAGAAGACCTGTCTCTATGCGTAAACCATATGTCAAATAATATAAATGATCACTATGAGTCAGGATCATCCATCTGATTACATTTTTGAGTCTATTCTTTGAAAAAACTTGGATGATGATGACGACGACGACAACGACGTTGACTGTATATCTGATGAGAGTTGAGTTGAATGATATGGAAATGCAGGTGATGGAGTTTCTAAAGTCACTGGTGACATGGAAGAAGTCAAATGCTTTATGAATATGAAGGGACTGAATAACATTAATTGATTGATATAATATGAAGGAATAATAATGGTTGGTATATAGATAAATATAGAAAAGGAAGGAAGCGGAAGAAGGGGATATTATTTTTGGAGCAGATTTCAGAGTTACCCCTTTGTTGTTTCTGCTCAAAGTCAAAAGGTCTTTGTTGTGTTTTTCTTCATTTTTGTAAAGTTAAGTTGGGTGCATTAATTAATTAATATACTTCACTTACTTTTCTACTATTGTCCTTGAAAAGCAAGGAATCTCATTCTTTTATCTGTTTTTTTTAGAGTTTTTTGTTTTGTAGATTAAATGTTCCCTTCTGAAAATACTATTATGTCAAGGAGAAAAAAGAAATGCCTTGATTCCATTTATTCAATTCAACAAAGCAAACACATTGTTGATTGATTGATACATTTTCTTTCTTCTTTTGCCCAACCATCATTCTGCTGTGTTATGTGGGATTGTGTATGTCCAGTAATTAGTGAATTAGAGTTGTGTCTCTTATCTATTATGAGAATCTAAAAAAAAGGACCAAAATGAGAGGGTCACAACAATATAACAGGAGAAACACATAATCTAGTAAAGAAAGAAATTGTAAATTTTAAGCACTATTTGATAAATCTGAGCTTCTTAAGATAATGTAGATGCTACTTAAAATCTTCAATTTATAGAAGTTAATGTATAGAAATTTTTGTTTTTCATCTATA
Organism: Lagenaria siceraria; assembly: GCA_002890555.2. Taxonomy (NCBI): domain Eukaryota; kingdom Viridiplantae; phylum Streptophyta; class Magnoliopsida; order Cucurbitales; family Cucurbitaceae; genus Lagenaria; species Lagenaria siceraria. The sequence goes on from CM016487.1 coordinate 16,552,505, forward strand.
TATATATAGTACTCCACACAAAACCACTTTCGAACGATACCCTCACAACTCTGGATTCGCCTCTACTCTTATGGTAGTAGAATTGTTTAGTTTAAAGAGATGTTAAGTCTTGAGAGTTTTTTAGTCATGAGATGCACAAATTAAGAAGTTAATTGGTTAAAATTGATGTTTCTTAGTCGTAGGACTTCTAGTGAGTTCAATATCTCATTGAACCAAGTATAGTAGGAAAAAACATGAAAAAACGTATGAAAATGGGTGGTCATTTAGCTAAAACAGAGTTGTATTGATGAATATATGACTAAAATAAAATTAATGTTTTCGCAATAAAACGTGTGTGATTGTTGATCTTATGTGCACATTCTCTAACTTTGATTGTGCGTCGCTAATTTCTCACTTTGCAATTTTATTTTGGTCATATCTTTATCAATACAATTCTATTTTAGCTATTAGTCACTTGTTTTCATTCGTTTTTTCGTGTTCTTTCCAAAAATGCTTATAAAAATAGCACAATTTTAAAAAAAAATATTAAATTAAATGGTCTTACAATGTCTAAACTTAGATAAAGTTATTGTATTGATGGAGATATATAAAAAAAAAAAGGCAAAAGAACTTAGTGATCATGCACATGATGCCAGTGATCGCGCACGCACGGATATTAATTTTGTTTTGGCCAATACATCTTCATTTTAGCTAAAAAAATTACTCATTTTCATACATTTTTTTTTTTTTTTTGCATTTTTTTCAATCATACTTATAAATTGAGCAAAATGTTAAAAACATCTCTACTTTTAAATGGTTTCACAAAGTTTAAACTTAGATCCACGTTGGTATGTGTGATGTTTTGGTAATATAAGAAGAAACAAATATGAGAAACCAAAGAAGTGAGGAGTTAGTATAGGCCATTTTTCGTCTATTTTAAAGAGGAAAAAATTTGATGAAAATGAACCATTGTCTTTGATAGAAACTAAATTTAAAAATATTTTCTATGTGGCAAAAATTTGGTCATTTTTCAAAGGGGTTAGTATTTGCCCTTTTTCGTCCGTTTTAAAAAGTATCATCAACCATTTCTAAAGAGCTCCCTTCTCGATTTTATTTTAAATCGGTATGGTATTGTCTAAGGTATAAAACTAAAAATTTATAAACTCATAATCCCTAAATAAAAATTATAGCACCCAAAAACAAAGAAAAAACACCAAAACGGCTTAGTCGAAACCATGCATGTTGTGAAAAAACTGAATATGGGTCATAGTTCCTCACTTTTTCTGCGGGTGATTTTTAAGTTTGATGAAAATGAACCTTGGTCTTCTATAAAAACTAAATTTAAATACGTTCTCTGTAGCAAGAATTTGGTCATTTTTCAAAGGGGTTAGTATTAACTCTTTTTAGTCCATTTTAAAGGAGTACCATCGACCCTTTTTACAGAGCTCCCTTCTCAATTTAATTTTTAGAAAATCGACCAGATATTGTTCACGGGATAAAACCAAAAATTTTAAACGCATAATCCCTAAATAAAAAAAGTGTAGCAGCCAAAAACAAAGAAGAAACACCAAAACGACTAGTTAAAACCACACTGAAAAACCGAGTATGGTTGATTCATGCTATGAAATGCATGAATTTAGACTTTTATTTTAGTGGTTTTAATGTGAAAGATGATTTCTTGCATAACTTTTATCCCAAATTTAGTCTTAATATGTTTAAATAAGTTTAATGAGGACTAATTATGTGTAAAAGATGATTTTTGTGGATTTAGTGCAAATCTGGTACGTTTTTGACAAGTTTATGGCTATTTTTCATGTGATGCGCCCACAGTAGCAAGTGATGTACCAGCGCTGTCGAGCCCTAATTTTTCAGATTCGATTCTGCCCAGACCAATTGCGATTTTCTTGGCTAAAAATCCTCGATTCTGCCTAGTGAATCTTTAGAACGCAAATCTCGGCCCTCCTTAACAGATCTGAGGCCTATAAAAGGCGAGGATGCCCTACCTCTTCGAAGAACAACTCACCACGCCACAATCACCACTTTCTTCTCCATTTTACTATCAAATTTCCAGCACCTTGGGTTTCTTCTCTAAGTTCAAGTCAATAGTCTTAAGAACGAAAGTTCCTCTAAGGCGTAGCGGCTCTAGGGTTTCTCTTCCACAGAAGTGTGTGTTGAAACAAGATTCTTCCTTAAGAGAGGGGCATCGTCCTAGTGAAAGACTTGTTACTTGAGGATTTTCCCAAGCTTCCTTGAGTTGTATTTATTTTATAGTGTTAATATTTTCTTGTTATTTTCCATTTTAATTTCTATCAATAAAATGTTATACTGTAGCTATGGTTTATGATTCAATAAAAATGCTTATTTGATCAAAAGTCATGAGCTAAATATTTTTAGGGGTTTGACAATGTGAAAGCCTCAGGATTGTTGTGGCTTAGGTTATGAAATGCTCACACCACTTTGTGTGATCACATTCTCTTTGTTGATTTTAAAAGATAAAATCGGTAAGTTAACTGGTCATTTGATTTAACGATCTAGCGGAGCTTTAATGTTGAGAAGGTTAGAGTGTAAGCGGATTTCACAAAGGGATATGGGACTAAGAGCCTAGACATAGGATAGTCATGTTACCTTAGAAATAAGGGACACCATAGGATAAAAGAATTGAACTTGATTTAATCTAAGATCCAGCTAACCATGGAAACATTAGGCATTAACTGCTTAAAACTCCTAAAGGAACTTGACACAAAATCGAATATGTGTAGTTTCCTGTCCATGTGTAATTCATTATTCGGTGTGATGCGGTCACATCACCTAAGGCATAACACCCGAATGGTTGTAGCATTGTTTACCCCTTGTTTGATTCCCATTGTTATTTGTTTTTAAGTTTTCTTTCACCTAAAAATTCTAAACTCTTTTTCTTTGGATACCTTGGTTACATTGGTCCATAGTCATAATAAATTTAAACTCAATCTAGTCCTATGGGATTCGACACTTGGAATACTCCAAGTTGTTACTTCATCGATCGTGTATGCTTGCACGTAGACCTTGCCCATTCTATATTTCTTATCATTTTTATCATTCATATACGCCCGGTCGATCAAGTTTTTGGCGCCGTTGCTGGGGACTAGTAGTAGTTTATTTTTTATTGACTGTGATTGATCAATGCGACCACATTGACTCTGTTTCAGGAAAAATCTAACTCATTATTTTTGTGTTGTGTACGTTGAATGAGTAGTGCATGAGAAGAAGACCTTGCCTTTTTGAGCCAGATCCTGAAATAGAAATGACCTTTTGCAAAAGAAGGAACGAACAAAGGCGAAAGGGTCGAGAGGAGAAAGAGTTGAGCGCACAAGTAAATCTTGAGGAAGCCGCATTCATGCAGCCAGTTCCAGTGGATCTGCTTGGAGACAATCCTCCTATACCTCCTCGAAATAACGTTCAGCAAAATGGAGATCAGCAACCACAACAACAACCTACTGTAGACCCACGAAACCCCATCTTCATAGCAGATGATAGAGATAGAGCAATCAGAGACTATGCTGCGCTCGCATTTCACACTATGGATACTGGCATCCTTGACCCACCAATTGATGCGCCCACATTTGAAATGAAACCGTTGATGTTTCAGATGTTGAACTCATTTGGTCAATTTGTCGGACTGCCCAATGAAGACCCCTACAAACATCTTAAACATTTTTATGAGAATTTGTCGCTCTTTTAAAGTTAATGGTATTTCTGAAGGGGCATTAAGACTTAAGTTGTTTCCTTACTCTTTGCAGGGAGAAGCAGAAGCATGGCTTGACTCATTGCAGCCTAATTCCATTACCACATGGGATAACCTCGTGGACAAATTTCTAGGAAAATATTTCCCACCAGACAAGAATGCCAAATACAGAGGTGATATCATTGCTTTCAGACAAGCACCATCAGAATCTGTGGATGGAACTTGGCTTAGATTCCAGAGGTTGGTACGGAAATGCCCACATCACGGATTCCTAGCTTGCATTGTGATGGAACAATTTTACAATGGATTAAATCAAGCTTCGAAGACAATGGTGAATGCGTCCGCAAGAGGGTCATAGCTTAAGAAATCTGCGAATGAAGCATACCATCGCCAACAATAATCAGAATTGGGGAGATACGAAGTACAGTCCCAACACAAAGACGGTGGCGGAGTTACAAGAAGGCTATCAGGGTCTATCAATGATAGAAATATGTTGATAGAAGTCTATCAATGTTTATCAGTGTTTTTTTTTTGCTATTTTTTGTAAATCGTTTGACATTTTTTTATATGTGAAAATTTCCCTATTTGTTATTTATTTGTTTTTATGTAGCTAATACAAAAAATCTTTCTATCCAAGAAGAACTTGATGAGGCGAGTTCAGTGAGTGGAACATGTGTCAAATTACATTTTATTGGATTGCGTGGTGGTACAACATATATTGGTTGGGTTAGAATCAACGTCAGTTTACAACTGTCATCCATTATATGCATACAATGTAGTTACAAACTGACATCATACCAAACTGTCATTGTAGATGTATGATGACATATGGATATGATGTTGTTTCCCAATTGACATCATATCAAACTGTCATCGTACACGTATGATGACACAGGATGTGTTCAGTTAGCAACTGGCATCATAGGTAACTTTCATCGTACTTATATGATGTCGAAAGCTTTAGGTGGCGGTTCAAAACCGCCATCAAAGATAATTCATCATCATAACCTAGGATGATACGGGATACAATGGAGGTTTGTTATTCATCATCGTATATATACGATGTCAGTTCAAAACAAACATTTAAAGCCAAAATTGTAGCATCATTGAACCATTTTTAAAAGTTTGGGGACTAAAGTATTCCTTTTGAAATTTCAGTGATCAAATAGACATCAATTTCAAAACTCAGGGACAAAAAGTGTATTTTATCCTTGGTTTTTTATTTTTGTTGTCTACATTTAAAGAGTATTTTTAAAATTGAAACCAAATTTTGAAAATTTTAAAAAAAAATCGTTATTTTTTTTTAACAATAAACGAGAGGTCAAGGGATAAGTGGGTGCACCCAGATATCTTAACTAGGTTGACACAGCCTTAGCATTCTTATCATGCCCCAGTCCAGAATGCTTCATTAAAATAAGAGAAAGTACCTGGAGGAGGAAAATAGTGAGCTCGGCGCAAAAACAAAATAAGAAAGAGAGGCTAGAGGAAAGCTTTCCAATTTAAAGAAATACATGAAGCATCATAGTTACAAAAAAGATTAGATTTTGTACTCATGAGACCGCAAGGTTAAACAACTTCCTCTCGTAGATGACTGCATATCTTCTCCTTGTCTTGGAAGGTTCAATTATTTCTTTCCAACCAAAGGCTCCACAAACTAGCACCAATGATAGAGTAATTTCCTCCTGCTATTCTGCTTAAAGATGGATCAACACATATAGACTAATCCCTCAAGAGTGGGAGGAAGAGGTTGTCTTGCAGCTTCGTTTAGTTTATGGAATTGGAATATAAGAGCACTTCACAAAAATATGTTCAGTAGTTTCATAACTTGTAATTTCTATAATTTGGCTAAGAGTTCACATTTTTGCATTGAAAATCTGAAAACCATCAACAAGAAATTGTTTGAAACAAGTACAATTTTTAAAAATCAAAAGTCCAAAACAAAAATAATTGTTATCAAACTGGTTTTGGTTTTTTAAATTTATGCTCGTACTATTTCTTTATAATGTTTTCATCTTTTCCAAATATAACATTTGAATTCTTAGCCAAATTAAAAATAAAAATAAAAACAAAAATAAAGTTTTTAAAAACTAGTTTTTAGATCTTGTCATTTTGGTAACCATTTTGATTTGTAGTTGTTAGTTTTTTAAAACTAAGCTTGCAATTACTGCTTCTTATTTAATGTTCTTTTTACTTAATTACTTGTTTTTTAATTGTTAAAAAAAATTATGGTTTAATTATATTTTCCTTTCTTGTATTTTCGTTTTCTGTTATTTTTCTTTATTGGGTCAATTGGAGTCTATTTATTCTCTATTTCATTGTATTTTGTTAAAGCTAATTATTCAATGATTATATACAAAATTCACATGGTACCAAAGACATAAGTCCTAGGGTTTTATACTTTTCGATCTCTGCCTCTGTTGACGGCCGGTCGACAGAGGCAGATCCATAAAGTCTCGTCTCCATCCCATTTTCTGTCTTGTTCATCCATTTTGTCACTGTTTTGTTTTTAGATCTGCATTTGTGGATCTCTGTCCCGTTTTCAGATCGGTTGTTCGTGGGTTCTATTTCAGATCTCTATGTAGATCCTTGTTTCCAGTCCAGAAATTTTTCGTAGGTCTCTGTTTCCGGTCCAAAAGTTCTTTGTGGGTATCTGTCTCCAACCCAGAAGTTCTTTGTGGATATTTATTTCCGGCCCAGAAGTTTTTTGTGGTCTTTATTTCCAGCTCAGATATGTCGTGATTTGGTTTGGAAGTTTTCTTCAGTTTCCGTCATCGATTTCTCTCAGCGCTTCACAAACTCAAGTCCACCACCTTGAATTTGAGGGAGGGAGGGCGTTAAAGAAAATTATGGCTTAATTATATTTTACTTTCTTGTATTTTCATTCTTTGTTATTTTCCTTTATTGGGTCAGTTAGAGTCTATTTATTTTCTATTTCATTGTATTTTGTTTAAGCTAATTATTCAATGATTATATACAAAATTCACATTAATTATGCTTTTAAAACCTAAGCCACATTTTGAAGAAAAAAAATAGTAGTTTTAGAAATTTTAATTTTGTTTTTGAAATTTTGCTTAAAATTCAAATGTACGTGTTCAAATAAATATAGAATAACACTCGCCAAAAATAAATTTGTGTGAAAAGAAAATAAATACAATTTCTAAAAACAAGAAACAAAATAATTATCAAATTAGTTTCAAATTGTGCTTCAATTTTGAAAACATTCCTAAAAACTAAACCAATAAAACGAAGTAATAATCAATAGGTGAAAGTAATTTTTATAAACAACATTTTAAAAAAAAAAGAAAAAAGAAAAAATCTTAAATTGTTGAATGTTAAAATTGAAGCGATGAATCAATACTAAAAAAAGTACACTATACATTAAGTGTGGGTCTCACTCCAATAGTATAGGAAATACTAATTTTACGTATCTTTATAAATATTACTAAACTCCACATTAATATTAGTGGGTCTCACGCTATTTTAAAAAAATCAAGCGTACAATAAATAAGAGTATTTTCATATGTACTCTGGTAGTATACGAAAATTTCCAACCGATCAAATGTGATTTTTTTTTTTTTTAATTTTTTTTTAAAGGATATGAATACTTTTGGAGGAGAGAAAAATAAAGCATTTAAATAAGGTGGCCCCATGTATATATTTGGAATTAATAAAAGTGCTCCCAAGTAGAAAAAAGGAGTTTTATTGATGAAAGAGAGAGAAATGAGTTTTAGTTGGTTAGTGAAGAGCCCAAAGAAAGAAGATGAACAACAAGTTCCTAATTCCATTTGGGACGATGACTTTAAAGCTTTTTTTGAGCTCACCGATGAAGAAAACCCACCGCCGCCGATGCAGCCGGATTATCGTTTCCACGACCACGGCGTTATGGAAAGCAAGAAGAAGGCAGCTTCTTTGAACTTAAATCTCAACTGTGATGAGGTTTTGGAAGCATGGTCCGGCCGTGGATCTCTTTGGGCCGCCGCGTCTTCTCTTTCCAACGACCCAACTCACGACCCCTATGTAAGTTATTCGGTTAACGTCCGTTTCATTGCTGTTTAGTTTTTATAAACCGTGCTTGTTTTCTTACTATTATGATTGTTTCATCTATGTCCCATTTGTATTATAACTAATATATAACCATGTGTACTAAAAAAATATATAATTAAAAACTAAATGAATAATAAAAGAAAATAAAGAAAGTTTAACTTAGCTCAACTGATATAAAACTTGTACTATCAACCTAAAGTTGTTAAAAAAAGTATGTGTTATAATCTTTTTATATAGAGTGATATAAACTGGGTGAAGCAAGTAATGAAATAATCTAAAATGAGCAATATTTAGGTGCCGCCCTAAGTCACTTAAGTCTATACTCCCCCTTTTCTTTACACATAAAAAAATAATTTTTTGAAAAAAAAAAACGAATTAAACGACCATGTGACAACTTTTAATGGAGTGCAAACAATAGATGAACTATGCCTAAGTTTTTTCATATAAAATTTGAACAAAATTATATTAAGTAATAGTGTATATTCTAAATTATTTTAAAATTTGTGGAATAATGTTGAATAATATAGATGGGAGAGGTTCCAAGAATGGAGGAAGAAAGAACAAGAAGAGTGATGAGGTACAAGGAAAAGCGTAACACCAGATTATTCTCCAAGAAGATAAGATACCAAGTTCGTAAGCTCAATGCAGAGAAAAGGCCTAGAATAAAGGTGAATATAATCAACCCCTTTCCTTAAATAATACTTAGGGATTTGTTTTTTTTTTTAATATCTCGATTTGATAATCATTTAAGTTTTGAAAATTATGTTTGTTTACTCGATTAATTTTTTTTTTTTTGGTTTCTTAAAAATACAAAGAGAAATTATTATAAACAAAAAATATCAAACTATTTATAAATATAAAAAATTTCACTGTCCATATCAACGATAGATCAGGATAGACTTCTATTGGTCACAACGATAGAGGTCTATTGGTCTATTGCTGATGGATAGTAAAATTTTTCTATATTTGTAAATAGATTGATTCACTTTTCTATATTTGAAAACAACCCGAACACAAAACTATTTTATATTTATTATTTTCTTTTTAAGTTTTTGAATTTTAGATCGGTTGTTGAAAATATTTTTAAAAAGTAGATAATAAAGCAAGAAAACATGTAGCTATATAAACCTAATTTTTCCCCAAAAAAAAAAAATTAATTGATAACAACTTTTTTTTTAGTTTTTAATTTTTGAAATCTTTGTTTGCTTTATAAAAAATTTCATGCTATGATTTTCACATTCATTAGAGAAACACTTGAATTTTTATCCAAATTCTAAAAACAAAAACTATTTTTTTTTCAAATTAATTTTTTAGTTTTCAAAACTTGACTTGACTTTTTGAAAACATGGGTGAAAAGTGGATAAAAAAAAAATTATAGATGAGAGTAATATTTACAAACTTAATTTAATTTTTAAAAACTAAAAATCCCTAAATTAAGGCCCCTTTTGATAATCATTTTGTTCTTGGTTTTTTTGTTCTTGAAAATTTATTTCCACACAATTGTTTGGTAAGTTTTCCACGTTCTTAATTTTTCAAAATCTTAAACAAAATTCCAAAAATAAAATCAAGTTTTCAAAAGCTTTGTTTCTTATTATTATTATTTTTTAATTTTGAAATCATGCTCAAAAAATTCAAATAAGTAAAGAAGTAAGAAAAGTATAAAAAGTAGTGATTAATAAGCTTTATAGTTATCAAACGGAGTCTAAATGATTATCAAACACAGACCAATTAAAAACGAAACAGTTATCAAACGAGTTATTTTGAACGTTTATTCTCAACGATGCATTTTTATATTTTTCAGGGGCGTTTTGTGAAGACTGTTGAATGAAAAAAAAAAGTTGAAAAATATCTCAACAAAAGTATCTCCAACTTTTCTTGTTTTCTCTCTGTGAATATGTTTTCTTCATTCTCTTCTTCATGAAAATATCTCAAATTTTATGCACTTTTTTCACATCTCTGTGATACTCAGAACTTTTTTCTATGGTGGACCTCTCCAAACCCCAACTTGCCATTAAAGATACACTCTGAATTGACCATATATTTTATGTGTCATTTGCTCATCAGTCCCTCAACAAAGCATAAATTACATCAATACGACTTTGCCCATCACCTTTAAGGGGGGGTGTTTGGACACCAGATTTAGACAGCTCTTTCATGGAAATTAATGTTATCTTATTCTCATCCCCTTTTTTGGGTTAGGGTTTGTGGAATCCGAGTAAATTACTTTTTTAGTCTTTGAGTTTGGAAGAATGTGCGTCTGGTTTTTTAGTTTCAAAACATGCCCTTTTAGTCTTTGAGTTTTTTAGGTTAGATGCATTCGGTCTCTAAATTTTCAAAATATATCTTTTTAGTCTTTTAGTTTTTTAAAATAAGTTTAAAATGTTTTTGCAGTAATTCTTTTATTTTGAAGTAGAAAAATAATTTCTCTCTAAAATTATTTTTAAACTTATTTTTGTAATTCAAAATATCATATAATTATGAGAAATTTTCATAGATAGAAAAAATGTCAAACTATTTATAGAAAATAGCAAAAAAAAAAAAACATTGTAGACATTAATAGAGTTCTATCATTTCTATCACTGATAAACCCTGATAGACTTCTATCAACGTCTATCACAACTATCTAAAATTTTTTCTATTTTGTGTAAATAGTTTTCCTTGTTTTTCTATTTTTAAAAATTCTCCTATAATTATATATATAAAAAAAATACTTTGAACCTTTTAAAACTATTCTTAAAAATTTGGGACTAAAAAGATACATTTGAAGAACCTAGAGACTAAATGTACTTATTCTAAAAAAACTCGGGACTAAAAATGTATGTTTTGAAAACTGAAGGAGACCAAATGCACATATTCCTCGAAATTCGAATATTAAAAAGGTAGTTTTCCCTTAAATTTAAGATGAGAAACTTTGAATATGCTTAACTTGTACTTAAATATTTGGTTCATAGGAGGAAATTTGGGGAATTTCATATTTAATTTGAGTTACATGTTCAAAAGGATATGAATTTTTGTACTATGGGAGGTGAGATTTATTCATTTAACTCCAAAAGTTTTATTCTTATAATCGTTGGTACAATAAACTTTTTGGACAATGAATTTTAATTTGTAAAGTCCTTCAATAACCCTTAACTTGAAGAAAATATTTATATTTATTTTCATGAACAATATATTCACGGGGCGGGGTGGGAAATGACATCCTGTTCTGTTCTCCATTTAAATTTTCATCTCTGCAAACATATATTAAAGAGAAATTTTCACAGATAAAAAAATGTCAAATTATTTACAGAAAATAGCAAAAAAAAACTAGGTATTGATAGACTTCTATCAACATATATCAGTGATAAACTTCTATCATTTCTATCACTGATAAACTCTAATAGACTTCTATCAATGTCTATCATAACTATCTAAAAATTTTGTTATTTTGTATAAATAGTTTCTTTTATATTTCTATTTTTAAAATACCCCTATATTAAATAAGAATCCTTTTGTCAAAATGACCATAGTTGAACTAACATAAAGTTTATAATATCTATCTCGAGGTTAGATATTCAATTCTTTTGCCCAACAAATTGTCGAAAAAAGTGAGAATTCTTTTTTGCCCAAAGAGTTGAATAGGTTTAGGGATCTTTGTTATTGAAGGGTTTTTTTTGTTAGTCATTAAAATTTGAAGTTTGTATTTAATACATCAACGAATTTTCAATTATGTGTCTTAATTTTGTGTCTAATAAGACACAAAATTGAAGAGTTTTTGGTTAATTAGTCACTGAAATTTGAAATTCGTGTTTAATACGTCCATGAACGTTCAATATTTTTGTATCTAATAAGACCCTAAACTTTAAATTTTGTCTCGATCGAGTAGATCCTTTTAAATTTTAAAATATTCAACTATTTAAATTACTTCTAAAATAAAGTACCAAAAAAAAAAAAAATTAAGTACTTAGAAGTGAGCAGTGAGAAGAGAAGTAAAGCAAAGCAATGAAGCTTTTTGCATGTGATTGAAAGGGAAATGTAAGATATTTGTTTTCATTGCAAACATTTTCTTTCATTTTGGTTTTCTAAATTTTGGTGGTCCTACAAAAACTGCCCAAAGTGAAGAGCTACAATGATTTTTGTTCACATTAATGAGATTGAGGGGGCAATAAATTGTTCACAATTATCATATGCTTTTATTTTTTGGGTCCTCAAAGATGTAGAGATTTAGGGAGAGCTCTCCATTCCTTTATCATGCATTCTTTTATTGCTTTTAAAAAACGGTTTTCTATACTAATAGTCTACCTAAATATGTTTAATTACATTAATGTCTTAAATTTACCATTTTTTTTCTTCATATTAATAGGTTGTAATATTACATAAAAATCAAGCCCAAAAGTCTACAAAACTTCATTTAATTTATGATGGTTCAAAAAAAAAAAAAAAAAATCACGCACAACCCCTTCTTCTAATGGTTATTTAAAAAAGGGACAAAATATACTTTTGGTTCCTGAGGTTTGACGTTAGTGTCTATTTGGTCTTTAAAGTTTTAAAAGATACATTTTAGTCTCAAGGTTTGAAAAACCATTCTAAATGGTTCCTGATTTAATTTGAAAGACACAAATGGAGAAAAAAATGGAAATCACGCAAACTGATTTTTCCAAAACCATTTATTTTCAAAACACTTCCACATTTTCCTTCTCTCCCGTCCCATCCCCTTCCCCCATTTCTCACTCCATGCTACTCTTCCTCTTACCCATTTTCTTTTCCCTTACTCATCAACTATGACCCCTTCCCTATTTTTCCTCTCCCACTCTCGAGCGACAATCCTTTTCTACCTCACCTACTTAGTGGCAGCCACAAACTATTTCTTGTTTTTTTTTTTCCCAAAAAAACCTAATCAGAGAACTTTCACGAGAATGAAACAATTTGAATGACCCATTTGAAACGTCATTCAAAGAGCAGGAGGAATCACCTCCGATCTCCCCCTTTCTCGCTGTCGCCGACCAAATTTGTGATTTAGGAGTATACAATATGTATAGCAGTACAAATTTATATAGACATTATTGTCATGATATATGTATGAGGTTTATTTCTATATTTTTTTTTTCAATTTTCAAATATATATTGGTTAAGTTTTTTTAAATAATTTTAGAATGCTAATGAATTGTATTTTACTTTTCAAGGTTATGCTCTTATAATTTATCACGTGTTAACATTATTGTTATAATTAATAAAGATGAAAATGTTATAATATGGGTTATATGTTTGTAAAATAACTAAGTATACAAGTGTATATATGACAAAATATGTGGAATCTATATCTTAATAGAAACGAAACTAAAATTAACATATGAAGTATATACTATAAAACAACCTTAAATCTATACTTCTTCTAAATGCATTTAGAATAACTTCGTATATATTTAAAATAAACATACTCGAACAATGGATGTTAAAAGAAATTGAATAAATACAACATAAATGGCCAAACAAATGAAGATTCTGGGTTGAACGCCACAGTCGGCCACAAAGAAGAAATGCAACATAAGAGAAAATAATCATCAACCTTAATTCTAGGACCATTTCAGATTTAAATAAAATAAAAATCATTAAATCAAATTGGTTGAAAAAAAATAATCAAAACTCCTATATTAAGGGAAAATAAATATAGTTAATTCCATAATAAATGCAATAAACCAAAAATGGATATTTGAAAAAAAGAAAGTCAATTTCGAATTTCACTCCATTAGGAAACAAAATATAATCTCAAAAATATTAAATTAATAGATAAAAAATTTATAATGGTCCAAATTAAAATTACTAGTGAAAATAATTCAAATGAAATGACATCTGTGAAATATATATATATGGCCTAAAAAAGATTTTATGTGTAAACATTTCTTTTAGAAAAATATAAAGGTTTATTCTAATAGCCAAAATTAATTTTTCAACTTAATATTGAAAAATATGTGTGTTTTAATTTAGTCATTACTATTGATTTTTCATAAATCATTTAGCAAATTTGAAATAATAATGTATCTTTTGTTCTTTTGAATGAATGAGTGTATGAATGTGTACATGTACAAGCACTTTGAGATTATATATATATTATATATATATATATATATATATATATATATATTTTGGATTAGATTGATATTTCACTACAACAAAATATAATTTGATGACACATGAATAGTAGCACATTTTGATAGGAGAGAGAAAAAACAGTCATTAAATATATTTTAATAAATTATAAATTAATTATCAATATGAAAATAATTGAAATAATAAGTCTTAGTTTAGGTTGTTCCATCTTTTTCTTTAAACCTCGTGAATGTGCAGCTACTTGACCTAGTCCCTTTTGTCTTCGTCTTTTGGTGAAGAAGCAACTAATACCTTCATCCCCCCATTTGGTCCCTTTCTCTACTGGTTTCTCCTCCTCTTTGTTTGTAATATCACAAGCTTCAAGTAAATTTAAGTTAATTATATCAAATTAATGGAATTTAGTTTTTCCGTTGCGTTTGAAACTTGGGGTCAAATTGTGATAATTGAAAATATTTATGAGTTAATTTGACTTTAATTAATAAAAGATTTGGAATTTTAGAGATATTTGGGTTATATTTTGAGTTTCGAGGGTAACAGTGTAATTGTGTTTAGATAATTCAATTTACATTGTTAGTTATAAAAGATTTGGAAATTAGATTCTATTTTAATGAGAGATTTGAAATTTTGAATTTAAGTGGATAAATAATTTTGAAGTTTTAAATTAAATTAGGAGGGAGATATTTTGGATTTTAGGTGGATAAGAATTGTTTGTGGAAGTTCGGTAGGTAAAATTTCATCTTGGTTGAGTATTTGGAAGTTATGTTACTTAATTTTGGCTTTTTGGATGGATGTTTAAAATCTAATTGGGATAATTAGATTTAAAGTAGAATAAATTTAGATATTTTAGTTTTCAAATTTTATGGCGTAGAGATTTTAAAATATGTCTCAAATTCTTAAATTTGTCGATTTGATATATATGAAGCCAAAATTGGGTTAATTGGAAAAGATATTGGGACATTTTGGAATTTAAGAGAGAAAAGGTGAGGATTTGAAATTTGGAAAAAATTTTATATTATATACGTGTATTAGGCTGGTTAAAAAAAAAAAAAAAAAGAGCAAAATTTTTTTTGTTTTCCTTCTTCTTCACACAAGTGCCCCAAATCCCACCCTCTCTAAACTTTCTTCCTCTCTCTCAACTCTTCTCAACTCATCGCCATTTACAGTCACAACCACCGCTACTCTCGGTCCGACAGTCGTCCAGCCGCCGCCGTCCTCTGAGTTCGTTGCCTCTAGCGCCACTCTCGTTGGAATCAATGTTTTGGGTAAGTTTTTAAGTGTTTTTTTGGATGATTTTGATTGGTATTTGTTGACCCATTGGATTATTTGGTTTGGAGATTAGTTTACCCATGATTTTGAGATTAGGTTTGAAGTTTTGAAGGGATTAAAGTCGTTGTCCAGCAAGGATGGCGAGTGATTGGATGTTGTGGTGAGGTTTTGTTTGATGACTCTTAGCAGTGTACGCGTGATTCAACGAAATCTTGTATATATTGTCCAGCTACCACTTAATCTGGCAGATGAAGAATATTCTGCTTCTCTGTTCCTCAAACTATTAGTTCTTAAGTAGATTTGTTTACTTTTGGTTCTGGTGGAAGTAATGGATGCCCTCTTATCATCCCTTGTGCAGCTTCTTCAGCGTAGAGAATACTTTGGTCAGTATGGGAAAGTTTTAAAAGTGTCGATGTCCGATACAGCAACTTGAGTCATTCAACAATTTCCTAATAATACGGGTAGTGTATAAGTTCAAATGTTCATCAGGCAATGACTAACCTATTTTTTCCCCTTAAAACAAATTGTTTTTATTATTTACGTAGGTTATTTAACTTTCTTATATTTCATTACATAGTAAATTCCCTCTTTGGAACATTTTCTTCATATGGTATCTACACGAAGGCTGAATAGCTGTTTGAATTGGGCATTGACATAATTCTTATTCTGTGCTCTACTTAGGTGTATCATGTATGCATTCAAAAATATTTATTTATGTGTTATATCATTATTTAAATGGAATTTTTTTTATTTGCTTGTAACTTTTTTGGGTTAGATATATTACATACTCAAAAGACGAGGAAGTTGTTCGATGTATCCAAAATGTACATCAGTTTGCCTTGGAGGGAAAACCATTAAGGTTAGTGCATATATGAGTTGTAAATTCTATTGTACATCTCGAGTATTCTAAGTAATGTATTGGTGAAGATTTTGTAATTTGTTTTCTTTGGGTGCCTCAATATTAGGGCATGCTTTGGAACGACAAAGTATTGTCATGCTTGGTTGAGGAATGTGGTATGCATTTTATAATTTGTTTCCCTTGTTTTTTAATATTGTAGTTTTACCAATGAAAATTTCACAACTTTTACATCTGCTTTGGATCATAATGTTATCAACTAATATTTCAGCCTTGCACCAACCCTAATTGTTTGTATTTACACGAGGTTAGTTCTCAAGAAGATAGTTTCACAAAAGATGAAATCATTTCAGCATACACAAGGTGTGATAATCATTTTGCATTTAAAATTGCTGTTGTGCTTAACTTGGTGCTGGATTTCTCAAAAGTTCGTTTTGTTTTGATTTTTCTTATACTTTTTAGTAGCTTTGAGAGTCAAACCAACACTTAGACACTTTTTAGGTGGTTGAGACTTAAAGTATCACTTAGGCACTTCCTAGGAACTTTATATGTATTTTTCATAGTCAAAAGGACAATAAGTTAGTTTTTTCTTTTCTTTTCGTTTTAGGTGGTTTTAAGAGTTGAAGCAACACTTAGGAGCTTTTTAAAACTTTTTTTTGTTGTTGTTTTGAGAGTCAGTGTTGCTTAGACATTTTTTAAGTGGTTTTTAGAGTTATGTCACTTAGACACTATTTAAAAGAAATTTTATGTGCTTTTTAAATTGTTTTGAGAGTTAAAGTATCACTTCGGCTCTTTTTACGAACTTTATATATATTTTTCATAGTCAAATGGACACTTAGCTACATTTTATTAACTTTTTAGGTAGTTTTGAGAGACGAAGTAAAGTAACATGTAGGAACTTTTTTAGAACTTTTTATGTGATTTTGAGAATCTATTGTATTATATTCTTGTGAAATCTATGTTGAATACAATTTGAGGCTTTGATTTTCTTTGAAGTGTACACAATTATTTATAGGTTTTGACCAAATATGCTATGAATAGTCTTATTCTTGTTGAAGTGTACACAATTATTTATAGCTAATTTTTGTTGTTTGTTTGTTCAATCAACCATGATCTTATCTTCCCTTGTACTATTGTTGACTATTGTGATCAGGTAGTTGATGTTGGAATGGATGTGTTTTATTGCCTTTTGGTTTGCCATTTCTTCCTCAAATCTTTTAAATTCTATACTTAATAGATTTTAAAATGAATCCAATTTTCTTTTATTTTAGATTATATACCCATTGATTCTTTCTTTTCTTTTTTTTTTAGCATTGCAGTTGACAAGTCTTGATGTGATTAACAAGGTACAAATTTTGCTTTTCTTTTTCTTTTTTAAATTTTCAGTTGATTTTTTTCTCATTAGAGAGCTACCCATACTTTTTAACAAAATTGTGTCATACAAATGAGATACTAGGTCAACTTTGAAGAAATATATTCCATTCACATGTATTTGATTTCATCATATTTCTTTGTAGTTAGTTCTATCAAATTGGTCAAAATTTTTCTTTGTTACTAAATTATTTTATACCTAATCACAGGAATAATAGACAATGTCATGGAATAAATAAGTTTTCGGTCTTGACAACCAATTGCGCGAAACTAGGATCAAGAAGTTCACTATAAGCACTTGAAGTAAGTTTGACACTTAAATGAATCCAATATTTTTCTTTCATGTTTATTTTATACTTGTGGTTTTTTAATGGATGTTTATGAGCATTAATAGGAGGAGATTAATGTTTGTTATTATGATTTTACTTATATTTGAGAGAAATACTTATGACTTATGTCGGTAGAGTGTAGTAGACTATTTGAGAAAGTTGTAACTCTTGCTATTATACCACTCACTTTTGTAATTTTGAGTTTTAGAGTAGGGTTACTAAATTTATTAATAAATCTAGTAACCATACTCCAAAACTCAAATTTGAGTTTTACAACGAAGTAGAGATTTTTGTTAAGAATAATGCATGAAAATTAAAGAATAAAAAACTAAATAGCTTTTTGCATGAAATCAGGAATTAAACCAAATAATCTATTAGTTTTAAAATTAAACAATATATTTAAGAATATAAAGACTAAAATGCAATAAATATTAAGAAAATTTTCACAAATGAAAAAAATGTCAAATTATTTAGAGAAAATTGCAAAAAAAATACTGATAGACAATGATAGACTTCTATCAGCATCTACTAGTGATAGACTTCTATCATTTCTATCACTGATAGACTTCTATCAGCGTCTATCACAACTATCTAAAAATTTTACTATTTTGTGTAAATAGTTTCCCTTATTTTTCTATTTTTAAAAAAAAAAGTATCCGAAGAAATTGTGAATATTCTCTCCCTCGTCTTAATTTTCTCCATGCTACCTCATTCCTCTTCTAGATAGGGCTTCCCCACTCTATTAAGAGTGGGTCATATAGTAGGGAGAAAAGAAAAAGAACACTCCTAACTATAATAATAATAATCACTATCTAAATTATAGTGGTCGATTATAATTAACCATTATAATTTAATTAGTGATTATTATCCTGATAGTTTGATAAAGCCTTATAGATAGTAGTCTTTATTGTTTGGCTTTCTACACTCTACAATATATGTGTTCATCTCTAACTATTAGTCAATTAGTCTGTCAATTGAAATCATCTTGAAAGAAGTGTATGTGTCGACTTAGTTGTCGACAAAAAATCTCACTTCCTCGACGTTTTTCCATTAGGGATGTGATATGATCCTAGTTAATTGTCGTAATACTTGCATTTTACACAAAGGCCATTACATGAAGCCACTATTCAAATTATTACATTTTCTTGAAAAAATCCACAAATAATATCATGATCCTCTAATTTTCTTCCATTGGAGTCAACTGAACAAAAAATAATTCTGGACGTATAAAAGAGAAGTACTTAAATTTATATTTAATGGTTATTAAAGGACAAAGTAGGGTACTTTTAATCAACATTCAACAGTTATTATGAGACAATTACATTATGGTAGTCTCATTAAATAATTTGTCTAATGAAACGTTACTATGAACTTTACGTCGTGGATAATGACAATAAGAACTAGTACACAATTGACCAAAATTTTCCAATTGTGACGAATCTAAAATAGAGAAAAATCTATGACAGTGTAAGTAAATCGTGTACTAGGTCAGCGATTTAAAGGTACACGATTTAAAGGGTAAAGCACATTCCAACTTCACAATTTAGAGATCAAATGTGAACCACGTTCACAATTTAAGTCCAACTCCAACAACTACTAAATTCCACACATCATCAAAATATTGTTGACTTGAAAAATGTACCCCTTTTTGTCAATGATACAATTCACTACCTTACTTTTTGTAAAAAAAAAATTTAACATTATTTTTAATGTTATTTTAAGAACTACTTTAGTTTTTGGGTAATGATGGACATGCAAGAGTCATTTTCGATCGTCCTTGCCTTGTCCCAATAACATCTCTATAATTAGTTTTAATTAAAAAAACTAAATAGAAACTAGATTAAAATCTTAAAAACAGATAAAAATAAAAGGAAAAATTGCAATTTTAGTTGTTGAAGTATGAGCTGGATAGCATTTTGATCTCTAGATTTTCAAACTAGACATTTTAATTAAGAAAATTTTCATTGATAGAAAAAATGTCAAACTATTTACAGAAAATAACAAAAAAACACTGATAGACATTGATGAACTTCTATCAGCATCTATCAGTGATAGACTTTTATCATTTCTATCACTGATAAACCTTGATAGACTTTTATCAGCGTCTATCCCAACTATTTAAAAATTTTGCTATTTTCTTTAAATAGTTTTCCTTATTTTTCTATTTTAAAAAATTTTCCTTTTAATTATTAAAGTTTGATTTTAATAACATTTTGGTTAATGTGGTCATTTTTTTTTTGTTAATTACTAAAAGAAACTTAACATTCCAATATATACTTATTTTAAAAAAATTAAATTTTAAAAAGTATTATTTAATTATAAAAAAAAAAAAAACAACATTCTTAGTATTTTTTTATATTGTTTTTTTCCCACACATTTCTTCCTCTCTCCTTCCTCCCTTTTCTTTCTCCTATCTTTTCAACCTTCTCCCTCCTCCATCCATGGTTGCCATCATTATCCTCCTCATGATTTTTTTCCTTATTATTGGCGTGGGAAACTCACATAGGCCTTTTGCACTCCTCTAGCTCGCTCCTCTAATTTAGATACGACATTGGACGTAATATGAAAGAATACTCACACCTGTGTGGTGCCAAGCCAAATATACCCCGATGCTTAAGTTAGTACATGAAATATTTAGCTCAGCTACATAAAGAAAATTGCTAAGGTTGTTAGTTCAAGACTATTTATAGGACTCATCCTCTGACTCCCGCTTAGGGATATGTGCAATATCGACAGTGTTAGAGTAGGCGTGACCTTCGAGGTTGTAGAGTGTCAAAGTGAACTCGGACCGATCATTTTTTCTTTGGTGAAACTTTACAAGCTCGACTGGTCGACTTGAAACTTGAAGGTTAGACTTTTCCTTTTGGGACAACGGACCCCTATGTAGGCTTTTGTACCTCTTTGGACTTGGACCACCCGTGAGTAATTGAATGTAAAAGCTTACAAAGATTGCTTAGAAACAAAACTCAAACATCAAAAGTTTAAAATGAAACTTTTAAAAAGTTGGGAACATAGTTGAAACCAACTCATCGTTTTTGGGATATTTTCATTTTGTTCAAACGAATGCATAGCATAAATTAAGAATTGCAATTGAAAACCAATCCAAATAAAATGTTCAAAGTAAAATTAAAAATTTAGGTTAACAATTGAGATTGTACCCAATTAGGGGTTAAATTTTTAAATTTGGAATCATATTATCTTTGTTTAAAATTTGTTTTATACAAGGTTTAGTTCATACCTTCTTGTCTTAATTCACGTAATTAATCAACCTTATATTTCATTAAATTAGACTATAAACGAGCATAGTCAGCATGCAATTAAGTTTCCATTAGTTCTTTCATTGTTTTATTATTCTTATTCTGTTTCCTAGCTTGTTATAGTTAGATTAGGGTTTTGTTCCATGGTAAGTGGGATGAAAATAACCACTATCATGACTTATGATTTTAGGAACTTATCACTCTCGGATGGAGAACGATCGGCGCAAACAGATTTGATTGAACGTTGTACAGTATCAGGTCTTAGTCTCAAATGAAGGTTGATGAAGTCTTTCTCACTATCCACTAATTGATTTTGAAGTGATAGATGAAAATGAATTTTGGCTTTGGGAAGATGAAATGGCTGGTGGGAATTTTGAACTTTGATTGACATGTGTCCCTATTTCTTGATGGATTTTGTGTTGAATATGGTTTGACATTGGGAGGATGAACTGGGTGATGGTTTTCGACATAGTAAAGGTATGTTGGTGTATTTAACAACCTTTCTTAATAAGGTAGTGAATTTTGGCTTTGGGAAGATGAAACAATGAGTTTCAATTTTGAACTTTGAAAGACACATGTATCCTTTTTTTTTGGTGGGTTTCGTGTTGAATAGTGTTTGACATTGAGAAGATTATGTGACTAGTGGTTTTCAACATATTAAAAGTATGTTAGTATGTTTTAATTAAAGTATATTTAACAATCTTCTTTAATAAGGTAGTAACATTTCAATTAAACGATTGAAGGATAATTTAGACTTTTAGAAATTCATAATTAATTATTTTTTAATTTATTTTTGCCATTTCTAAAAAAAAAAAAAAAAAAAAAAAAAAAAAGAGCAGAGCTGATTTGATATTAAATAGAAAGTTAAAATCTGCTATTCCACTCGTGAGCCCATTGAAGAAACCACGAATTTCCAAACCCATAGTCGTTACAGGTTTTCTATCTCCGCGAGATCAAAACGACATGTCGACTATGCGGTGAACAGACAACCTTACTCCCTACTCCGTACGCCACACATAGACGACAAACGTTTTAAAACCTCGACTCTTATGTCTATGAATTTACCCTAATTTATCTTCACCTCTGCAGTCATTTTCCGATGGCCGGAATCCACGTCGTAGCGATGCCTTTCCCCGGTCGCGGTCATATCAACCCTACGATGAACCTCTGCAAGTTGCTCGCCTTAACAAAACCTAATATTCTCATCACCTTCGTCGTCACCGAAGAGTGGCTCGGCTACATCGGCGCCGATCCCACGCCTCCAAATCTCCGGTTCTCCACCATCCCCAACGTCATCCCATCCGAGAGGCTGAAGGCTGCCGACTTCCGAGGCTTCAGTGAAGCCGTCGTGACAAAGATGGAAGCTCCATTCGAGCAACTACTCGACCGGCTCCAACCGCCAGTGACTGCCATCATCGGAGATTTGGAACTCCGTTGGCCGATCGCTGTCGGACGTCGGAGGAATATTTTTGTGGCCTCGCTCTGGACGATGTCGGCGACCTTCTTCTCGATGCTCTACAGAGCCGATATTTCCGCCCGAGTACGGCGGCTGCCTTCTAATTGGTTTGGTATAAATTATAATATAGTATACTAACATTATGCCATTTATTTCATTTCAATATTTGTGTTTAGAAAAACATAGTAATAATAATCCTTTTTTGGGATTTAGGTAATTTGGCAAGTTGAAATTGAATCTTCTAACCAATTCAAATCATATAGGCTTGTTTGGATTGACTTAAAAAAAATATATTTTTTAAAAAATTCATTTTTATTTAAACTCTTTTGATAAAAACGGTTTAAAATGTATTTCAAAAGCTATTTTGAGTGGTTGTCAAATATTCTAATGTTTTAAAAAATGATTTATATTTTAAATTAAACACTTGAAAATATATTATTAATACTTCAAACTTGACATCCAAATGTAAATATCCAAAATTATCCAAATTTTGGATTAATTCATATTCTAAAAGAAAAGGAAACCTATTATCATGAATAGCCTTTGACAGCAGAATAACTTCAAACTTGACATCCATAAGGAATATCCAAAAGTTACCCGAATTTTGGATAAATTCATATTCTAAAAGAAAAGGGAACCTATTATCATGAATAGCCTTTGACAGCATAAAAGAGAAGTTCTGCTGTCTTTCTCTTCGACAAAATCTTAATGGGGTAGGAGAATTTGAATCGAACCTTAAACCAACTTAGTTTGATCTATTGAGTTGTCATTCATGAATTATGAGAGATAAGAAAGATTGTTTAGGAATAGATTTCTTGGAACACATCAGTTGATAGGTTTTCCATGTAAATGCAGATCGTGGTGATGAAGTGGATCAAATTTCAGGACTTTCTTCAACACATAAAGCAGATCTTCGAAAAGTGTTTGAAGAGAATGATAGTAGAGTCATGGAGATTATCTTGGATTGCATATCGAGGGTGCCAAAAGCAGACTGCTTACTATTCACTTCTTTCTATGAATTCGAACCCAAAATGGTGGAAATTTTGAAACAGGAATTACCATTTCCTATCTACCCAATTGGTCCTGCTATACCCTATTTTGAACTTGAAAGCGAACCTCAAGTAGCTAATAACAATGGCTACAATTATCAACAATGGTTGGATTCCCAACCTCCTGACTCTGTGTTGTACATTTCATTGGGAAGTTTTCTTTCAGTCTCGGCTTCCCAAATGGATGAAATAGCATCTGGGCTACGAAATAGTGGTGTTCGGTTCTTATGGGTGGCCCGAGGGGAAGCTCCTCGGTTGAAGGAGCAATGCGGCGAAAAGGGGTTAGTAGTGCCATGGTGTGAACAATTGAAGGTCTTGTGTCATTCCTCAGTAGGTGGGTTCTGGAGTCATTGTGGCTGGAATTCAACTCTGGAAGCTGTTTTTGCAGGGATTCCTATGCTCACTTTTCCTCTATTTTTGGATCAAAATCCCAACAGTACCCACATTGTTGAAGACTGGAAGATTGGGTGCAGGGTTCAAAGAACCAAGGTTGGAACTGAAACATTAATAGTAAAAGAAGAAATATCAGAGATTGTCCAAAGGTTTATGGATCTTAGCAGCTCTGAGGGAAAGCAAATGAGGGATAGAGCCAAAAAGCTAAAAGATATTTGTCACAGAGCAACATGGGAAGGTGGATCATCTCGCCACAACCTGGATGAATTTACAAGGAGCATTTAAAAAGGTGACACCAAATAGGATGGATTTCATCTACTCTATTCTGTCTAATATATCCCATAATGTTCCGACTGTATGTATGATAATGTGTTGAACCGACTGGGCTTTTTCTTCACTGTTAAGGGTTGGCACCATCTTGTCGAATAATGCGGGTGTAATTTATTAATATGACAAATCTTTGATGTAAGAATTATGCTGTAGAATAAATTATTAGTTTACAAGAATGAGTTGTGGAACCAGATTATATACTGTGTTGCATTTCATCGTAACCTTCCTTAAGAAAATGATGACTTCATGTGCTCACTACCTGACCAACGACCACAGTGATATCGTCAAGCTTTCCCCCTGTTCAGAGAGAGAAAAAAAGGTCTAAGTTAACTACCAATGTAAATTAATGGGAATTTTGCTTTACATTATATGAGTCAAATCCTTGCCTGTAAGTTTCATTCCCAGTATTTTTTTCCAGAAAGGAACATCATAACCCTGTGAGGATTTTTTGCTAAACATCAGACATCCATTGAAAGGAAGCCAATAGAGAAGTGCAACTCTTTTTTCGATAAAAGAAAGTGCAACCTTACAAAGGATTTTACCTTAGATCTAGCCTCCAATGAATACGGTGATTCAAAGGCTTTATCCGCTGAATGACTACTTGCAAGGTTAGCCAGTGCTTTAGCTAGCAACAAGAAACAAATTAAAGATGGTCAGGCTGATTTAATAATTGAGACTAACCTTCCAACAGATGGTGAACCAGATACCACATACCAGCCTCACCAACATCAATGTATTTGGCTGCTGTTGCAACAATCTCATGGTCAAAAACATTATCAAAAAGACCATCCGAGCCCATAACTAAAATATCTCCCTCTGTTAGCTCCACATTGCTAACCTGTTTGCAATACTAAATATATCTGTCGATTTTGATCGTAATGGTGCAACCAAAGGTTTAAACGGTTAAAGGAAGTGGTAAAGCAACCAAATTTGAGGACTAAAAGACAACCATGTCACCAAAATCTCATGGCATACTCCCTAGTTTATGATTTGTTCACGTAAATTAGGGAATACCAAGTCCTTTGGGTGGGGAAGATCATTGGACATACATACAATGATTACAAAAGTAAAACAGCTGGTTTTATCAATTATAGTTATCCATTCAAACCTTCTGACTGTAATATGCTATGTAAAAGATAGGAAACGCTTATTTTGAATTGTTACCTTACTTCACAAGAAATTTTTCATTTCTCCTTTTCCCTTTTACGGAGACCTTTGCAGGTGGGATGACGGAGTTATGTAGAAGTTGACAGAAAAATAAATGCAAAAACAGGGGCATCATAAACGTAATTATACTTCAACTAAATCAATATAGATACAGAAAAACATTATACCGTGGCATCAAGGAATGTCTGGCCAATCCGTTCTGAGCTAAGTTGATACGGGCAGTCAAAATAATGCTCTTGTGGAGACGTGGAAAATATAATTTGACCTAAGGAAATTGAGTTTATGTTTATATAAAGAAATGAAGATTCAGAACCGAACAGTTGAAGCTGAATGGAAATAAAATTAAACATTAGTAGTACCTTTACGAATGATCTTTAATCCACAATCTCCAACATTAGCAATTTTGAGCATGCCATTCCTCTCCATCATTGCAACAATTCTGCCTATCCCAGTGAAAAGGGAAGCTAAGGTAAATCATAAAGCTTAAACCTTGCAGGTGCATGTTTCAAATTAAACTTCATAAGATTAGAAGATTTACACGGTAGCTGAACCAGTTGCAGAGGTAGCAGCATGAGCCTTTCTCAAAAGAATTTGAGGGTCGTTATTAACCTGCTTAATTAGCACATCATGTCAATAACTGAAAAGTAAGATAGAAAGAAAACACCGCATTGTCCAACAATAGGAAACTACAATTTTAATCAAACTCTTTCCATGGTCTAAATTATCAAGAATTTATAAACCATACAAACAATTAAGTTTAGGATGATTAAGATGATACAACCTCATCGTCATTCCCCACCAAATGTGAAGCGTTAGCCAAGAACTCTCGAGGAAACAAAGAAGGATCCACATTTTCTTCAGCCCAACTAGGCAAGAAAAAGACAACCATAATTGAACAAGATATCAATTGGAATATACTAATCTCCACTATATGAAGAGAAGAAAAAAGGATGAATTAATCGATAAAATAGATTTCTCAATCTCAGATTCTAATCCCATACCCAGAGACACCATCAGCAACAGCAATAACTCCTCCAGAATAGCTACTGACAAAGAAAGCATCCTCCCCTCCTGTGAGTGCCTTAAAGCACACGAGAAAGATAAAAAAAGTCGGAGTGAGCAATCTATTTGGCTGAAGATGGTTAAAGGAAGGGTGCTGAAGCCTGCACTCACCTTGTTGGGATGTGGAATGAGATGAGTTCCAACGCATAACGACATCTCTGATCTAAAATCAAGAATATTAACAGAAATTGCTCAGGAATTAGGATTAGGACTTGGAAGATAGAAGTACAAACTGAAAAAGTGCGTCATAGTAATAAATCAACTGGTAGCGCAATTCGTAATACATCCACGAAAATCTCAATTTACTCAACAAGGCAACAATTAAGGTAGAAAAAAGGATTCAAGCTTCAATTCGGGAAGAAATAAATTCCAGTAGGGAAAAGGAAGTAAACAACATACCGGACGTGGTCGCGTTCTGGTGGAGCACAGACGAGCAAATTCCTTCTCTTCGACCATTGAGAGAATCTTGATACAGAAAAGGAAGGGAAA
Organism: Lagenaria siceraria; assembly: GCA_002890555.2. Classification (NCBI taxonomy): domain Eukaryota; kingdom Viridiplantae; phylum Streptophyta; class Magnoliopsida; order Cucurbitales; family Cucurbitaceae; genus Lagenaria; species Lagenaria siceraria. Next base: position 16,579,361 of record CM016487.1, read on the forward strand.
CGAATGAGTGGTTGAGACTGAGGAACCGAGGCATGGAGAGCGAGTACCGCCATTTCCCGCTTCAACCTTTCTCGCGTATCGCCGCTCACAAAAATAATATCAAAATTTTGTACTCAATCGAAATATATTTTATTTGGTTTGTTTTTACTTCGTTTTCATACATAAAGCACCAGTGGTCTAGTGGTAGAATAGTACCCTGCCACGGTACAGACCCGGGTTCGATTCCCGGCTGGTGCATTTTTTTTCCTTGAATTGTTTTACAGTTTACCAAGAAATTTTTTATTTTTAAAGAAATTTATTTATTTTTCTATGGTTGGCTTTAGATCCTTATGATCGGAACTGCCCTAATTAGCCATCGTGGGTGCTCGTTTCGATTGGAGAATGAACGCAACGTTGAATTCTGGAATTGTTTTCTCTGAAGGTACACGTAGAGATGCTTTTTGTGTTTTTTGTTCTTTCATTTGATTCAATTTTGTTGAGTTCTTTGGTGATGATGTTTCTTGCAGAGATAGCCGACGGAAGTGATTCGGATACGAATTCTGCTGAAGGATCGGATTACTATGAGCCGATCTCGGCCATTGATGGTGAAGAATCCGATGAAGCTGGATCAGAGGACGAAACCTACAGCTCCGATCCTCATTTCCACCATTTATCTAACGGATGCCGTGTAGAGAATGCAGTTTCGTCTCTTAGCCTGAACGACGATGTAGAGAGAAGGTGCAGTGATGAAGAAGAGGAGGAGAGGATGAGAGAAGCTTCTGATTCGGCGATAAGAATGGCGTTTAGAGAGGATGAGAGTCGGCGGAATGCTCCTCTGTCGCCGGAGAATGCAACGAGGATCATGGAGGCCATGCGCGGCATATCGTTTGGCGGCTCTGCTCCAGATTGGACTCGGATTGTTTCCGAGGATCGTTGGATTGATCAGCTTCGAAGGCTTAGGCAAACGCCAAGCGTTTCCAATAATATCGGGAACTGAGAGATGGAACTCTTATCATTTCGAAATTCAGATCCCAGTCTTCTTCTTCATCTTCTTCATTCCTTTGGTTTGTTAAAGAATTATCATGTGGCTCTCCGTTTATCTTCATGAATAAAAAATCCTTCTGGGTTTTGGTTCGCGAACAGATCCTCCATTTCCCAATCACATGCGATTTCTTCGATATCATAATTGAATATCATTCAACTTATGCTTAGAATGAGTTTTCTAATTCAAACTTCTGGTTTCCGGCTGTGTTATTCTTGAAAGAATTCCCAAGCCATGACCTTGAATGAGCTGCTTGCTTCAAGCTAAGCTAAGCTTCTTCAAGCCACAATCTACTCATTTCTGCACTTTTGTGTATCCTCTTGTCAAACCCAGCTTGAACCTGATGAAATGGTTCCCAAAATAAGCTCAAAATAGCCATTACCAACCTATTTGAATTGGTTATCTTAGATTCCAACTCTTTCCCCTCCCCCCTATTGATGAAGTTGAAGCATATGACTAATAAAGATTTAAATCGTCACTCTTTGTTTTAAGTTCTAATTTCTATAAGAAATTTTAAAGGGTGTTTGGGACCCAATTTTAAGTGTACGGAATCAACGTTTGGGGCTCTATTTATAATAGTTAGTATTTTCAATATTTTAAATTTCTCATCATGTTTGCTATTTCTCACTCGTCCTCTTTTTTCTTGTTTTCCGAAATACATAATAACTCAAAGACAATAATAACCACTAACTATCTCAAGGTTCCAAACACCCTTTGAAAGATTACTTATCTCTAAGGCTAGAGGTAATATTCCAACTTTAATAAAGTGCAAAGTTTAGAGGTATTATTTCTGCGAGTAACTAATATTCGCACGATGTGATCGTTCAAGGCATGTTTAAGAGGATTAATTTCCTTCGAAAAACAAGTCAGATGAGAATACAAACTAAGCAAAACGATTTCAAACAAATCAAGATTGAAAACTAAAACAAATACTGGTTCAATTAAAATTTTTAACTCATCTTGCATATTATTTCTCATGGAAAGCTTCCAACTATAATCAATTGTCCTAGTAACTTATACATGATTTTCGTGCATTTGTTTAGAAACTTGCAGCTCTAGAACTAATCGTAGCATCTGGCCGAATATTTAGCTGAACAATGAGGAGCATTGTACTAATTTATGTTTGATGCTGTTGGCAATGATGGGGAGAGAGAGCAGATAGAGAAAGAACTCTGCAGCCATGAGTGAATTTGCTTCAATCTAGACTTCATCAAGCTGCAATATTCTCAATTTCTGCACTTTTGTCCACTCTCTTGACAATCCCAGCTATAACCTGTTGACCCAAAATAGGAAACATTTGTGAGAATAACCCTAAATACATTGAACATAATATGGAGAAAAAAAAAAAAAAAAAAGGTGACTTAAAATTGATGTAGAGTTTCATACCTTTCCAGGGCCCAATTCATAACTCATCTTCAGCCCCTTGGTGAGTAGAGTTTTTACTGTTGTTTCCCACTGAACAGGAGAAGTCACCTGTCGTTTTGAAATGGGAATAATGAACAATGTCAGCATTCATTTCCATACAGAAGAAACACTCCGCTGACCCTGACCCCTAAACAAAGTGATTCATGTGTTTATCGTCCGACTACTTAATGGTGAAAACTAATAGGCCGGTCCGTTTTATGCAAGATGCTATATGTAGTCTTCATTCTGAATGTTATGAGTTAATTTTACCTGGCGTGCCAAAATTTTCTTGATTGTGTTAGGATCTGCATGTGGCTGTGCATCGACATTGGAGATGACTGCTATTCTGGGAGTTCTGATCTCTGTTGCTGCAAGTGCAGCTTCTAATCTTGAAACAGCAGGTTCCATGAAACTAGTGTGGAATGCACCTGCCACAGCTAGACGTACCTGCAGTGCCATGGTGCAGCCTTGCCATGTGAGTTCTAACGAAACTGAAAGATTTAACTTCAAAATTCAAGTTCCACTACAGATAGTATGCATAGGATAAATACCGTCATTCGTGCTTTGAACGACTTTGCCTTGGCTTCTACTACTTCTACTCCTTTAAGACCTCCTGATACAGCATAATTTCCCTGTGACGGTAGCAATGCATTGCATGAGAATGATAATCTAACTATGCTAATGAAATTTAAAACGTAGAGCTTATTGAGCTGAAGGGTATTTAAAAGAACCTTACAGGACATAGGAAATTTGCTATCTGAACTTTATCGGCTCCATCAACTTCTTGATTAGCTGCATCACACAGCTGTTGAACCTTCTCTGAGTCTAGCCCTATGACACTGACCATGGCACTTTTAGCACCATCAGCAGCTGCCTGAAGGAAGTTACATGGAGAAGTTGGTTTCAGTGACTACAACAACATGCAGGCTGCAAGATGAAATCGAAACATCCTTTACCCAACTATTTATGTTTACCTGCATTGCCTCCCCCCTCAGTTTGACCAGCCTGAGTCCATCCTCAAAGCTAAAAGAGTAACCAAAACCATTAGCAACCATGTCAATTTGAAAACATAAAACATAATCACGTGCATATAAAGATTTAAGATAGATGGCATTAGATTAGAACATTAAACTTATTCGATGCTATTTACTGAACTAATAATCTATGTATGCAAGCGGGTACACATTGGGATTACAGTCAGTCGGATTAGACACCTGAAAGCCCCTGCAAATGCTAATGCAGTATACTCTCCCAAGCTTAGACCACAAGTGACATCAACAGAATCAATTATTTGTTGGCCTCCATCACGTGCACGAAGTAGCTCAACTGCAGCTAGACTAGTGACATAGATAGCTGGCTGCAATTGCACAATCAATTCAGCAGGTTCAAAACCTTGAACAGTGATAAAATGTCAACTAAACATTCACACATAATAGATATGCAAAATGCGACATTTATATACAGGCGTAAGCATAGACACATTGAATTGAATAGTGGCTTGCCTTGCCATCCTCTGACTATAAGTAAATAAAAAACCATCTCAGAGAAGACTTAATAGTTCAAGATAAAGCACCTGACTTATAACAGTTGAATCTAGTTTCTCCTTTGGCCCATTAGTGCAGACATCGAGAAGATCAAACCTGCAAACCAAGACTAAATAACATTACATCACAAGGGCAATCATTCCATTAATTGGTCATCTGAGAGGAGTGTCGACTCTCTATGTATGGTTGACCTTGAACAAGCCAATGCAAGGACTAATGCAAGATGGAGGAATATCAATAGGGGACGTACCCTAAAATATCATTTGCTCTCTTGAACAAGTCAGCTGCGGCAGGAACACTTTGAGATTCTTTGCCCATTCCCACAGCTTGTGCACCCTGACTCAGAGTGAAAAAAAGAAAAAGAAAATCATAACTACTGTCCTATACCCAGCTTCATGATATATGCAAGGTTTTTATAAAATATGGGAAATATGAGGTAAATCTAAGACAATAAACTGCTTCTTCTACTCCTCGATCGAGATCGAAGCCATTGCATTCATGGCACCTGAACAACATTCAGCAAAAGAAACCTTTATAAAACATGACTCAGCAGAGTCACCATAGAAGATAGAATACTTGTTTCTCTTGCTATGGGCCTATGATTGTACAATGCAGGACACTGACGAACTCCTTGGATATTGCTTTCAAAGAACTGAACTCCATATCCTGAGATACGGAAAGGAGAACTAGCTTTTTGCACATTCGTCTTCCATAGCCTTCAACTCTCATGAAAATTAAAGATGACTAGTTAAAGTAAAAGAAAAAGATAGGCAATGCCATTTTTTTAGAATTCTCATCGATGCAGAATAGTGACTGTCTTCTGTTTCTATCATCGCTCATGACGTGTTTCTTTTATGAAAGATGAATAACAAGTTTTGCACACGCCGACCCACAAAAAGAAGAAAACAAACAGACAAACACGAATCTACTTTTCCCATCAAAAAGCAAGAAACTGTTAAGGCAAATCCTTATTTAGCCTCCTCAATGTCAATGTGAGTATCAGAAATTACGAAATCCTCAACCACTTTTCACTACTGAAAACGTTCGCTTCAATTAATTTCTCCTCAGAAACTAATTCAAGTGCATAGTGTAAGCAAACCCAAATCACAAAAAAAGAAGAACCCAAATCCAGTACGAACTCACCTGACCAGGAAAGAGAAAGGCAGAAGTGGGTTTGTAATCCAAGAACAAGGAATCATCGACCAAAGTCTGCGATCCAACAGAAGCGCTCATGAAAACCCTAGATCGAGAGACGGTTGCAGAAGTAGAGCTTCGGAATCCATTTCTTAAGGGAAGGAAAGAGGTGGAGCTCTTGAAAGAGGTGGATGCATTGAGAGGCAACTTCTTGAGGGAAATTGTGGAAGGAAGAGCGAGAGAAGAGGACATGACGGCGGTGGAGATTGCAGAAGAGGAGGGAGATTGAAATCAAATTGGGAATGTGAAGAGGAAAGGTTTGGGAGGATAATAAAGAGAAGCAGATTTCATGTAAGAAGAAATGGAGGTTTTATAGGTCACTGGAAATGCCAAGGTTTTTGCGGAGTTCCCAAAGGGTAGAGACGTTGGGAAGATGGCAGCAAAAACCAATAAAAACCGTTCAACTGCCTTGTTAGTATAAAAACCTTCTTTCTACTTTTGCCTATATCCTTCAACCTATTTCCTCTTGCTGTGGATCTAAATTACATTCGCAAAACGTTTTATTCATTTTAAATTCTCATAGAAGAGACATCGTGTTTGTTTTGTGGTATTATAATATATCTTGACATCTGGAGATTCTCGGATATCCTGGAATGTCCGAATGGACGGCATCGGGAGAGTTTTGGATGCCCTATTGAAACATGGATTTTCTAGATTACTGAGTTGTGGGCATTGCATTTATATTTTTGTCCTTTCTTTTTATTTTATTTTACATATATATATATTAATTTTCATTTACATTATATAATTAAAATAAATATCGTCAACCCTATATATCATTTTTTTTTTGTTATGTCATAATTTTTATTATTTTTTAGCAAGATATTTGATTTTAATTTTAAATTAATATTTATTCTATAAAACATCTTAAATTATGATATATTATTTTGTTGGGAAAAATTACATATGATAATAATATAAATTGTATTAATTTAAAAAGAAATTTAAATTGATAAAAACAAATATGTTATATAAGTTCAAATTATTTCAAATTAATTATAATTTAATAAATAGTCGTAAGGGCATTCTTTGAACATTATGTAAATTTAAGACATTCTAGAGTAGAAATCCTACAAAACAAACACAATCATCAAAATATTTCTAGATATCTACAAAAAAAAATTTCCTACAAAACAAACATAGTAATCTAAAGATGTCAGATATCTATAATTTAAGGCATCTAAGATTTCGGTTATCTACATTCTCAAAAAACAAACGGCCCCTCATAATATTGAATTTTTTTTTTTTGTTGAATGTCAACATTTTCATCGATATTTATATATTCTTATGGATTCAACATCAACTTGATAGGAATAAATGTTTCTATTATATTGTAAAAAAAAAACTATATGAAGCATTAACAAAAATATTACAAAAACAAAAACAAAATATCCCTCAGGTAAATATAGTATAAATAATCAACATGTTATTTATTTTTTTTAGAAAAAGTAAAATGTTAATTTATTGGAAATTATTTTAAATGACAAAATTGCTGAAAATATTTACAAATATAACAAAATTTCACTATCTATCCGCGATAGACTGCGATGGACTACTATGGACTACTATTTGTGTCGTGATAGGCTACAGATAAACACATATAGTAGTCTATTACAGATAGATAGTGAAATTTTTCTATATTTATAAATAGTTTGATATTTTTTCTGTTTATAGTAATTAGCCTTAATTAATTTTAAATATCTCATATTTATGAATTGCATTTAAATCATATTAAAATGCATCTCTCTCTTAACTATAGTTTTAACATGAATCTCATTTACATTAATTTTACTCTATAGTTTTAATATGAATTTAATTCACATTAAATTAATATTCAAATCTTATTCAAATATCAATCTTTTATATTATATAGTTTTAATTATAAATCATATTTATAATTAACTATATATAATATAATGTATCAATATACATTATACTTTATATTAATCATATTAGAATAAAATTTCCTTCAATAATTTCAACAATTCAAATCATTCCAAAAATAATTGATCCTTGTTTAATCCTTAGTGAGCTAGCAAAGGGATCTAATGGACCTACAGATTAGAAGCTCCAATGATTCAAGATTAAATTAACTAAACTCTTTAATTAATTAAATCAACATTCATTAACTGTGAGTCACTCAACTAAAGACCCACGGTTGCATTCTTTGCACTGTAGAAATATTTATGTGTCCATGGATATAACCAGTCATCAATAAGTCGATCCTTCACAAAATGCTCGTAATTATAGCTCTATCAAAATGACCGCTTTATCCCTATAGTTACTTCTTTCTCCTTCAGTCCCGCTGATCCTATAATAAAGAACTTGTTTATAGTCCTACCATAAATAGATGTCTTTCGGGCCATTGAGAGGGAGAGGCCCCTTGTTTAAGAACTAGAGTTAGCACTTAAGAAATCAATTTATCTATTTTCCCTAAAAGTAGGAAGTAGTGAACTCCATAGCTATGTTCCCAACTCTCTATTTGTACAAATCCACAAATGGTAGACTTATTAAATCTGTAACAACCCAAAATTTTAGGTAATTTTAATTTAATTATCTTAAATTATTTGGGTGTTATTTTGAATTTTTAAGGCTTAATTGAATTATTTTGGAAAGATAATTCAATTTAAATTAAACGGGATAAAAGATTTGGGTTTAAATTCAATTGGTGAAAATTGAATTTTAATTTGAGAGATTTAATTTGTTTAATTGAATTGGTGGAGGTAAAAGAAATTTAATATATATATATATATATATGTATGTATACCTAATTTATTAAGGAATTAGGGTTTGGGATTGTATATATATATTATTAAGTATCTTAATAAAGTAGAGAGGGGAAAATACACCGAAAAAACGGAGAAGGAGAAAGAGAGCAGTGCACGCAGTTCGACTTTTCAGCGAACAGCTCTCGAAAAATTGTCATTTACTTGAGTTTCAACCATCGGATCGTATTGCAATTTTGTCAGCATGTTCAGGACACATAAAGGTATCATTCTGAATGGTTGGATTGTTGTTTTGAGCTCTTGTTTGTTTGTGATTGCTGCTGAACAAAACCTATAAAATTGTGTGATATTTTTCAAGTATTGGTGAGTTTTCTTGCAATTCCTTGATACCCATTGTGGTTGGGCTTTAGACTCGAAGTTGAAGGGTGAAGAAACCGCTGCCCAGCCGGTATAAAGCTTGTTTTGTTGGAGTTCAGTAAGTTTTTGGGATTTCAGTCTCCATTGGGTTATTTGATTTACTACTGGAAAATTGGGTTAATTCTCTAACGTTGATCTTGTGTTAGGTTTGGGTTGTTGAGAAAAGTTTGGGCTCAATCTTGGTTCAAGCCTCGTTTTGAGTAAGCTTTTGGAGATCGTCGGTGTAAGCATTTTAGTTGGTTTAAGCTTGAATATTTAAGTTAATTTTAATTTAGGTTTAGGGTGGCTCAAGGTTACTCAAAGCAAGGAAAAAGATAAATTGGTGGTGAATTGGACTTAATTATGAGGTAAGTGACATTATTATCGGCTTGCCTTCGTGTCAGGCGCCCGATTCATGTTATCAAATTTAATAATAGAATTTTGGTTGATCATTATGATTCATGGAACATGCGCACTTATGATATTTTACAGTTTATGACTATTGTTGTGAGACTCTTTATTAAATACATATACGTACGAACTACATGTTAGTCAGGTAACGGTGCTTACCCCCACCACATCCCATGTTACGATACCGTGAATCGACAAGTTCACTCACATGTTTGACGACGCGATATCAGGCCACTAGACATGTGTGAACTAACGGGTTCACCTCCATGTTACCATACTGTGGATCATCAGGTTCACTTTCGTGATTTTGACGATGCGCTTTCAGGCCACTAGACATGAGTGACTGGGCGGGCAAGTTATCTACTTAGATGTTCACCTAAAACAATATCAAAATGCATGCGAACTCGATAATGGGGTCACTGAGTATTTTTATACTCACTCTGTTACAACTTTCAGGTAAAGGCAAGAACAGATAGGCGAATGACAAGAAGAATCCGTGATTGTGCACAAGAGCTGTGGATATTTTTATACTTAATGGCGTTACTGTGGATATTTTTGAAGTCTATTCTTTTTTCTTGATGAGACGATGTCTATTGCACAAGAGCTGGGAGATGTCTGGTGCACTAGTTTTCATCTATGGTATTGGAAGAGCAATTTTCTTCTCTTCTGTATACACCTTTCTTTGAGTGATTTGTTCTACTTGTTTCTCATGATGTAGCTTTATAACTGGCTGGTGTTGTTATTTGTTTTCCTAAAAAAAAATATAGTAACAATTAATAAAAAAAATTATTTGATATATTACCGACTAAATTTTTTTAATAATTTTTTAGTTGAGTAAGAAGGTTCAAACCGTTAACCTCTTCATGCTAACATATTGAGTACGTAAATTGAGTTAGGTACGCTTTGACAAATTAATAATTATTTAATATTTTATAAATACGTAATTATATTAATACAATGGTTTTAATCAATCACTTATTGCAATTAATTTACTATAATTGAATAATTAATCATATTAATTTTTGTACATTACCAATCATTTATTTTAATATAGCATTAACTTAAGTTTAGCCAATCCTCTATTAAAATAATAATAATAATAATTTCAACCTACCTATTTTTAAACGTTTATGAGTATATATATTAAATATTTGAAATTTAAATGTTTGAACTAATTAATGTATGTGTTTGGATATGCAAGATAATTAATGTCTAAAAATTGAATATTTATGTTTTACATACCAATTTTGTATATAGAAATCAAAATTAAATAAGTACCTAATTAAATGTAAGAGAACAATTAATGTAGTCATCAATTAAATTTAGTATTATTTAATCTATTATTATATTAATGGGCTATTTAATTACTAAAATAAAAAATTAATATTTTTATATTAAACATTAATTAAACTTTATTTCATTATTTAATTTAAGGGTAATTGTTTTAAATGGAAAAATCGCTAGAAATATTTTTAAATATAGCAAAAAAAAACAAAAAAAAAAAAAAATAGTTTTATCATTGTCTATCAGTGATAGAAAGTGATAGATGTCTATTTCTGATAAAGGAGGAGGAGGAGAATCTCTATCTCTTATCATAGTCTATCAGTAATAGACACCAATAGACTACTATTACTACATATCACTAATAGAGTGTTGAAATCGAAAAAATTGGAAGAAATCGACGAAAGAGATTAAGAAATTAAGAATTGAAAACATTGTTCATTGATGGAGGAAGATATTTTGTGATGATCGTGGGTCAGACCTCAGACGAAGGAGACGGGTCGCACGTTTTTTTGGGTTGGGCGTGAGCGTGCTTCCAGTTCGGGTTCGGTTGCGCTAAAGTTATATCAGGCAAAAGAGATAGAGAAATTGGAAGATGAGATTTCATAAATGTTGGGCTTCAAAGGTGTTTTGGACCTGTTACATGAGTTATACATGAGCTCAAAAACTTTTGTCATTTGCTATATTTGTTAATAAGTTGACTAATGTTACTATATATGAAAACAACACTTAATTAAATTACTAAAAATAATTAAATTAATATAAATTAATTTGAATATTTTATAATTAATAATATTTTTATATTAAGTAGTGAAGACAACATAAAATATTAATTGTAAATGTACTAGTTGAAATTTATCAAGTCCGAATAATATATGTATATTTAATAATCAATTAAAATTTATATTAAATTAATTAATTAATTAATTAGGCTATATTTTTACTATTGATCTCCCAGGTATAAAAATCTCACTTGTTTGCAAGGTATTAGAAAACTTATGTTCGATACCTAAGTTTTTAAAGTTTCATGGATAATAATATCTAAGTTTTTAAAAAGTGAAATTCTTCAAAACAATCAAGGATATTAAATGTTGTTTGAAATTTCATGGCAAAACTTGTCAAACAAATAGGCTTAACGGGATATGTAATGAGTGGACAAAAGTTTTTATATATTTGTAAACCTAGCAACCATTTTTTTTTTTAATTTTGCAAATAGGACAATATTATATACAACGGTTAACACATTGACATGTGACATGTTATAAATAGCAAATTTAATACTAAATTTTTGGTTCGTTTGGATTAATTTTCTAAGTATTTAAATAAGTGTTTATAACTGCAAAAAAAAAAATATTTATAAGTATTTAGAATTTTTTTATATCCATGAGTGTCCGAGCCAGCTTACGTGCATCTCGACTAATCTCACGAGACAACCCACCCGACCCTACGACAGGCTGCCAACTTACCCGTAGGATATTAAATACAGGTGGCCACCATGAATTGAACCCACAACCCTTTAAAAACAAATGACTAACATATTATCAAATACAAAACAAATATTTTACCACAAAATCTAACTATTTATCAACTTTTCATACTTTTATAATGGTATGATAATTTATAAGCGAGGCAAGTCTTCGTTGCTTTGTTTTTAATTTCACAAAAAAAAAAAACATATCATATCAATGAGGATAGTTATTATATTAAAAAAAATGAGGATAGTTATGTCTATTTTATTATTTATTTTTATAATCGAAAGTCAAAGCTTTAATTTCCTATACTTAGGGACACCCGTATTGAGGAAAAAAGGATTAGCGGCCAAGTCAGCAAGTCAAAGTCATCTAGTACAATCATCAAGGACACGTTGGAAAAATTCTAGAAGGTTCCTCCACCTGAATTTGTAAGCAAATGGTTCTTGTCAATTAATTATTGTATCTCATTCATCGTTTGAAATACACTTCAAAATATATTTTATGTAGTTATCAAATACTTCAATTTTTTTTCAAAATTACTTATTTTTTAAATTAAACACTTGAAAATGCATTCCAAACACATCCTAACTCTTCTAGAATTATTGTGATTCTTTTAAACTTTGGTTTAGTGTTAGAGTCGTCATGATCAATGTCTCGTCGACAGGATTGTTCACTGTGACTAGATGATAAAGCGTTTATTGAGTTTCATGATGATTTTTATCTTGATAAGGACAAAAATTCGAGTCGGGTACTTTTGAAAAGGGTGCTTAATGAAGGTCTATGTCAGTTTGAGAAAGTGAAGTCTACCTTATGGAGGCCTCAAAGACACTTGAGAATACTATGAATAAAAGTCTTTTATCCTCTGCTTTTATCCAGCTTAGATACAAATGTTAAGGAGTGTTTGGGGTGAGGATACGAGTTACTATGGTAGGATCGGTATGACAACCCTAGAGGGGTGAATAAAGTTTCTTTAAGCTAATGAAAACTTTTTACTAATTGTGGGCCCAATTAAATAAGTTAATAAACTTTTTGCTAATAAATAATTTAAACAAAGATTCTATACAAATAAATTCAATCCAAAATAATCAAGAAACTAAAACTAACACTTTCAACCATCTATTTGATTATAATAATAAGATTGGTAAAAGATATGCAAATTTAAGAACTACCAATCAAAGTAAACATATATGACCAATTAATTTCAAGGAATAAATTTTGCAATTAATTTCATGCAATAAAATATAATAACAAATTAATTGCAAAATTAAAGTAGTATAGTGATAGAGAAATTAACACCGTAAATTTTTATAGTGGTTCGGTCAAACTCGACCTACATCCACTTTCTCAAGCGCCTCTTGGGATTTTGAATAAGGATTCACCGACTCTTTTCATGGATTAGAGCCCAACGGCTACAACGCTCTTTTTGCAAGTTCAAGAGCAAACTCAATCCTTTCCACGGATTAGGATCAAATTGTTACAACCGCTCTTTTTCGAGATCAAGAGCAACTCTTACAAAATGTTTGAAAAAAATTAAAGAACGCACTTGGAAAAATCTCTAAATAGAGTGGATTTATAAATTTTGAGCTCACAACAAATCAATCATCATCATACATAAATCTCTCTCAAGAATAAGATAAAAAGAAGAAAATTGAAGCTTAGAGAGAGCAACAATGAAGGTTTAATGAATTATGGAGGATTGAAAAATAATTAAAGTTGTTGTGAAAATTTAGGGAAGATGAAGTATTTAAAAAGAGAAAAAAGTTGTTGAAAATCACATTAAATTTGGACCATTGGATGATGTTAAAAGAAAATTTAATGGTAGAGATTTAAACTCAACTAGCGGTTAGACACAAAAAAAAATAATATTAAATTCATTTTCTTTTAAAAGATATATAATAATATTAAATTTATTTTCTTTTTAAATTCATTTTATTTTTAAATCATTTTTTTAAAAATCAGTCCAAGAATTAAATCCCATGTGTCACTTATCTATTGCTCCACTTGTCATCCTCTAGTCCTCTAGTAGGTCCACTTTGATGATTGGGCTGCCACGTCATTTGCATCGGAATTTTTCCGTTAAGCTTGTTTTGGCTATATCTTTTTCGTTTGAGCTCCAATTGAGTGATTCAAATTGCGTTGGTACCGTTGTTCCAAGCTCTACACAATGGACACTTCAAAATACTCAATTTGTTATAAATAAAAGCAAGTTTGTTATCATCAAAATATTAATTAATTTGAAATTAAGGGCAAAAAAGCCAACAACTATGAGTTGGGTTAAGAATTGAATTCAGTGTTTAGGAGCCCAATGTTGTAGGTCATCGATATTTTATACCCATGTCCATTAACTTGGTACATTGCACTCAACCCTCATCACTACCGACGCCTTTGTTGCCACTCTGGCCATCACTTTTGGTGGCCAACTTCAGCAACTAACTCTAGCAACTTCCACCAATGGCCAACTCCGGCCACATCCAACCACCACGGTCTGCAGCAAACTCCAACGACCTCCACTATTGCCACCTCCATCAACTCCAACGACCATTATTTTAAATTAATAGTACATAGTATTTTATAGTCGTCCTTTATAGTAATTTGATATTAATAAAAATTCTTTTAGCATATAACAAACCAACACACTTGAATATAAAAACACTTTTGACAAAGAGTTGTCAAACACATGAGTTTTTATTTTAAACAGTTTTTATCGTCAAAAGTGTTTAAATGAAAATGACTTTTTGAAAAACATTTTTTCCAAGTTAATCCAAATAGAAGCTTGTATCATGGCAAAAAGATAAGCATAATTTGGAGTTATAGAGGCAAAAGGAAGTTGTCGAACATATCTAGTAGAGGATTTGCGTGGACATTTATGTAATTTTTTTTTTGTGTAAATGGACTTGACTATTTGTTGACACGTCATATATAATCTTTTATGTATCATATAATTGTGAAAAAGAATATGGCCATCCATTTGTTACATATTTTTTTTGTATCAACCATGTAACATGACCATTAAAAGGGATCATTATATATAATTACATTTTGAGGAAATTTCTCCTACAATATAAATCCAATTTTTTTTGTTCCAATGAATCTAATATAATTTTGTCTAATTTAACGAGAAACGTTACATGCACATATCTGTAAAATGATTGCTTAAATTAAAAAATTTTGAAATGCATGATCCAAATGCAAACCTTAAACCCTATTTTCCAAAACTCCCAACAACGCATGTATACTTAAAAAAACAATAAAACAAAATGCAATCCACAATTTATTAAAAGAAAAAAAAGATATGACGAATTATTGAATAAAAAAAATTCAAACAAAAATAATCACCATAAAAATAGATTATTTATGTCAGAAAAAATTGCACTAGATATCTCTGACATATGAACTCAATTTAGCACCCTAAACACAAACTTTCTAACAAAGAAGAAACAACTTTACACCCCAAACACAAACATGTGAACTCCACAGACATAAACTCCACATACATATTAACTCTAGACATATGAACTCAACTCAATGCTGCAAACAATTTCTTAATGTGGTTGTGTCCAAGGTTGTGTGACATAGACGCCTTGGCCATCCTTCCTTAAAAATCTCTTATTGTGTTCTTAGTGGATGTAAAATCTCATTTAAAGGAAATGAAATGTTTCAATGTTGCAATGCTTGTTAATATGGTAAAGCACATGCTCTTCCCTCTTCCAATTTTGATTCACAAGCGAGTACAAAATTTGAGTTAACACATACAAATGTTTGGACCCTACATTAATGAAGCTTGTTGAGGGGTTTTGATACTATGTCATTTTTGTAGATGTTTTTAGCAGATTTGTTTGGATATATCATCTAAAATAGAAAAGTGATGTTATAGCAGGATTCAGTCACTTCTTAGCGATGGCTCAAACTCACTTCATTTGTCAATTTAAGGCTCTCCAATTATAAAATAGGGTCAGCACACCTAGTTCATCGAGCTTGTACTCAGTTGGGAATTAGATCGAGATACTTGTGTCCTCACACCTCACAACAGAATGGTCGTGCAGAGAGAAAACACCTACACATAGTTGAAATAGAGATGACACTCCTAGCTCAAGCATCCATGCCGTTACTTAAGAAAATGATTCTTGTCGATTATTCTATCCTCACTATATTGTGTCATCTATCCTTTTAGTTATTATATTTGTTATTTTATTTATTTCTCCGATTAACCCTAAGCCCAACCCTTACTTTGGGCAAGGATTTAGGATGTCTTGGCTTACTATACTTTTTTCCATGGGTTTGAATACTAAACACTATTCAAATCCATGGGGTACCCTTTTTTTTTTTTCTAATTTAATCTAGAAAGTTTGTTAGTTAACTTTCAGACACCACCTCTGGCGATCGCTATTAGCCAACTTCGGCCACCACCTCTGGCGACCCCCTTCCACCGACAAACTTCCGGCCACCAACTCCACTGACCAACCTCCAACCATCTCCAACGACGACTGCGACAGACCAACCTTGAAAAACATTAATAAAAATACTCTTAGTATAACGAAACAAACTTATATATAAAAACACTTTAAGAAAGAGTTGCTAAACACATGTGTATTTTTATTTTAAAAAGTTTTTATAAAAATGTTTAAATAAAAATAAATTTTTTAAAAACATTTTTTCTAAGTCATTCCAAGCATGTCATTAGGTTGCAATTGTATAATTATGTATATTTATTTAGGCTATACGGGTAGAAAGCCCTAATTTAATTAATAACATTTTCATTTTTTCCGTTGGTCAATTTAACTAGTTCGAAGACTTAGAATCATTTTTTAAACGTAAAGGTTTAAAATATTGGAAATAACTTAGCGACTATAATTGAATTTAATATTACAATACTAGTTTATTTCAATTTTAAGTTAGCTTATTATGGTAAAAAATTGATTCTTTTCGAATTAGTTAAAGTGGCAAAAGTCTATGAAATTTTATTTCAAAACTCAGTAAAATTAAAATATCAAATTATTAAAACAATAAATTAAATAAATTATAAATTTAGTCAAAATTTCTATTTCAATATTAAAAAAAAAAATTCTTCCAAATTTTTTTAGTTTATTTTAAACTTAACTATATTAAAATAATTAAGATGATAAATTTAAACTAATATAAAATCTAACTCCTAATTAAATATAAGTAAATATTTCACAAACTCAAAATTTATAAATTTGCAATTCATTCCCAGGCTTCCTAAACCTGCACACCAAACACAAGCTTCTTAAACTCAGGTTACCAAAACATGCACTCCAAATATAGTTTTTTTAAACCAGGTTACCTAAACCTCTCAGCCTAACTTCGGGTTTAACATTTCCAACCTTAAGATTTTAATCTACGTGCCAAACGCCCCCAAATAGTCTAACATTATTGAAGAAAACAGAGCTTGATCTCTTCCAAAATTATGCGCCGGTATGACCGAAAAGACCTCAAGGCCTTGCTAACAGGGTGACGAGGATAGTTGTCTCACTAATATATCTATACTTCTTGTCTAGCGGATGTAGGACACTAGTTGCACTCCCATCCTTGATCCTGGATAGGAGATTTCTCCGCAAATAATTTCAGTTTGTCTCAATTTACAATAGTAAAAGCAGTAGAAATACAAAAGATCAAATCAATGAATTCAACAACTGATGATATATTACAAATATGGTGTACTGTACATATCAATGGAATTGAACAAGAACAACTCCCGTGGAAGTTGGTTTCAATGGTTAAAATTCAGTGTTTTACAAAATCAGGTTGACTGAACTCTGAAGTGAGGCCTGGCGTTGAAGTCGATTTCTTACCGGAAGTCATTCGAAGGCATCTCTTCTGCTGCTCCTACACGTGCTCATCTTGACGTCATAAATGGAGCTGAGTGTGTCTCCATGAGTATGTAATAATTCTTGCAAACAGCAGAATCCAAGCTAAGAACAGATGATCTGATGTGAATCTAAACCACCCCACATAAAGGAAACATGATGCACATTCTTCTTCTGTCAAACACAAATATAAGGTATTCAAAATTACAGTTGAATTTGTTTCACATTTTGCTAAGCTTCTGATTATTCCAGATAAGTAATAAATTCACATTATTATTAAATGGTCAGGAAGTTAAGAAATTATATGATTTTGAATACTTTTGGTATTTAATTTATGGTTTATCAATACCTTGCTATATATAGTTAACAACTTGAAGTTCACTACTAAATCTATCCCTCTTGCTTCTGATAACTCTAGCTTTGTCGTCTCTGATTTCTAGTACCTGGTAAGAGGTATTGGAAATATTAGGGGGATATTAAGAAATGAGATTTATAAACAATAAAGAAGAATGTATAGTTATTATTATAATCTTATACTTCGTCACTTACAACATTTTGACTCCTATAGTTTATATTCAACCATATGACACCAAGAAATCATTGTAGCTTTTATAGAATATTGAGAACTAAATTAGTTCACTAATAAAAGTAAAAAAGAATAAAATTGAACAAGATAAATATAGGAACCAGAAGGTTAAATGTAGTAAAATCCAGGTATTAAAATTGTAATCTGTACAAAGAACTAAGAAGAATGTTTAGGATGGCCACATAGATCATTATTTTGCAATGAGTTCCGAATAAAATGAATCAATGAATGTATATTAATATACCTATACCAATCGTTGAATGTATATACCTATACCAATCAATGATATACATAGCCACTAGGCGTATCACATACCTCAGGTCTCGAGTGAAGAACTCCACTAGACATCCCAACATCAACTCGCCAAATGCTACAATTGTATTTGCTGCAAGGAAAAACCAAACTTTTAAGAGCATTTTGAAAAGGGTAAATGTAATCTCTTCAATGAAGACCATAACAAATTAAAACGTATAATGCCTTTATATAAAGATGAGAAAGATCTAGAGTTCATCTTCAGATGAACAATTGCAAAAGAACTTCATGTCTCATAGTCGTACCAATTTACTCCAGCCATTTGAGGAGTGTGGCCTACCACCATCGCCTTGGCGCCAATTGCTTCTAATGTGTCTTCGAGAATTGAATTTATCTGTCAAGAAACAATAATGTAGATTGTTAGGATTTGAATGCTTATGAAGTTTCAGAACAGATAAAAGAGAAAAGAAAAGGGAGAGAGAATCTGCATAGCTATGTTAGAGGTTCAGCCAATGGTCTACATCCACCTAATGTGCAGCTCTTTCACTTCTTGAAGAAAATAAGGTCAAAGTCACAAGCACTCAGTTCATTTCCCTTTTTTATATATTTTTAATAAACAAGTCAAGGGCTGTTATAGAGTATTTGTTGAGTAGGTTAATTTTCCAACGGACAATATACATTGGTTTACATTGTAACCCAACTTTCAGTTGGTTTCAACATTTGGAGTAGAGGAATGATTTGTAAAATAAATGATAGTGATAGACCCCCATTTAATAAGGTCTACACTTGCAAAAATAGGAAAGTGAAAAGGGATAGGCAAAATGATGTAATTAGTAAGGAATGAGAGTCATTATCCATGGGTGCGAGTGCGTGTGATTGTGTGGGTCCATATCTGTTAGTTGTAAAGGGAGGAGGAAAAAAAACCTCTAAAAGGGTCAGTGAGGAGGGGAGGTAGTTTCATCTTTTGGCATTTTGCTTTTTGTAGCTCTTGTTGAGTAGTGAGGAGAGGAGGGAGCTCTCTGAACTCCCTTGGTTTTGCCAAATTAGTAACTACATAATTCGAGTTATATCCAAGAGCAGAAATGAACATTTATTCCTATGTATAACCAAATTCATTAGAAAGCTTAGTTACGGATATGGTTGTTTTCTCTTAACAAAACATGCCTGTTGCAGGCTGACTGAATAAAAAGCCGAGAAGAAGTCCAAGTTTTGAGGCTTGCCTGTTTAATCTCAAATTCTTCCAAATCTGCAAAATCTCTTGAGTATAAACGATTCCATACAACACTATCATAGCCCCTTGTTGCGATGAAAGGAAAGGGACTATTACCATTTTCACCAAGGCCCTTCATCCACTGGGATACTTCCCGGTTCATCTTCTCTATGCCATATGCAACTGTGGAAGGACCAATATTCCTGTCAGACATTTCAAATTTGAACGCATAAAATATCTTGAATCAGTTTGAAAATAAGATATAGGATACTTGCAAATTGGTCTTATTAGTTTTAATCGATTATAATACATCCTCCATGGTCCAATAACAATCATCTAACTTAATATATAATTTGGAAAACCTAAGAATTATGTTTGCAACATCTACCTGTTGAGATGCCACGTTCGCAAAAAGATGAGAGAAAAATGAGGGAGTGTGTTGTACTATTTTCCAAACCATGTTAAGAAGAAACGATTTATTTTATACTACAAGGAGTGTGTTTGCTATTTTTCATTTTTGTCAAAATAAAAGCATATTACAAAAAGAGTGACAGCACTCAGTTTACCATGGTGAGGAAGAAGGCCACCATGACAGAAGACCCAGTCATTAACTTTAAGAACAACTGCGTGTTGTGCCAACTCACGTGCCAAACGACCACCGGGTTTGAACAAGATTGATCTGGCAACCACCCCTTTTTGCTTCTGACAAAAATATGAGCATAGTTGTTACCAAAAATATCCATATATGACAAGTTGAATGAAACCAAACTTGTTAGCAACATGCTACCTTAAAATGTAATCAAGCATGAGAGGACGGGGTTACACAGAGAACAAAGGTCATTTATATACTTGAAGGGGGCATTTGGAGCGGTGAGTTGGTTATTATAGTCAGTAGTTATTATAGTTGGTAAGTTATAATAGTTTTTATGTTATAATAGTCTGTATTTGGAGTGCAGAATATTTTAGTCTGAGTTATAATAGTTATACCATTTTAGTCTAGGTAGGAAATAATAAACATTGTAACAAAAAGGAAGAGGGGATGAGTAGGTCATAGTAAACACTATAGTAAAAGGGGATTTGAAATAGTAATACTATAATTAATTGTAAGTTATAATAGTTGGAAACACCAACTATTATAATTAGTGCCCCAGACCTGGAGTGGGTTATACCAACTTCAAGTTGGTGGCCCGAACACCCCCGAATGATTTTAAGAATATGATTGTATCAACACTCGTTTATATTGATCAAGATCAACGTTAAGTTTCGAAAAAGTTCAGTTCTTTTGATCAAATTGATCACCAGGCTTTAAGGTCATTTCTTGTATAGAGAAAGATGATTGTTGTTAGAAATTGAATGAATTGGATGCAGTAATTTCTATATCATTCTTATTGCTCCTGCATCAGGGCAAGGTGAGAATCGAAACATATTTCTTATGTTCAGTAGCAGTTATTCTAATTAAATAAACTAACAAAATAAGATAGATAGAAGAGCCATTTAGCACCTTCACCAAATTCATAGGACCCCAAAAATTTTGTGATTTCCTCTGATCTTTCCACCTTTCTGAGACTTGGATCCAATTAAGAAAGGCTTCCTCAAAGTGATCTCTATAGTCTTCCAAGTATTCTAAGAAATTCAGACACTCATCAAAAGCCCCAGAATCAACATATCTGAAATCCCCTTCCACATTCATTGTCTCGTGATTCCCATTGACCTGGATATCCACATTCAACAGTGATACATCAAAAATAATAAGACAACCTACAATATAGTCAGAGCTCAAGAACTATTTTGATATTTGAATTGCTTTTTTGAACATTTACATGGAGCTCAAGATGTTTGAAGCCCAAACCTGAAAGACTGCGCCACCTTGTGCTCTTGCTTGGACATCTAATGATCTCAATAAGGACAATATAGCTATTTCATCTTCTCCCCTGTCCAGTATATCTCCAAGCTGAACCAACACCTAAACCATATAAAAAAAATAGCCTTAATATTCGAGAAACATCAAAAGGGAGCATATCTAGAAGCTGTAAGGCCTTTTTTTTTTAATAGCCTGCAAACAATTTAAGCAAGGACGACATCTTCATTGGTATTGAAACCTATTTGGTGAAATAAAAAATAAATTCATATATACCTTGGGCCAAAGGAGATAATATTATACCATTTGTGAAGATATGGAGTTATGCTATACTATTTTTTTGAGTTCAACAACTTCTAGAGTAGGGGATTGGAACCTCTGACTTGTTGATGACCATAGCCGGCAAAGTTATGTTATACTAATATGAATATTATTATCTTTTGATAAAGTACTAGTATGAGTTTTGTAAACTGTGTATACAAATGAGCAATGAAGGCGCACCGTTTCTCCACCAGTCCACAAGTTCCGACTATCGGAGCCCAATACACCAGCCATCTCTAGCGCCAATCTAGTTTGTTTAAGGTCTCCATGCAAATCCCCAACTACGCAAATAGAAAACAAAAAATAGGGGAAAACAGTAAGTTCCAAATAAAATAATGGACTCAGTAGCTTGAACATATGCAAAAAGCGGAAATGCAGATTCCTGAAAGATTCAATCAAGCTGAAGAGAAACAAATGAAGAAGAAGAAGAAGAAGAAGAAGAAGAAGAAGAGGAAAATCAATTGAAATCCTCTACAGATGGTTACTAAGTTCCAGTTCAAAAAGAATACTACAACCAGAGCTTCAAAAGTTAGAAGAATCGAGAAGAGAAACTAACCAGCAACGATTCGGCGACCTGGAGCAGAGACGAAGGTGGGGGGATTTCCAGTGACGACGATAGGTTTTAAGGGGTCACTCTTAATGTAATTGTTGCGATTGAGAGAAGAAGAAGAAGGTAAGGAGGAATCGAAGAACCTGCGAGATTGTGAGGATGAAGGTGGATGAAAGGAATTCAGGTTGAGGCAGAGTGAAGCCATTGGCGTTGGATTATTCAGTGGAGAATATATGAGTGATCAACAAAATTCATATGTCTGTTACTTTGGCTCCATTAAAATCGAACTCCATAGAAAAACTGTTCTGTTTTCTCGAAGACGATGATGAGAGATAGAGTGGTAGCCACATATTTTTCTTCTCGCTTCCCTTTTTGCCCCTTTTTTCTTTTATTTTCTGGCTGACATTTTTTCGACTGCCCTTTTTCTTTCCTTTAAAATTAAAAACAATTTAATTATTAAGAAAATTTTTAAAAATTGAAAAATAAGAAACAAAATAGCAAAATTTTTAGATAATTATGATAGATGTTGATAGAAGTCTTTCAAGGCCTGATAGTAATGATAGAAGTCTATCACGATAGATGCGGATAGAGTCTATCACTGTCTATTAGTATTTTTTTTTTTTTGCTATTTTCTGTAAATAGTTTTGACATTTTTTCTATCCGCAAAAATTTCTCTAATTATTATTTCAGTAGTTCTTTTATTTTGTTTAATATTTTTTTTACATAAATATTCGTCCATAACTATATTTTATCGATAAATTTCTAAATTAAATTTTCGATTTTGGTATTTTATTTTAGTTTTTCCATGCATCAAGGTGGTACATATATATTTCTTGTATAACACGTTATTTGTATCACCTAAAACTTTATTTTAGAAATATTTAGTGACTAGTTAAATCTTACCTTTGCAAAAATATAAGAAAAAAAAAACATAGCATATTATGTGAATATATCGAAGACATTAAAATATCAATAATACCTTTTTTTAATCTCATTCCTTCAAACTTAATGAATTAAAATGTCATTTATATGAAATTAAATTTGTCAATAGTTGATTGCTTATCGAAAATAGAGAAGAAAAATAGTATTTGAAAAAAACCATATGGCATATTTATTGACCAGTTAACTCAACTACCTTTGCAAAAAAAAAAAATAAATAAATAAATAAATAAATAGCATAATGTGAATATATCGAAAATATTAAAATATTATTCATACTTTTTTTTTCCTCACGTTCCTTCAAACTTAATCCATTAGAGATTTAGTATACAATTGTAATTGGATTGCGTTGTAAAAAAAATGTGTGTTTGGAATGGTAATCAGATTATTTTACTAATATGTAATGGGAATGAGTTGAATGGTAAATAAAACTTTATTAGTCGTGTTTATTTTTTTCTATATAATGTAAATTAAATTTGTATGATTACTACAATACCCTTTCATATTTCTAATTAATTTTATGATGTCCTATTTATTCTTTTATATACTTGTTCATTTTTATTTTATTTAGTAATTAAAATTTTATTTGTAACAAAATTTAATACGTAACCCAAAGGAGGTATGATTTGAAAAAAAATATTAATTATTTTAAATTTCATTAATCTAATTCAAATTCTAATTTGATTGTGGTTTTATTTTTCAAAATAAACTCTTTTTTTTTACATGATTATATATAATTTTTAAACAAAATCTTTAATGATACAAAATCATATTATTTTTGGTTTACAAAATAACAATAACATCAGTGTGCAATCTTAAACCAAAAGGAGAAGTACTAAATACATATGGTTTAAAAAAAAAAGTCTAAGTGTGTTTGAATTTGGTGGTATGACGGTCCAAGTATTCCACATAGAGCTCTTCTTCCTCTAAGTTATTTTTAATTTTTCTTCTTTAATTTTATTTTGTGGAATTCAAGTGTAATTTAGTGGGGAAGATTTTGTTGTCTCTATTTATGTTGGGTCATCGATGACTTTTGCTTTAATAGTCACTTGTATTTTTTTAAAAAAATAGTAAAATAAAGAGGAAACGAAGGAGGAAAAAGTCAAAGCGAGAGCGAAAAGAGTTAGAAGGAAAGCAAGGGAATATCTCAAAACATGTTAGATCATTGCTCTATGCTACAGAGCAAGAGTTGGAGTGAGAGTGAGATCATACGTGTTGGAGAGCAAGAGCGAGAGCGGAATGGAAAGCAAAAGAGAAATTGATCGATTAAATCTCGAATCTAACTTGAACTCGAATTCGAGATGGGAAGAGAGAGGATAGAGAGAGATAGCTTGTTTAAAAAAATTGGTACACGAGAGGGAAGGGGGAAGGTGAGAGTGTGGTAGAGGGGGAAGGAGAAAACAGCTAAAAAAAATGATAAATAATAAAATATCAATGGAGAGAGTAAAGGGAAATGCGTGAAAAAATAGAATTGTTTTGTTATATTTGTAAATATTTTTAATAATTTTGCCATTTAAAATAATTTTTCAAAAAAAAATATAGTGTAGATCTTATATAATCTATAATAGTGATAAGAATATCTGTGTAATAAAAATAATGTAGAACTTTTATTATAAATTTATGGAAACCACTCAAGTGGGGCCCACTTTCCTAAATTACTTATATCTCACTCATCATGGACACTTCAATTAGGCTATAAAATGGCAATCCATTCTCCAGTTTTTGCAATTTAACATTGGAATGTTATTAACTTAAAATATAATCATAGATTATTTTAAAGAAATAATAATAATAAAAAAAAAGAATTAATAGAGAAGTTTTAAATATGCCACATACATGTGTTGGTAGAAAATTGGAAAAACAAAAATTAAAAATTAAAGGATCCAATGAAAACATGGTTATATTTTATTTTTTCATCTATGTATTTGGTAGGATACCAAAAATAGGATTATAATTTAAATAATTATCTTTTTTTAAAATGTTGTAGTTTTAAATATTATGCTGACTATAAATTATTACTAACTAATTTATTTTATGTCAAAAAAAAATTGTATAATTATGATTTTATAATATTATATAATTTATAATACATTACGCAATATATAATTTAATTAAAAAATAAATTGAGTTTATAACATGATATATTATATTTCTATCTTTTTTTTTATTTAATGTAATTCTGCATTTTAAAATTTAAAATTTAGATATCTAAAAATATAACAATATTATTTTAAGAGTTGAATCTAGATGGTGTCAAACACATATTTCTTAAATTTAATGAATTTAAACATAAAAATAGAATTTAGATGGTCTATTTTTTTTTTAATTATTATTATTATTAGTTGTCCCAAACATAACCTAAACCTCTTAAATACGTAAACTGCAATTAAAAATAGGAAAAAAGAAATTTAAAATGCTTAACACAAATACAAATTATTGGCTGAAACGTACTAACAGAGTCCACTATATCAATTAATGCCAAGTTCAAAATAACTTACCATCATTTTCAAATAAAGTAGTTAAAGATAAAGGTATACGCAACCAAATTTGAAATACACGATGTTACAGTAAACTTAAGAACATTAGAGATAAATATAAAAAAATAAAGCACGAACAAAATACAGAATTTGGTAACTTGATTCCGTGCAATACTACCTACGTCTGGAACAATATGCTTATAAAAGATAATTTCACTAATATATAGTCACAGGATATAACAATTTCTGGGAACGTCTAGAGTTTTTTCTTTTATAAGTAACGATTACAAAGAGGTTTGTTGAAAAGTTAACTAACTCTTCTTTTAATTTTTGTTTTAGTTATTACCAAGAGAAGCAGAGGAACTTCAAATTGTTTCACAAGATATAACAATTTCTCCACCTTGAAATAATGTTGGATTCCGAAACTTCTTCTTCCAGATATTTATTTTCTAGTTCGATTAACTACTTGGAGTAGATCTAGGTAATGCTCTAATTTTGCTTTTGTTACTGACTTTGTTAAGAAATCAGTTGCGTTCTTTTCTGTGTTGACTTTTGTGACTACTACTGTGCTTTTTTCTACTATATCTCTGAAAAACTGTAGTTTAACATCCATTGTATTTAGATCTGTCATGGAATCATTGATTTTTTGTCTAATGAATTGCACTTTGACTGTCACATAGTAACTCCACCTAATTTTGTTCATAGTCTAGTTTACTGATTAGTCCTTGTAACCATATGGCTTCTTTTATTGCTTCTGTGGTGGTTATAAACCCGGCTTCAGTGGTTGAAAGGGCAACCATTGACTATAGGTTAGATTTCCAGCTGATTATATTGCCTCCAAATAAGAAGGTATAGTCTGTGAGTGATCTTCTTCGGTTTAAGTCACCAACAAAGTCAGAGTCTACAAATCTTTTAATATAAGTTTTGTAGAATTAGGTGATTTATATAGTAGGCCCCTGTTAATGCTCCCAACTAGGTAACGAAGCACCCATTTAGTAGCTTCTCAATGTGCTTTCCTTAGATTGCTTATATACCAACTGACTAGGCTTAAGCAGTGGGCTAAGCTAGTCTAGTCTAGTGCAAACCATTAGATACATTAGGCTGCATGTTGCACTTGATAGGGAATTTTACTATTTTTATGTATGTCTTCTTCAAGCTTTGGTGAGTCATTAGCTTAAAGCTTGAAGTGTTGAACTAGTGATGTGCAAACTGCTTTAACATTAGACATGTTGAATATGGTTAGGATTCTTTTAGTGTATTTACTTTGAGAGATAAAGAGTTTTCCCTGGATCTTTTTATGTCAATCACCACCCTTAGAATCCTATTAGTTGGACCTAAGTCCTTCATTTCAAATTCAGAGCTTAATTGCTCTTTAATCTGTTTTACTTCATTTTGATCTCTCCATGCAATTAGCATATCATCTACGTATAGTAGCAAGTAGACTAGGCTTTTATCTTGCTTTTCTGAAGTACACACAAGCATCATACTAGCTTCTGATAAAACTTATTTTGTTCATATACTCATCACAAGTTTATACCAACACCTAGGGGCTTGCTTAAGGTCATATAAGGATTTATTTAGTTTACATACCCATTTTTCTTTGCCTTCAACTTTAAATCCCATATGCTGATCCATGTAGATTTCTTCATTAAGCTTTTCATGTAGGAAAGTTGTAGTCACATCCATATGTTCTAGTTCATAATTATCACAAGCCACAATTGCAAGTAGCAATCTGATTAAGTGTGTTTGACTACAGGGGAAAAGATTTATGGATAATTAATACATTTTTTATGTTTAAATCCATTGGCGATTACCCTGCCTTTATATCTTACTTTTTCATTGCTATTACCTACCAATTTCTTCTTGAAAATTCATTTACAAGGAATGAATTTTTTGTTAGGTGGGAAGGGCACTAAGCTCCATGTACGATTCTTTTGTAAAGAGTTCATTTCACTCTCCATGTTGGGTTTTATGTCCTAAAACTCATGGTTTGTAAACACTGAACGTTTTTCTACTATCAGTAATGTTGTTATCGAGGTTATTCAGTAAACTTGTTATTGAATATGTGAATTGTTATTAATATAACCCTAAATCCAATAAACTAAGAACTCATGGCTATAGTATGAATACTTGAACTATATGTGGAGACATAAAAGTAGATCAAGTTCGAGTAAATAGCCAAAACGGTGTATAGTATAGGGATTAGGTTGGGTACCTTATCTTGGGGACACTCTTGAATGCGACTCACTTTGTATTTGATACAAACGATGTGACACTGAATTGTTCATGTGGAGACATGTGAGTGGGGGTGTTCTATGCAATGAGTTTGTATAAGACCAAACCACGAAATAGTCATTGTTTCTTTATAACGCCATTTACTATTAACACTGACTATTTCAACTAGATGACCTAGGTAACTCGATCTCAATCCTAAGCTAATTATGAAATCTTGTTTATTCGAGATTATCCTTAAATCTGCATGGGTGAGAGTGGCCCGAGTTCGCCGACTTAATAAGCCTCCCATTTCAGGGGTAAGACCGAGTAAATAGCTGGGGGCGTGTTCTACAAGACGAAATTCACTCCTACCCGACTTACTGTTAGTAGATAGGTTGTTCCCTTAAGTGCTGACTCCAAGTCTTGAACAAGGGGTCACACCTTCTCATTGGCTCGAAAGGGACTTAGTTTAGTGGTTGGATCACAAACCAATTATTCATTAGAGGATCAGTAGGATTGAAAAAACAAAAATGTAGCAATCCAGGGATAAAACGATAATTGAGCCAGCTGGAATTACGAACAACTTGTGAAGTATCGATTTACTGATTGTGGTTATATCAAGTGGATTGAAATATATCTACAGTGGGAGAGTGCAACTACGGGCTTTAGTGGAGTCTTCCGTTAGTTAACGAATGTTGGTTAACTAGGTTAAAGAGTTTGACCGGTTAAGCTTAGATCGTTGGAGCTCATGATCTGTAGGTCCATGAGGTCCCTCTACTAGCTCACAGATGGACTAAATCTTAGATTAGTGTGGTGAAAGACTTTGAATCATTCAAAATCTAATTAGGGAGTAAACGTTATTCTTATTCAATACTTAAAACATTTAATTGTTTAGTTTTGAATTAAACAATAAAGAGAACTAAAAATATTTAAATACGATTTAAATATTAAAAAATATGAATATGAATTCATATTCGAAAAATTAGTTTTTTGGAAAAGTCGGGATTGGTATGAATATACTATTATTTTAATATTTGATATTAAATTAAAATTATTTGTAATTATTTAAAATTGATTTTATAAAATTATTGATTTTATTTTATTTTTAATTAATTTTATTTAAATATAAAGAATCAAAAATTAAATTGAATTTTGGAAATTCAATTTAAAAGTAGAAAAATGGAAATTCAAAAGGTAGAGAACTCCACTTGCGTGAAATGGGTTTTGTGTTTCTCCAATTTGTTGACACTAATCCCACTCAAAATTGCATCAATTTGTTGTCAAATTTTTGTTTAATCTTAATGCATGTTATATTGGCTTTTTGGCCCTAAATCTCAAATTAATTAATTTTAATTAATTAATTAATTAATATTTTGATGATAACAAACCTGCTTTTATTTATTAACAACTTGAGTGTTTTGAAGTGTCTATTGTGTAGAGCTTGGAACAACGGTTCCAACGCAATTTGAATCACTCAAATCGAAGTTCAAACGAAAAAGATATGACCGAAACAAGGAAAAAATACCCAATGTCAATGACATGGCAGCCAAATCATCAAAGTGAACCTACTAGAGGATGACAAGTTGAGTAATAGATAAGTGAAACATAGAGCTTTTAATTTTTTGTTGGATTTAAAAAGAAAATAAATTTAATATTATTATTTATGTTTGTGTCTAACGGCTAGTTGCTTTTAAAAGAAAATGAATTTAATATTATTTTATTTGTGTGTCTAACGGCTAGTTGAGTTTAAATCTCAATCATTCAATTTTCTTTTACCAACATCTAATGGTCCAAATTTTATGTGGTTTTCAACAACTTTTCTCTCTTTTTAAACACTTCATTTTCTCCAAATTTTTACAACAATTTTTAAACACTTCATCTTCTCCAAATTTTTACAACAATTTTACATCTTTTTACAATCCTCCATAGTTCATTAAGCTTCCATTGTTGCTCTCTTTTCAAGCTTCAATTTTATTCTTTTCATCTAATTCTTGAGAGAGATTTATTGTATTGTGAGGATTGAATTGTTGAGTGCTACAAATTTGTAAATCTACTCTTTGAGAGAGTTTTCCTCATCTTGTTCTTCATTTTCAAACTTTTGTAAGGGTTGCTCTTGATCCCGGAAAAAGAGTTGTTGTAACGGTTTGATCCTCAACCGCGGAAAGGATCGGGTTTGTTCTTGTGCCCGGAAAAGGAACATTGCAGCGGTTCGACTCTAACCCGTGGAAAGAGTCAAGGTTTCTAGTGACATACCCAAGAGGACCTTGGGAAGTGGATGTAGGCAGGTTGTGCCGAACCACTATAAATTTTCGGTGTTATTTTCTCTATCCCTCTCCTTTTTAATTCTGCAATTAATTTGCTATTATAGTTTATTGTTTGAAATTAATTGCAAAATTTATCCCTTGAAATTAATTGGTCATATTTGTTTACTTTGATTGGCAGTCCTTAAATTTGCATATCTTTTACCAATCTTATTATTGGAATTAAATAGGGTACTTAAAAGTGTTAATTTTAAATTTTTGATTATTTTGGATTGAATTCATTTGCATGAAATTCTTGTTTAAATTATTTGTTAGCAAAAAGTTTATTGATTTTCTTAATTGGGCCCACATTAGTAAAAAGTTTTCATTAGCTTAAAAAAACCTTATTCACTCCCCTCTAGGGTTGTCATACCGGTCCAACATGTTAATTCTCTATAAATAAAGGATTAAAAGGTTGAAATTGAGGTTTGAATTTTTTTTTATTAATGGTTAATTAAGCTCAAGATTCCCAAAAATATCATACTCTCTCAAACACCAAATCACCCTAGAATTCACCACAAATTTGGATCCCATCATCCAATCTAAGGCTAGAGAATAGTTGAGAAGACTCTTGTGGTGGTCTACAAGCTATTAGTGATCAATTCCATCAAGAATCAAGGGAGAATTTCAAGCTTCAAAAGTTGTAATTCTAACTTTCAGTTTTTCCCTTTTCTTGATTCATGTTTGTCCTTAAAATTGAGCATGTTAGAGTGTAATTCGTTCCAATTCGTTTATGCATGTTCGTATATCTATCACACCATGGCTACTAGCCACTTAGGTTTTTTGTTACTTGACATAGCTTCTTCAAAGTTTTGAGGCTCTTCATCAAATAAGTTCTTAGCTATATTGGCATAGTCTGTAACAGAATCAACTTGAACATATCTAGTTGAAGGCCTTATTTCCCTTCTTCTTCTATTGTGAGGGAGTAATCAGTTAGGTTCTCAGGTTGACAACTCTGGACCATGTTCAGCCTGTTTACTAGTTTCTATTTCAGGGACTTATGGGCTCAAGTCCTCCTTGTTGGTTGCATCACTTTCAATTCTAGTTAGGAGCTCCACCTAAGAACTAGTATGAGTTTCATTTGGTGAACCTTCAGCTGGCTGTTTTTCCTTTTCAAATGTCATGTATAACTTTTCTTCTCTGAAAATCACATCTCTACTGATAATGTTTCAATTAGAACTAAAGTCCCATAGCTTAAAGCCTTTAGTTCCTTGAAGATACCCTACAAACATGCACTTTAGGGCACTAGACTCAAGTTTACTTTTGCCTTACATGTATAGATGTTGTGCATCCGAAGGCTTTTAAGTTTGATAGATTTGGAGGCACACATGTCCACATCTCTTCAGGTGTTTTCATTTCAGTAGAAGTGCATGGAGTCCTATTCACAGTATAGGTTGCTAAAGCTAAGGCCTCTGCCCAAACTACTTCATTTAGTCTAGCTTCTGATAACAAACACCTTACTATCTTCATATTGTTTCTACTACCCCATTCTGTTGGGGTGTGTAGGGAACTATTTTATGCACAATTATTCCATGTTCATTATAGAAATTATTAAACATATTACTCAAAAACTCAAGGCCATTATTTGTTCTAAGAGTTTTAACCTCCTTTTCACTTTGGTTTTCTACTTTTGCAACCAATTCTTTGAATTTATCAAAGATTTGATCTTTAGATTTTAACAAATAGGTCCATACCTTTCTAGAGTAGTCATCAACTAAGGATAGAAAGTACATGGAGTTGCTCCAAGAAGGAGTTCCTGCGGTCCCTATACGTCAACATGAATATAGTTAAGCTTCTCCTTAGAGGTATGAATTCCCTTTGTGAATTTGAGTCTCTTAGGTTTTCCATAGTCACAGTGCTCATAAAAGTTTAGTCTTTTGGTGCCTTTAGCTTGAATCAAGCCTTGTTTTGATAGTTCAACCAGCCCCTGTTCACGGATATGAGAGAGTCTCTTGTGCCATATTTCAAAATCACCTGATTTATTTGCTTAAGGCAGCAGAGCTATGTTAGGGAAAGACATATTCATTAGGTAGTTTAGGTCACTTACTCTTTTCCCAAGTAGAATTATTTTTCCAACCCTCTTAATTTGTAGTTCATCCTTGTTACCAATGAAGTAACAATCTTGATTAGCTAGCATTCCCAAAGAGATTAGGCTCCTTCTAAGTTTAGGTACATGTCTCACCTCCCTTAGAAGTATTTCTCTATTGTCCTCAAGTTTTAGACACACAAACGAACCAATCCCATAACTTTATAGTTATGATCATTCCCCATGTAGATTGAGTCTCCTTCCCATGTTTTGTAATCTACAAACCATTCTTTTCTAGAAGTCATGTGATAAGTGCAACCTAATTCTAAAACCCAGTCTTCTTTCTCCTCGGTCTTATTTTCCATGGGCTTCAGGTGAGTTGTTCTTAAAATTTCAGTGTATTCCTAAGAGTTTTCACCCACTGAAACATTTCCTTTGCCATAATCTCTTGGTTTTATATTATCATTCCTTCCATAATCTTTGTTTTGTTGTAGTAATTTATGCCATCTATCACCACGTGCCCGAGACGACATAGAGCAGCCGACGTCCTTAAAAATGGTTAATTTTAAAAGAAAATAAAAAGGAGTCGCCACCAATCTTTTTTTACGGTGTGATTGGACAACGAAATAAAGTTAACAATATTTTAATAAAAATAAATATAAATGGTTTGCGAAAAATAGAGTCGGGTTCGCGAGTCATTTGTGTATGGTGAAGGTGTTAGCACCCCACAACACCCGTTTAGAAAACGGTGACCAAATTTTAAATCTTAAATTGAAAATTATTCTTTAAAGAAAATCAATTGGGGAAGAAAAAGTTTCAAAACAAATGTCTTATTTTACCTCTCATTATTCCAATATTTGAAGTAATGATCCCATAAGTGGAAAACTTTCCATAAGAATAGCCTTTTAATAAAAGATTTTTTTAAAAACATTAGTTAAATTCATTTTTTCTTGGGATCAAATCTCGGACTCCCAAAGATGTGATCCCTCACCTCAAGAATTCTAAGAAATCGGACTCCCAAATTTCCTAGATTCCGTCTTAGAAATTTTTTTTAGGAAAACGGCCTTAAAACTAAGTTTTTAGAAAAACTTATTTGGAAACCTTTTGAAATAATATATTAATTTTTCAATGTTCAAAAATACAAAAAAAGTGCAATTAAAAATTATATATTTAAATGCCTTTAAAAGAGTTTTAATAATAAAAAGGTTTAAAAACTTAGAGAAATGTTAACTAGAAATTAAAATTAATTTAAATGTGAATATTACATAAAAAAATATAATTTAAGAAATATAATTTAAGAAGTATAATTTAAGTTAAATAAACACAAAATGACATATTAAAAATTTAATAAAAACATATTGGAGATCGACCCCGGACTCCCAACGAATCAACTCCTCACCTCAAGAATTCTAGAAAATCGGACTCCCAAATTTTCTAAATTCCGTCGTCGGATATTATTTCTTAAAAAAATATGAATTTAAAAGATGAATAAACAATGAAATTTACATACTAGCAAGCATAAAATAAAATGAGAGCATATAAATATATCAAGTAAAATAACAAAATAACTTATCTAAAAAAAGATAACAAATTAAAAATCACAAGAATTATAAGTAAGTAATAAGTAATATTGAATAAGAAAATATATTAACAAAAATAGTAAAACAAAAGAATTATTAATAAAACAAACTAAATAAAAAAAGGGAAATTTTTATAAATAAAAAAAAATGTCAAACTATTTACATAAAATAGCAAAAAAAATACTGATAGACATTGATAGACTTCTATCAGTATCTATCAGTGATAGACTTCTATCATTTCTATTGCTGATAGATCCTGATAGACTTCTATCAGCGTCTATCACAACTATTTAAAAATTTTGCTATTTTGTGTAAATAGTTTATCTTATTTTTCTGTTTTTAAAACTTCCCCTAAAAAAAATTAATAATAATAATAATAATAAAGAAAAAAGAACTTGCGTGCCACTTATGCAACAACGCATATTTATAAAAAAAAATTAAATTTTGAAAATGATGGGATGGACTACATCCTTTTTTAAAATAATAATAATAACTTTTTATATATGTTTTGAACCCTTTTTTTTTAACTCCTAAAAATTCAATTTTTTTTTGTAAATCTCTCTCTTTCACCTTTTAAACCCTCCTTTCTCTTTCTTCTTCAATTTTCTCTCGTTTTCTTCTTCAACTTAAGCTTTTCTCTCTTCTTTTCCAACTTCAAATTTTCTCCTCTCTTTTAACATGTTGGCTAAATTTTTTTTTGTAATCACAAGAGAACTCACTCATTCTAAGGTATGCTACTCTCATTTTTTAACTTTCATTTTTTTTTTTTTTTTTGCTTGATGAACACGAAAAAAACAATAATAATAATAAATAAAAGAAGAAACAGCAATAGTAGATTCAATACAAATGCATATAGAAATAGATAAATATCACATGATAATAAAATAAAAACAAAAATAAAAGGGAAGAAATAATAGCCACAATTTTTTTTCTTATAACCTTTTCTTTCTCTCTATTTTTTTTAGATGTAAGAGAGAAGAAGAAAGTTGAAAGTTTGAATCCGAACAAGGAGCCGCTCGTTGTATGAGATTCGGATCCTTGGGGCAAAAAGCCCTACCAAATGCAACCTCCAACTAAAACTTGGACTCTTCTTAACATTGGATTTTCGAATGGCTGAGAGGCTTTTACTGATTTTTTGTTTTTGTTTTTTTTTTTGTGTAAAGCTCACTAACTTATTCTCTGTCTCTCTAGTTTTTTTTATATATATATAAAATGGGGTTAGGGTTTTTTGGAGAGAAAATGAGATTTTGAGGTTGTGGATGGAGGCTCTTATTTTTTTAGGGTTTCTCTCTCTTTGCTGAAGAAGAAGAAGACTTTATTTGCCAAAAAAATTTCTCCATTTGCCATAAATATTTACTGGCTAGTTTTTTTTTTTTTTAAATTGAAATAAGGCCAAACTTGGCTTACATCTCAAAAGGGCATGGAGCCTTTGGCATCCAAAATTAATTTTAAAAAGTTCTTTTTTGTTTTTTTAACCAAATTAGCTACTTTAACTAAGCCACATAAAAGTTAAAAAGAAGCAAAAACAAGCTTAAAAAATGTGATAATTATCAAATAAATTTGTTTTAAAAAAATGGTAAAATTAACATAATAATTAAAAATATTTATATAAAACCGGATTAAAATAGGTTGCTACACCATGGTCTCTCTGCTTTCTTGAATCTCGTTTATAGGGTTTCCTATTCTCGGGACAGTTGAAATGCCCCTCATTGTGATAAATGAAGCATTTCAAGGGAGGTCTGTCCTGATTATTTCTCTGTAGGTCCATTAGGTCCCCTTCCTAGCTCGTAAAGAATATTGAGGAAATTTATTCTTGGATGAAATTTGAAAAGTTCAAATTTACTAAGGAAAAAGTATAATGTATAATGGTACATTATAATATAAAGTTTATTTTACAAATTAAACTTTATAGTATAAATATAATTTTGGATATGATTCAAAGTTAATTTGTAAGAGAATTAAATATTTGAAATTGTTCAAATATTATTTTAATATAAATTAGATTTATATTAAAACTATAGGTTAAAATTAATGCGCATTAGATGTACATTAAAACTATAGATTATGAGAGAAATGTATTTGAATTTGATTCAAATGCAAGTTAAAATTAAATATTTGATATTTAGTTTGGTAATTAATTAATTAGAGAATTAATTAGTTATTTAATTTAATCTAATTTAATTAAATTTGATTTAATTAAATTAATTGAATTAAAACTATAGGTTATGTGAGAGATGTTCATTTAAATATGATTTAAATGAATTGGTTAATTAAATTAGATTTAATTAATTATTAATTATTAATTTATTATTAATTATTAATTTAATTAATTAATTTAATTAATATTAAATTAGTTGTAACTCCCACGTAGGGGAGTTACTTAATACGTGGGATAACACCCACGTTTCCCATTTTCTCTCGCTTCCTTATATAGCATCTCTCAACAAAAAATTCTCTGCGTTTTTTTTCCTTGCCAAAAAGGTTCCCACAAACCTTTCAAAAGATTCAGAGAAAAAGAAGGTCTCCAAGTGGTGGTGACACGTAAGTTTTTTCTTCTCTCATTTTTTTTGTATTCTATATGCTTAACCTAGATTATTTTAGGTTTTTTTTTTACCAATATAGAAGTATTTGAAAAAAAATTTAAATTAATTTTGAGATAGGGTTCTGATATGTTTCCGCTGCACTTGGGTTTTAATCCCAGCAGAAACAACCCTAAAAAAAATTCTACATTGTTGGGATTATTGCCTAAATCTCATGGGGTCTCCTAATTTTGTAAAGTGTACATGATGATTTATTTATTCATTTAATAAAATAAGATGTATTTTATTTGATCTTTAGATCGATTTTACTCAATCCAATAAACTAAGATCCTAAGTTATTAAATGTAGCTTGAACAATATGAAGTAGACATACAAGTGGATCTTGTTCAAGTTATAACCTAAATGGTCTGCAGTATATGAATAAGGTCAGATGCCTTATTCTGGTAACACTGCAGATACGACCCACTTTGTAACTGTTACATGAGTTGTAAAGTGTTACAAATAATTTGATCCAAATCGTTCATGTGAAGACATGCGAGTGAGGATATCCTGTACAAAGAGTTTGTACAAGATCGGACCGCGAAATGATTATTCTCACATTATAACACCGTTAACTGTAGAGACTAATATTTCATAGGATGACCATAAATAACTCGATCTCAATCCTGAGTGAGTTATGAACTTTTATCTATGAAGGCAGTCCTTTGATTTCTATGGGTGAGAGTGGCCTAAGTTGCCGACTCAATAGGCCTACCATTTTGGGGACTTGTTCGAGTAGAGAGCTGGGAATAGCTACACAAGATGGAGTTTACTTCTTCTCGCTTTCAAGAAAAGTAGATAAACTGCTCCCTTAAGTGCTGACTCTGGGGCTTGAACAATGGGCTCACCCTCTCGTTGGCCTGAGAGTGATTTGTTTATGGTAGGACCATAAACATATTGTTCATTAGAGGATCAGTGGGGCTTAAGGAAAAAGAAGTGATTGCAGGGGTAAAACGATAATTTTGACCCAATTGTGATTACGAGCAATTTGTAGGGTCGACTTATTGATGACTGGTTATATCCGTTGGACACATAAATATATCTACAGTGCGAAGAGTGCAACTGTGGGTCTTTAGTGGAATGACCCGCAGTTAATGAATCTTGATTTAATTAATTAAAGAGTTTGATTAATTTAATCTCGATTCATTAGAGCTTTTAATCTGTAGGTCCATTAGGTCCCCTTGCTAGCTTACTAAGGATAAAATAAGATTAAATTATTTTGGAATAATTCTGAATTGTTCAAATTATTTAAGGGAATTATATATTAATAAAGATTACTATAAAGTATAATATGTGATATATATTATACTCATCATAAATATGATTTATGATTAAACTAGATATTAAGAGAAAAAGCAATATTTGAATAAGATTCAAATATTAATGTGAATTTGATTCATATTAAAACTTTATATAAAATTAGAGTGAATGTGGTTCATATTAAAACTATAGTTTATAAGAGAGACATGCATTTACATATGATTTAAATGCATAAATGCATAAATGTGTAATTAATTAATTGTTAATTAATTTATTATTATTATTATTTAAATTTAATTAATTAATATTTAATTATATTATATATATTAAATATGATTTAACAACAACAACAACAACAACAACAATAATAATAATAATAATAATAATAATAATAATAATAATAATATTCTTATTATTAAAATAACTCACATGCATAATTGTAGAGGAGCGGAGATAGTGGAGTGAGGGGAAGTTATTCCCCTCACATATTTTTTTGTTCTTGAATAAAGGGTTTTTGAAGTTTTTTTTAGAAACCTGGTTTTGAAGAATCACTCTCTTAATTTACTTCTCTCTGCCTTGCCAAAAAGTTTCAGAATACCACCATTATAAACCTACCCTTGAGATATAGCACAAAAACTCATTTTGGTGGTGTTCTTCAAAGGTATTTTTGCTTAACTAATTATTCTGTAAAATTTAGACAATGTGATCAATCGCTTTTGCAATTGGAATTCAATCCCTTTATACACAACCTAGAAAAGGAAACAAATCAGACGTGACATCAGGTATGAGAAATTTTTGTTAGAGTTGTATAAGATAAGTGGGATTGACCCGAACCATCTAGACCTCATTTTAAGATGTCTATACAACTTTGGATCGAGAGTTCCTACCTATCTGATAAGAAATGACCAGGAGCTAAGTTTCTTTTTAAATGGGGAGGATGCATGTAGGCCGCCTATCTATTTATCAACAAGCGTTAGGTATGGATTGGGAAGTGACATGAAAAGCCCTGATTGCTCATACCAACCAAGTTTTCCATATAACTTAGCCCAAGAATACCCACCCCCTTATCACCTGGAACCACCTTCTGCTGATGAATATTTTCCCGAACCAACTACTTATCACCCCGCACCACCTTCAGTTGATGAATATTTTCCACCATAAGATGATTTATATTGTCATGTATCTTCACTAACCCCCTTAACCAATAACGTAATCCCGTATGACTTAGATGACGATAGTTTCTACCTTGATCCCTACAATTTTGAACAAGATGGTCCGTTGTCCTCGAGATATGGTACGGGACAGAAAAATGTTGGTGAAGAGATTTATGTGGATGAAAATGAATTTGAGGAGGATGGTGGAGACTATGAATGTGACGAAGAGGATGTAATAGGGTTTGATACTTATCAATCAGATGATGATTCTTATCAATTACCTACGGATAACGACAGAGATGGTGTTGAAGAGTTTGAGGAGGATGGCGATCAGGGATATGTCAGTGATGACTCAATGTTGGTTGGAAATAGTTCTGCACAGCCCGGTATGTCTATGGCTGAGATGCCTATCGTTGTGACAAATTAGGTATTCGGTAATGATGCTGTTGAGATTGAGCTTGGACAGATATACCTTTCAAAGGAAGAGCTTGCGTATTCTTTGTCGTTCTTTGCCATGCGACAGAATTTTGAAACTCAGGTTCACAAATCCACAAAGTCATTGTTAGTTGTCAAGTGTAAACATGAGATGTGTGGATGGAGGATTAGGGCTCGAAAGCTTAAGGATTCTACATTTTTTAAGATAAGTAGGTATACGAATGTTCATACTTGCTCTCGCCAACTAATGGATCATGACCACCAACAAGCCAGGAGCAAGGTAATAGGACATTTAATTAAGTCCAAGTTCACTAATGTCAGTAGGGTGTATAGGCCTAAAGATATAATGCAAGATATTCGTGAAGAGTATGGTGTGAGCATCAGTTACAAAAAGGCTTGGCGATCAAAGGAGGAGGCTTTAATACTTGTTCGAGGTAGGCATGAGGATTCATTTGGCCAATTACATGCATATGGGGAAGCACTAAAGATAATGAATCCCGGTACATTATATGAGTTGAAGCTTGACGACGAAAAATATTTCAAGTATGTGTTCATGGCATTAGGTCCATGTATCAGGGGTTTTTTGAACTATATGAGACGTGTTCTTGTCGTGGATGGGACACATTTACGTGGAAAGTTTAAGGGTGTCATGCTAAGTACGAATTCAATCGATGGGAATGGACAGATATACCCAGTTGCGTTTGTTGTGGTTGACGGCGAGACGGATGCTACATGGACATGATTTTTTTAGACGGTTAAGCATGCCATTGGGGTCGTTACAGAACTTGTAATTGTATCGGACAGGAAACCGAGTATTGGCAAGTCCATCCGCATTGTATTCCCTTCTGCATTCCACTGTTTCTGCATACACTACCTAAGCCATAACCTGAACAAGCATTTCAAGAAAGAAGTCATCCTCCCTGCCTTCTTTCTAGCAGCCAAGGCATTCCGCAAGACCGGTTTCCAAGCATAGTGGGCCAAGATTCGGCCGATTAAAGGGCCAGCTCAATACTTAGAGGAGATCGGATTCGAACGATGGGCTAGGGCATTTCAGTGTGGCAAGCGATTTGATCAGATGACGACAAATGCTGCTGAAAGCCTGAACGCCCTTTTGAAGGATGCTCGGACGCTACCAATTACCAAGTTCCTTGATCACATACGAGGTTGGTTACAAGATTGGTTTTACCAGCGTCGGGAGTATCATGCGGGCATACAGTCGACGCTTACTGACTATGGTGAGGAATTAATTTCTAAAGCGGGACTTAAATCAAGAAGACATGGAATTCGGCCGATCGATCGTTACAGATATGAAGTAACCGACAGTCACCTCAGGGGTATTGTTGACTTGGAAGCAAAGACGTGTACATGCAAAAAGTTTGATTACTATGAGATTCCTTGCTCTCATGCAATTGCTGCCGCCCGAGCCAGGAACATCGATCCGTATGCTCTCCCGCATATCACATACAGTCAGCTTACGGTGGATATTCAAAATCAATATTTCTGGTTGGGCCTATGTCCGAGTGGAAGCGACCAAACAACTATGAAGAAGTTGAGATATTGCCACCAATGAGGGTTGCACAAGTTGGTCGTTGTCAGGAGATTCGAATCCCCTCTGCAGGTGAGGTCGTTCAAATTCATAGATGTCGAAAATGCGGTCAGAGAGGCCACAACCAGAAAGCCTGCAGACAACCACTTCGAACGGTTTAGATTAATTTTTTGTGCAAATTTGAATAACATTCATTTATCATTTTTTCCCCAAATTTCCAATCAATCCGTTCTGGTATGTATAAATATGTTTATAGATGAACAATTAATTCATTCACGAAAATTAAGTTGTCTGTATAACTGTCACCTCGAGGGAATTCGAAACAATTGAAAATGATTGTTGGGAATAAAGGAAGGAACAATAAAGGTGTTACCCACATTTTGTGAAATTTCCCGTAAAGGTTGACTTTGGTCAACATTTACGAGAAATTTCTCGTAAATGTTGACCAAAGTCAACCTTTACAGGAAATTTCACAGAATCGACTGAATAATTAGATGACCTTCTGTCAAATTTCCCGTAAAGGTTGACATTGGTCAACCTTTACGAGAAATTTCTCGTAAAGATTGACCAAAGTCAACCTTTACGGGAAATTTGACAGAAGCGAATATTGCCCCTTCTTGTATGTTTCCAAGTCTATGTTCATTGTATGAATAGAATTATATTTCAAACATTTTAATTATTTGTTCATTTTGTTCGTTTTAGTGTTCGAAATTACCTTTTTCCTATGTTTGAGGGGAGTTGTTTGCAAACTAATATGTGCAAAAAAAAAGGCGATACATATAAAAATAATCTCATATATTAGTAAAATGCTCTGTTCTTAAATATTTGTACAGCAAATTGACATCTAAAAAACGGTATATTGTCCTGAGTCAGGGTAGACATGGATGACCCCGTGACAACATACTCAAAAAATTTAGCACAGAAAATCCCATAGTCCCCACTACCCATTTGTTGTGGCACATTTTGGACTCGTTCGACAATCGATGGATCAAGCGGGAGGTTTGGCCAGACCACCATTACCCCACACTTCTAAAGTAGTGTTGGAATGACTGTTCGCATGAACTCCAAGTGACCCTCCAGCTCCAGTCGTGTTGTCATTGACCTCAGTGAGTCCCAAACTAGCAGTTTACCGGCAACTAGGTCAATCTTCACCAAGATCCAGTGGAGGTTCAGTATGTTGTATGGCATGTAGACTGCATCAACAACTGCCCAGGAGATTGTGTAGTCTGTACCTTCTCCCATCACGTACTTCAATAGGCTGCTATCCTTCTCCCAAGTGTACGTTATCACTCGGTCCAGTCGTTTTCACTCACTATATAGTTTACTCGGTTTGCGAAAGAAGTTCCGTAGAAGAAATAAAAAGTCATAAAACCATAAATTCATAATTCATCTATTATTGCATGATACGTAATATCAATCAGTTAACAATAACTAACCGTAACCACCTGGTCAGCTGTCGTAAAACTGTGCGCAAGGTCGACATGAGATTTTCCAT
This sequence comes from Lagenaria siceraria, assembly GCA_002890555.2. Classification (NCBI taxonomy): domain Eukaryota; kingdom Viridiplantae; phylum Streptophyta; class Magnoliopsida; order Cucurbitales; family Cucurbitaceae; genus Lagenaria; species Lagenaria siceraria. Next base: position 16,621,417 of record CM016487.1, read on the forward strand.
AAACGAGCTTGTTCCACAGAAATACGAACAAGAGATCCATCGTCTGCAATTTTCTCGTTTATCCATCTAAAATATAAATAACGAAAATGAAAATAGAAATTTAGAAATGTAAAACGATTGATTACCTCGTCATCCGTGAACTCGTGTGGACGAAGGAGATTTATCCACCACCCCTTCGGTTTCATCGATAAAACAGCCCTCCGAAGGGATTTTTCTAGATCAACGAGAGGGTCCTTGATCCAAACTTTCATCTGTCGTTCAAATGGAACCGGGATGCGTACCAGCGGGTTGTAACGCCGCTTCTGCTTCTTCCTGCCCGACTCAGTGTATGGACTATCCAGCTTCCATGTTCGCCGTCGTTTTCTCTTTGCCTCAGGTTCTACAACAGGAACCGATCGAATTACATCTCGCGTTGCAGGCTGAATCGGAATATCATCGAGCTCCTCCATCTCCTGCTTCACTTCCAACCGATTTTGTTCCCATACTTCTTCCAGTCTTTTCAGCTCTACTTCGACAGCTGGATAAACTAGGTGGTATACTGAAGGTTTATCTATTTCCTGTACGAACGACAAGTGTTGTTATATGTGTGAATGGTTGGGTTCATATCATATTGTAAATGAATCACATAATAAGTCATGAAACTAACCTTCGAAGTATCTGCCTGGTCTGATGAAGCAACAGTCTGGTCACTGGCGAGTTCATCGCTTTCGTCGTCAGTTATATGGACTACCCCCTCCGGAGTAGCTCTCGAACTAGCTACTTCATTCTCCTCAATCAGGCGACTATCTGCGTTAGGATCAGCTCTGGAGCTGGATACTATCTGCTCCTCAGCTGGGCAATTGTCTGCCTCCAGAGCAACCCCAAAACCGGACACTCCCTGATCCCCAACTGGGCAACTGCCTGCCTCTGGAACAGCACTTGAACCAGATACTTCCTGATCCTCCTTTGGTGTACTGTCTGCATCTGGATCAACCCTCGATCGGGATACTCCCCTCTCATCAATCGGGCAACTGTCTATCTCTAAAGTAGCACCCGAGCCGACTACTCCCTGCTCCTCTGCTGAGCAACTGACTGCCTCCAGAGGAACCCCCAAGCTAGGCCCTACCTGCTCATCCTCCAGAGCTGCATGAACATCTTTAGAGGGACCAGCAGCTCCACACTCCTCGCCATCCCGATCGTCTTTGACGTGACCCGAAGTCTGTCCAGGATAGTTGTCGTGATGACTGCTCGATGTGGCTGTGTCAGATGTCATGTCGTCACCGTCGTCGTCGCCTTCGTCACCCCGAGATCCACTAGACCTATCGGGAACATACTTTCCCTGTGACACGTAATACATTAGTGGAAGAAAAAATGATGATTTAATGTGGACAAACAGTAAGATAATACCTTCGTGAGTTCCCTAAGAAACCCTAGTATGGCTGTCAAGTCTCGTTTGACGTCAGCGACTTCTGACCTGATAGCGGCGAACTCTGATCTCATGATTGAAACCTCTGATCTAACGGTTGCAAACTCCAACCTCATACTGATTTCAACCCATCTTAGTTCTACGCTCCAATCGGGGGGGCTCACGTGACCTTCCTGTACAGTATCGTCTTTCTTGACCTCATCGGCATGACCCTCCAAATCATGGTCGCATGTCTGAGTAACATCCACGTCATCTGGGAGGCCCTCGTCAACTACATCATCCTCTAAATGACATTCCCTCGGGACATTCTCATGTACAGGCTCATCCTCGACACGATCATTTCCGTGTTCTTCATCGTCATCCAAAACACGGGCTGGGAGTCGCACAGCGACTGGGTCGGGCGAAATGGCACGTGCCTCGGGAGCTCTAACTGACCGCTCCATATGAGCAACCTCATCCACACTAGCTACCAATAGCGTGGTAACTACATTCATTGCTTGTACCAAAATTCATAATTATTAGTATTTATTAGAAAGAAATAAAACATAGGTAGAAGACGATTTTTTTTTTTTTTTACCTGGGCTGACTCAAAAATGTCTCTGTGTAGAATGTGATATGATGGGGAAGTATTGCACACCCACCGAGACAAACGTGGAATCGTCGTCGCACTTGCACGAACAGCAACTGATTCGTAAGAGACAAAATTGTCTCATACGCCCACACCTACAACAACGAGTCAAAATTAATATAGAACTATAAACAATAATCGCAAGGGAATTATATGAACAATTTCCTAACCTGGAAGGCAATGGGGAATCCGTAGAGTGTATATTTGGCAATTTTACCGGGGTCACCACGATGGATCGCAGGGGACAGAGCTCTCTTTAGGCTGTCTATCGTCTTACTAAATATCAGCCGGCTCCAACCATAATTACAGAAGACGTCCCAATCGTCCACTAGCCCTAGAAGGCGATAGTCAAACTTCTGTGTCCTCTCCCTCCCCATCATCACTAAGTCAATGAAGTATGCAAGTGCAACCTTCACTGCGTCCTCGTCACTATTAAAATCCATAGATCCAAACTCTTTCTCCACTTCAGCCAACTTCTTGTTCGTTTTGTTTTGAAAGTATGCAAGTGCAACCTTCACTGCGTCCTCGTCACTATTAAAATCCATAGATCCAAACTCTTTCTCCACTTCAGCCAACTTCTGCGTCCTCGTGTCCCTACTACTTCGTCTCATTTGTACCCTTAACCCAGTAATGAGGTCAAATTCGTCCTTACTAAAGGAGACTCTGTTCCCAAACAGGTTAAATGAGATGACGTCTGATCTATCATCTACGACCTCCCTAAGTAGTAAATGGTGGATAAGCTAGCCATTTAGTACAACGTTACAGTCTAAGATGGGCCCGAAGATGGTTTGCCTAAACATATCTAACTGAACCCTACTTAACTTCTACAATATGATGTCTCGGGTATGGACCAGATGACTACATGAAGTCAACTGTGCCTTAAAGTAGTCGTCAGGAAATATCTTCGGCTCCGTAATACAGATCTGCATATACCATTAATCATATGAACACAGGGAACACATACTAGTTTCTATGCAAGATACATATAGAAAATGGCAAAACCCCCCAAACTTTGATGGTGAGGTTAGACTTACCATGAAATTTGGAGGGTTCTGTCATTTTTCCCATAAGTTCATGGTCGATACCTTACGGGAACAAGAATATGCCCCCCAAATTTCACATAAAGGTTTGAACCTACCATGAAATTTGGTCATCCTGTCATTTTTCCCGTAAGCTTACGGAAAAAATGACAGGAGGACCAAATTTCACGGTAATATCAAACATACCATGAAATTTGGGGGTTTTGTCTTTTTTCCAGTAAGCTCTTGGTCGAGACCTTACGGGAAAAATGACAGAACACCCAAATTTCACGGTAGGTTCAAACCTTTATGTGAAATTTGAGGTTCTGTCATTTTTCCCGTAAGTTCTTAGTCCAGACCTTACGAGAAAAATGTCACCGTCTCACGTGGTTCACGCATTGTTCTTAAATTTTCATTCAATTTACATTTCAAAGGTCTTTCTAGTTGATTGTTCAAAAAACCCTAACATGCATTTTCTAAAAATTCAATTCAGCAGTCCTTTTCAAACATATCTTGTGGATTTTTTTTGGCGTTCTCGAGGGTTTTTTTTCCAGAAATAACAACATTTAAGCAGGGGTTTAGCAGACAACAGACAAGTAAGGGAAAGGTAAAGAAAGCAGGGGTAGATCAACTCCAATGTACCTTTGTAGAAATTGAAGGTACTTGTAGATTCCAATGCACGGATGGAGGAGATCTAGAAACTCAAGTCGAATCGGCGTATTAAGAGGATGATTTCAGGAAGGCAAGGTTTTGAGGAGGAAGAAGACAAGGGTTTAGGTAAAAAATGAAAAATGAGGGATTCGGGAAGATGAAGGATTCGGGAAGGGTTTTGGGAATGCCAAACGGTTCAAATTTTCCAACCCTTTGGGAGTTGAACTGGCAAACGTATTAAATGTTTTCTGAACCGCCTCTCGGGAAGACATGAAAATTGAAGAAGGGGAGATGGGAATTAAATTGGGGGTATTTTCGTCATTTCACATTGTAGGGCCCACCACTGAAAATCTGAAAAGTTTAAAAAGAGGTTAGAAAAAGAAGTTTTTAAAAAAGAGGTTACTTTTGTCCCACCAAAAACTTTTTAGGTTAGAAATAGCAATTTCCCAAATAGAAAGGAGGGTGATGGGTGTAGATAAGTGATAATGACATTTTAAACTTTTTATAATTAAAAGGTAATAATGCAACTTTTAAAACTTTAAAGATATTTTTGCAACGAGGTAGTAATGGTTTCTGTTCATATACTAACAATAAGAATATTTTTTAATTTTTTTTTTAGTTTTAGAGTATTTTTAAGGGAAATTTTCATAGATAGAAAAAATGTCAAACTATTTACAGAAAATAGTAAAAACAAAAAACAGTGATAGACATTGATAGACTTTTATCCGCATCTAATCATTTCTATCACTGATAGACCCTGATAGACTTCTATCAGCGTCTATCACAAGTCTATCAGGATCTATCACAACTATCTAAAAATTTTGCTAATTTGTGTAAATAGTTTCTTTTATTTTTTTTATTTTTAAAAGTTTAAAAAGTTTATAACGTGTTAAAAACAAAGTACTACCAGAAACTTTAACATTTTGTTTTTAAAGTTTAAAAATAGTTATGAAATTTGTGAAGATTCAAGAATATTTTTAACAAAAAAGTAGAAAATTGAAGCATATATTTTTTTTTTTTTTATAATCTATTCAACTATTTAGATAAAGTCAACTAGAAATTTGGTCAGAACTTTTACCTGACAAAGTATACAGAGAAATAATATGCAAATAAAAATTGATATATAAGTTTTAGAACTAGAATAAACAAAAATGTGAAAAAGTGGGAGTCCAAAATAAAGAAAAAGTTATGGAAAACCCCAAGGGGCATGCACTGCCACACTGCCACAATTCTGCTAAGTGCCTTTTCCAAGAGAATTCAAAAGCGCTTTTTCTCTCTCTCTTCCTCTTCCTTTGTTGTCAGCTTCCATTATCAACAACTCTGCTCTCTTCAAAACTCTTCCCTTCCCGTCACCTTTCTCTCCATTCCATTCATTTCATACCAATATTTAATTAATTGCAAACTTAAGGCTGCTAATCTTACCAACCTGTCATCCTAAAATGTGTCACACACATATTGATTGGCTAACACAATGTCACTGACAATTCAATGCTTATCATACGTATATCGTACTAAGTTTTCATCGGCATATCAACATTTCCGAGAAATCTATATTGTCATAAGTGGTTAGTTCAAACATTTCTATTATATTGTAAAAAAAATTCATGAAACATAAGAAATTAGCAACCAAAATATCATTAATGTGAATATAATAAAGGAGAAATTTTAAAAATAGAAAAATAAAATAAACTATTTACACAAAATAACAAAATTTTATGTAGTTGTAATAGACGTCGATAGAAATTTATCAAAGTCTATTCGTGATAGATGCTGATAGAAGTCTATCAATGTCTATTAGTGTTTTTTTTTTTTTTGCTATTTTTTTAAAAATAGTTTGACATTTTTTTCTATTTAGGAAAATTTTTCTATAATATAAATAATAAAAATTTTGACTTGTTTAGAAAACCCTAAAATATTTGAATTATTTGGTTTTTGTAATTTTTTTTCAAAAATATTTTATTGATATTTTGAAATGAGATTTTGACATTTTGATTGACACATTTAATTATGAAGTTGTATCCAAAAGAGTTTTGACATACCTTTTGTAAATTTCTCTAATTTATCTAATCGGGTAAATTAACGTATCATATATATTGTTTTAGATATTAATTTCGTCGTATTCAAAATCACACTAAAACATGTTTTTTAATCATTCAAAATACAATTTTGATAGTATAAAAAGACACGTTTAAAAGAGTAAAAAAGAAACCTCAAAATGCATTTGATAGATTTAAAGTATGTTTAAAAACAATTTTGAATATAACAAAATAGTTTTACTAATAATTTCATAACCAATCTCAAATATATAATAAATAAGTTAGTTTTCTATACTAGCTTTTTTAATGTAGTATATTTTTAGCCATTAAAAATTTAAGTATAGTCCATTCAACTATATTACATATACTAACAACAAATACACTATAAATTTTTGTAAAAATTCTAGTAATCATTGTACGGCTAGGTATTGATTTTATTTTTGGGGTTTTTTCATAAATAACAAAATTTAGTCTTAAAATGCATTTTTATTGAATAATTTTTTTAAAAGGTAGAGATTGACAAAACAGAAACTAGAGAGAGAGAGGCAGAAATTTAGAGAGAGAAATGAGATGACAAGAGGAGATTTGAGATTGCATAGGTCATGGGCTGGCTTAAGATGAAGAGAAGACAAGACGACCATGACGACATGTGGTCTATATCTTACACATTAATTTTTTCTTTTTAAATTATATCAATTGGAAATTTGGATGTCGATAGAAATATCAAAATTTCGATTTTATGAAAATATCGATATCGATAAAAATTTCAAAATTTTATCAAAATGAGGGAAAAAGAAATATTCTCGAAATCTCGAAATTTCATCAAAATTGGGAGAAAACGAAATTTCTCCAATCAAGATTTCGAGGCTCTCGAAATCTCAACATTTCTAGAAATGTTGAGATTTCGATGGAAATTTTTCACTAGGGGTACTACCAAAAAAAAAAAGCCATCAGACTACCCAAAACTAAAAATAATTAAATAAAGGCAGAAAAAGAAATATATTATCTTCAACATTAATTGTATACAAACAAAAGAATCCATAAATTGGAGAATAAAAAACAGAAAGAAGAAGAAGAAGTATGTGACGACATGTAGTTTCTACATATATGAATCATTAGTTCTCTTAACCCTACAAAGAAGTTATGAAAATAATTATAATAATAATAATAATAATAATAATGAGAGGAATAGTCTATATATCATGAACTGAAATCATAATCGAACCATCAAGCTTATCCCTTAAACTTTTAAAAGTGAAACACTTCTCGTGAAATTTTTTACTCTATTCATTCTAATTGTAACTTTTTATAAAAGTTTTTCGAAAGAAAGAAAAGAAAAAAAAACATAGCATGTTATCTATACGCATCTTTTAAGCATTTTATTAGTAGTCATAGAAAAAATAATGAAATCAAAGCAAGAGGAGGAGGAGAAAACGTAATATTAAAGGTAGCTATATAAAGATAGAAGTGGAGCAAGAAGAAGCTATGAAACTCAGGATAGATAGCGTCATTAACAAACAAAAGCATGAAGCTTTGAATGAAAATTTATAGTATTTTTTCATATCGATATATTAACGGCGCTATCCCTCCTGAGCTTTACAGGTTCTCCCATACTAATTCTTGATCAAAGCTCATTCTTTTCTTTTTCCCACAAGTCTCTCTCACATTTCTTTTGCTTTTGAGCTTTTGGTGGCAAAACTAGGCCAACGCCTAACCTTTATTTATAGGCCAAAACCCATGTCCTTTCCTTTCCTTTGCTTTTGAACTTTGGAGTAATATTTTTTTTTTTTTTAAAGCAAGTAGTTTACAAATATTAAACATAGTGGAGAAGTGTACAAATTTTACCAAATATTTAATATATAAAAAAAAATATCAAACTATTTAAAAAAAACACTGATAGATATTGGTAGACTTCTATCAGCATCTATCAGTGATAGACTTTTATCATTTCTACCAATGATAGACTATGATAGACTTATCTCAACATCTATCACAACTATCTAGAAATTTTATTATTTTATGTAAATAGTTTCTCTTATTTTTCTATTTTTAAAAATTTCTTTTATATATATATATATATATATATATATATATATATATATATATTAAATTTAGAATATTTTTTTAAAAAAATTCATAAATTACGCAAGGGTATATGTTTTGTAATTTATTCAGCATACTTGAGAATATTTTTTAAAAGGAAAAAAATCAAAGAAAAAGAAGGTAAATTTACAATATTTATTTCAAGTTAAATGTGAATATTAAAAAGAAGGATTAATTAGGAATTTGGTCCTTATGGTTTAGAAAAAGTTAGAATTTAGTCTCTATGATTTTAAAAGTTAGAATTTGGTTCTATGGTTTGAAGAAAATTAGAATTTAGTCCCTATAGTTTGGAAAAAAAAAAAGTAGAATTTAATCCCTACTTGAGAGATTATTTATGAGAGTTTTATCAAATCCTAGGAATTAAATTCTAATTTTAAACTATAGAGACCAAACTCTAACTTTTTATAAACTATAAGGACTAAATTTGCAATTTAACCTTAAAACAGTTATCCAAGTCTAGATTGGTTGAATTTAATAAAGTTGAAAGCTTTTTTTGTCTTTTGGGGAATAAAATTGACAAGCTTTTAGCGAACATTGATATGTGATATGTCCTACAAAATTTGAAGGTAAAAATTGATTTTTTTTCATCTTTCAAAACTTTTATTTATATTTTTGGAGAAAAATAATAAGTAAATTTTAGAATATCTACCGTTTGCACGGATCAATATTTTACCACATTCATTATTTTTTAAAACTAATTATTATTAGAGAAATTATTATAACCAGAAAAAATATCAAACTATTTACAAATATAAATTTTTTTTATTATTTATCAACTATAGATGGTGATAGAGTTCTATCGAGCGATAGAATTCTATCACGATCTATCGCTGATAGACAGTAAATTTTTTCTATATTTGTAAATAATTTGACTCATTTTTCTATATTTGAAAATAATCTTTATTTATTAGAAAAATTACTACAAACAGAAAAAATATCAATCTATTTACAAATATAGAAAATTTTTAATGTCTATCAGTGATAGACCGCGATAAAATTCTATCGCTTTTTATCGCTTAAGCAAATAAATTCTATCGCTTGAGCGATAGAAAGCGATAGAATTCTAGTAAAAATTTTCTATATTTGTAAATAGTTTGGCTCATTTTTCTATATTTGAAAACTACCCTTATCATTATCTTTTTCTATTAAAAAATAGCTATTTTTAAATATAAAAAAATGAGTCAAACTATTTACAAATATAAAAAACAATTTGTGTCTATCAGTGATAGAATTTTGTTACTTGAGCGATAGATAACTATAGAAGTTTATAGCAGTCTATCACTGTAGATAGTAAAAATTTTATATATTTATAAATAGTTTGATATTTTTCTTTTTATAGTAATTTTCCTAAAAAAAATTGTATTATTATTATGTTATTAAGTGATTTCATATCAATTGCCATATGAAAGAAGAACTCTGTGACGAGTTTGTCAGTAACTTTTTTTAAATATTTATTTTTACTGTATGAGCTGAGGGAGGGGGTAGGTGTTGAATTCGATACAATACAATACATTATACATTACCCTTTTAATGTTTTTTTTTACTGTTTCTGTCACTTTCTTAGTTTCTTTTTCCCTCTCTCCCTGTCTTTTACGTTGACACTGACTTAGGGTTTAAAAAGAAAATTGTCAGGCAAAAGAAACTGGGTAACCATATTTTTTTTTAAAGAACCATTTCTCATTTCTCACGTTAGCATGGCCTGCCTAATTTCGCTGACATAGATATGTATTATTAATCTCGAAATTTTAGATTTTTTCAATCCACATATTTTCAAAAAAAAAAAAAAAAAAAAAAAAAAAAAGAGAAAAGTTTGCAGCTATTGTCTATTTGTCCTATGTGATATAACTAATATTAAACACCTATGTTAAATAGATTAAAATAAATTTAATTATGGAAAAAAAATTCATTATACCCATAAATTTTAGGAAATTTTTTATCGATAGAAAAAAATGTCAAACTATTTATAAAAAATTATAAAAAAAACACGGTAAACATTGATCGACTTCTATCAGCATCTATCAGTGATAGATTTTTATCATTTCTATCCCTGATAGATTCTGATAGTGTCTATCACAACTATCTAAAAATTTTACTATTTTGTGTAAATAGTTTTTCTTATTTTTCTATTTTTAAAAATTTCCCTAAATTTTAATATAGTATCACCTTAAAATTTTAAAAATATAATTATATCAATTAAAATTCTAATGTATATAAATGAATCGATTTAGACTCTTTCATTGAGATTTCGCATTAAAGTAGATGTACAACAATCTTCACATGTGCATAAAATGTTTTCAGGGGTAGAAATTGGCATAATATTAAAGAAAAATATTAGAAGTAATAACTTTCCATTAATATGAATGGTTTTAATTTATTAATTTAGAAAGAATTATATAATGATTTTTTCTTGCCATTTTGGTAGAATTTTGAGAGAAAAATAAATTTGTTCATGTGCGTTAGAGTTATGGTGTTGACTATATTTTTAAGTGTGTTTCGTGACTGTTGGTAACATTGTTCTTCATCTTATCCCACAAAATGTTTGTCATTTTGTCCCTTGTAATGTCCTACCGGATGTCTCTCGAATTGCAGATTCTGTCTAGAAATTATCTTTCTTTACCTGAAAAATTCTAGGTGTTTATTCCTACATATTTTTTTTCCTTCTCTGGGCTTGGCAAGATTTGTTAATGGTCTGACTTTCTCAGCTTTTTGTCGTGCATATTTAAGGGGCGATTTTATTCTTTTTAGGGTTAGTTTCCTTATTCAAAAAAGGTATATGTATTGTGAGTTTTGAGCTTAGGGATTGTTTAAGCCTTAACCTTCATGTATTGTGATTAAAAAGCTTTATCTTTTTCGATTGTGGTTTGTTTCAGCCGTCAATGAGACTTGGTTGAATTGATGTGAGTGTAGCAAATCACATAGAAAACTCAGAATGAGTTTTTAATGTGGTATTGAGAGGAGCTCAATCAAAGCTTGAGAAAAACTTGCTTATGAGTTATGGAAGTTGGAGGATCTCACACTTAGAAGAGTCTAAGTGCATTGTATTGAGGAGATCTCATACAAAGCTTAGAGAAGCGTTATTATGGAAGTGAGGGGATCTCAAACTTAGAGGGAGCCTAAGTTGAAACTGAAGAGTAAGTTGTACATGAGTTACTGAAGAAAAAGTCTATCAGATAAGTACTTCGTTGTAATTGCTAAACTTTTCATATAGTGCAGTTTCTTTCCACCGGGCATACAACCCCTTAGACATAGGTGATATTGCACCAAACTGGATTATCAATTTGTGTCTCACTATCTCTACTGTTATTGTTTGATATTAAGTTATTCTATTTGTCAGTAACCATGTTACAACATCATGTATGATATTTATATTCTACGTTAGATTCAATTTATTTTTTCAATATGATTTTGAGTTGATTTAAAATAAAATTAAGTGAATATATTTATAAATCAATAGCAGAAGTTCAACCCTAATTAGCATAGACTCAATCGATCATTTACGCGTATATTTACGACCAAAACATTTCAGTTTCAAAAAAAGAAAAATCACTAATGAAAGATCTAAATCGATTCAATCCCAATTCTAAATCCGTGTAAAGTTTGCAAATTTGAGAGTATTGAAATGGGGTAAAGAAAAAAGAAAAAGAAGAAGAAGAAGAAGAAGAAGAAGAAGAGAGATTGAAGCCTCCAGGGGTTTTGGGGTGTGGACAGTTCAAGATCTTTGTGTAGGTAACAGATGAAACAATGAGGTCCCCAAGGACAATTTGCTCTGAAATTGAGGCCCCTCACTCCCTTTTTCCCCTTCCCATTTTACTTTTGCAGTGCACTTTCTAGTTTCTTTTACCTCTCATTATCTCAATCCAAAAACACAACATTGTTGTAATAATAAGAAAAATTGAGGACTTTATAGCAAATACAAAAGTACTCTGTTTTCTGCTTTTTGCATTCTTTCCATTCCAATTCCAATTCCACAAGGTCAAGTCAAACCTTGTTAAGTTTTGTGATCCTTTTTCATGTACTATCTTAGATTTTCTGTCCCTTATCTTCTACTCTTCTCACCTTTTTAGTAACTATATCTTCCTCTTTTTTTCCCATTTTACCCTTTTTTTTTCCTTATCTAATTTTACTTAAGAGTGAAATTCTCTTTCATTTTAGAATGAAAGTTGGATTTCAGGCACCCCATGTTGGTCACTACTCAAAATTACTATAAACTAAACTCAGGTGCTCTCTTGGTTTATGAGATCAAACCATGGTTACTATTTGGTTATATGGGAGTAATAAACTATCAATTTAGTCATTATACTTTATAATTAGTAATGATTTAGATTTTATCCTAAAAAATAATGTTAAGATTTAATGGAGTTTCTTAATTACATGTGCATGTAGATTGGTAAATTGATTATGGGTCAATTAGTTTGTTTATAAATTATAAAGACTACGTCGTTATATAATAAAAGTTGACAATAAGTTTGATAAGATTTTTTATGATAAGGACTAAATTATTATGAATTTGAAAGTAAATGACTAAATTGACAATCGTTTGAGCTCACATCTCTTTAGCTTCCTGCTTCCCCATCTATCTCTACATCTGTCACTAATTCTGCTATATATCAATAACATCATCGTCTTGGTCATCTTTCTTCTTACAAACTTTGCAAGTTAGTCTCTTTTGAAAATTTAAATAATATTTCAAAATTTGATTGATTTGATTGTTTAAATTGTAAACTTGCCAAACAACCTGCCTTGTCTTTCCCTAATTCATCATCTTCATATGATACACCTTTTGGCTTGGTTCATTATGCTATCTGGGCCTCTGCTCCTACCCTAACTGTCAATGGTTATCGTTAATTTGTCTCATTTATTAATGATATTCTTGCTTTACTTGGATATATTTTTGTAAAAATCGTTCTACCTTGTCTCGAGTCTACATTGCCTTTGCTAATATGGTTCAAACATAATTTTCTCGTACTATTAAAATTCTTCTTACAGATAATGCTATGGAGTATAAGGATTCGAGCCTTATCTCTTTTCTCACCGAGCAAGGCACCCTTATTCAATGCTCCTACCCTCACGCATTCCAGCAAAATAGACGAGCAGAATGCAAACATCGTCATATCTTAGATTCTGTTTGTGTCCAACTACTATCTGCATCCTGTCTAAAGAAGATTTGGGGGTGAGGTCTCTCTCACATCTGTCTATGTCATCAGTCGTCTCCCATCTTCCGTTCTTCAGAACATTTCTCCATTTGAACGCCTATGTGACACCTCTCCTTCTTACTCTCACCTAAAAGTCTTTGGTAGTGCTTGTTTTGTCCTACTCCAGCCTACACACCAAACTTAAAGCACATGCTCGTTTATGCTATTTTCTCGACTATCGAACTGAGCATAAGGGTTAGCATTGTTGGGATCCTATCTTAAAATGATTATGCATCTCCGTCATGTTACCTTTTGGAAACATAGTATGTTTTTCAATCTAACCTAGTATGTTTTCCACTATATCCTCCTTTCATGCTTCTCTCACTAGTTCCCAACCATTCTTCACTGATCCTTCTAGTGATTTATTTTCCATGTTTGACCCTTCATCAGTCTCCAAGCTTGATAATCCAGACCCTAACTCTGTTCTCCCAGACTCAATATTGGTCTCCGATAATCAACTTTTTATCTATTAAACCTCTGCATATCCTCGAGCTTGATCAATCAACTTCTGTCTCTACTCTCCCAAATTCTACATTTGTCTCCAGTGCTGAACCTGAACCTGAAACTGTTCGTCGCTCCACTTGGGTAAGAGAACCTCCCTATCATCTCTAGGATTACCATTGCTTTTCCACTATTATGTAGTTGAACCTACATCTTGTCATAAAGCCAGTATTAACCCTCTTTGGCAGCAAACAATTAATGAAGAACTTTAGGCTCTGGAAAAGACTCATACTTGGGACTACATGGATTTGCCCCCTGACAAAAGAACCATTGGTTGTAAGTGGATTTATAAAATTAAAACTCACTTTGATGGGTTTATTGAATGGTATAAAGACCGTCTTATTGCAACAGATTTTTCTCAGGAATACAACATTGACTATGAAGAGACATTTACTCCTGTAGCTCAAATGACATCTATTCGCAGTCTCTTAGCTGTTGTAGTTGCAAAACAGTGACCTCTTCTGTAGATGGATATTAAAAATGTATTTTTCAATGGCACTTTATCTGAAAAGGTGTATATGAAACCTCCCCCTGGCACCTCGCCTCCACCCTAGAAAGTTTGCCTTCTTTGTCTAGCCTTATATGGTCTGAAACAAGCTCTACGAGCCTGGTTTGCCACATTATTCAGTACCACTATCACTCAGCTTGGGTTTATTTCTAATCCCCATGATACAACTCTTTTCCGATGTCAAACTCCTCAGGGTATTGTTCTTCTGCTCCTTTATGTTGTGATATGATAAATACTTCCTTGGCCTTGAGGTGTCATTCTTCTCTAATGGATACTACTTGTCTCAAGTGAAATATGTTTTTGATCTCCTAGCTTGATCTGGTATTACTAATTCTCCTACGTCTTCAACACCAATGGATTCGAATGTTTGCTTAACTCCGTTCGATAGTTTTCCTCTCGAAGATGTCACTCTGTATTAGCAACTGGCTGGCAGTCTCATTTACCTCACTGTGACCCGCCCAGATATTCCATATGTTGTTCATATTGTTAGTCAATTCATGGTTGTTCCCTGGTCTATACATTTTGCAATTGTTCTTTGCATTCTAGGATATGTCAAGGGTGCAGGGATTAAAACCCTAGCGCAACGGAAACTTATCAGAACCCTAACTCAAAATTAATTTTAGGATTTCGAAAATACCAATACATTGGTAAAATAAAACTAAAAACCTAGGTTAAGCATGTTGTATAAAAAAATAGAGAAGAAAAAAACTTACATGTTGATGGAAAAAATAAATTGGATTACCACCACTTGGAATCCTTCCTATTCTCTAAACCTTCAGGAAAGGTTTGTGGGAACCTTTGGTAAGGGAAGAAAAATATAGAGAGCTCTGTTTTTCTTTTCTTTTTTAGAGAGGTTTTCTAGATAGAACGCAAATTTTTTTAACTTCCTTTTTTTTCTGTTGCAGATTATATTAGGAAAAAGAGAGAAAGTGGGATATGTGGGTATTATCCCACGTATTAAGTAACTCCCCTAAGTGGGAGTTACAACAAATGAATTAATTAAATTAATAATTAACAATTAATAATTAATTAAATCTAATTTAATTAACCAACTCATTTAAATCATATTTAAATGAACGTCTCTCATATAACCTATAGTTTTAATTCAATTAATTTAACTAAATCAAATCAAATTAAATTAAATTAAATTAAATAACAAATTAGTTCTCCAATTAATTAATTACCAAATTAAATATCAAATATTTAATTTAACGTGCAATTGAATCAAATTCAAATATATTTCTCTCATAACCTATAGTTTTAATGTGCATCTAATGCGCATTAATTTTAACCTATAGTTTTAATATAAATCTAATTAATATTAAAATAATATTTGAATAATTTTAAATATTTAATTCTCTCATAAATTAATTTTGAATCATAACCAAAATTATATTCATACTATAAAGTTTAATTTATAAAATAAACTTTATATTATAATGTATCATTATACATTATACTTTCCCTTAGTAAATTTGAAATTTTTAAATTTCATCCAAGAATTAATTACCTTAAAATTCTTTACGAGCTAGGAAGGGGACCTAATGGACCTACAGATTAGAAGCTCCAACGATATGAGATTAACGAGCTAAACTCATTAACCACATCAATCAATATTCGTTAACTGTGGGTACACTCCACTAAAGACCCACAGCTGCACTCTTCTCACTGTAGATATATTTCTGTGTCCACGGATATAGACCAATAACAACAAGTTAGTCCTTCACAAGTGTTCGTAACACCAGCTGGGCCAAATTACCGTTATACACTTGGGTTACTTCTACATCCTCAAGTACCAGTGCTCCTCTAATGAACAACATGTTTATGGTCCAACCATCAAACAGAAACCCTTCTCGGGCCAATGAGAGAGTAGGGCCCTTGTTCAAGTCCCGGAGATACCACTTAAGGGAACACTTATCTACTTACCCTAATATCGGGAAGGAGTGAAATCCATCTTGTATAATTATGTTCCCAGCTCCCCACTCGATCTCGTCCCTAAAATGGTAGGCATATTGAGTCGGCAAACTGACCACTCTCACCCATACAAATCAGAGGACAATCCCTCGTGAACAGAAGTTCATAATATACTCAGGATTAAGACTAAGTTGCCTAGGTCAACCTATTGAAATAGAAACCTAACCAGTCAACGGAGTTACATCTAGTGGTTACTATTTCGTGGTCCAGTCTTATGCAAACTCATTGCATAGGATACGCCCACTCGCATGTCTCCTACACGAATGCATTGGATCATTGCGTTTGTATCAAATATAAAATGGGTTGTATCCATAGTGTTATCAGGATAGAGCTGGGATAAGGTACCCAACCCTATTCTTATACTATAGACCTTTTAGGCTGTAACTTGAACATTGATCCCCATATGTCTCTACATATTGTTCAAGACTCATAAAACAACATAGAATGTTAGTTTATTGGATTTTAGGGTTATTAAAACAAGATAAAATAATCAATAACATTTATTGAATAATAATTAATAACAATTTATTAATGACGGTCAAAATACAACATTTACTATCTATGAGTTTTAGGGCATAAAACCCAACAAAGGGTACTCTTGGTCATGGATTTCAGTTTTCTTCTCAGTCATCCTTAATGTTATCTGGCTACTCAGATGCTGATTGGGCTGGTGATCTCACTGATCGACATTCCACCATAGGTTATTACTTCTTCTTGGGAGATTCTCTTATCTCTTAGCGAAGTAAGAAGCAAACTGTTATTTTACATTCTAATACTGAATCTAAATATCATGCTCTTGTTGATGTTACTTCCGAGTTACTATGACTTCGTTGGCTTCTTGTGGATATGGGTGTTCCTCAACAGTCGACCACTATACTTCATTGTGATAATCACAGTGCTATTCAGATTGCTCACAATGATATATTTAATTCATGAACGTACCAAACATATTAAAAATAACTGTCACTTCGTTCGTCATCATCTCTAGAGCAACACTCTTATCTTACGACCCATCTCTACTACACTGAACAACCTGCTGATATCTTCACGAATGCATTGTCACCAAGTCGTTTCACTCAGTTGCTTCACAAACTCAAGTTGGTCTCTACTCTAACACCTTGAGTTTGAGGGAGGGGGTTACCAAATATGAATATTTTGAATTGTAAATTATCCTTAATTTAGGCTAACTTAGAGGCTAGACTTAGACTTTTCTTGTTATACATTTTGTATATGTTTACATATGTATTGTTCATTGTACGTTATTTGATTATTCAATAAAATACCAATATTTCCACAATTACAAATCAAGTTTCATAGAATGAAGTTAAAGAAGCATGGATGTGGAACAATATTGAGTTTCAAAAGTTTGGTCCTACATTATATGTGTTTGTTTTTTTTTTTTTTTTTTTTTTTTTTTTTTTTTTTTGTTAAAAATAGTGCTTAATCTAGATATTGAAATAATGTTAATTTTTAGTCTAGATATTGAAAAATATGAAGGCTTGAGTTAATATGTTGGAGTTAGAAAGTCTATACTTGAAGTGCAAAGTTGTAAAATGGAGTTTCTCGATAAATGTACAAATTTCTATTGAAGTTGAGTTATTTAACACCAACTTATGAAGTCGGTGGACCAAACACCCCTTAGTTGTTAGGTGATTAGCAAATAGTCTAAAATAAGTAAATTTGTACGTATGATAATAGACTAATTACTAATTTCCTGGGCAACTTTTAACCTAAGGGTAAAAGCGTAAAAGAATGAGTATAGCAGTGATGCAATGAACCAAAAAACCAAACTCAAAACAAGAATGGGCTGAGAGGTGGGAAGTGGCATGGGCCGAAGTCCATGCCACAAGGCAGGCCGAGGCCGACTCGATGAAAATACCCCTAAACAAGGTTAATTTTGGGAGTCCAGCCCAAAGAAGGGGTTTTGACTTAGAAGATAGCTCGAAAATCCTAAAAGGAAGAGGCTAGGTTAAGAGAATTCTATAAATAGAAGGAGAAGACATTAACCGTAAGTCCATTCACATTCTAAATTACTATACTTGCTACAATTTTTTTCCTGCTAACTTAATTATGGGAGCTTGTGTGGCAAGCACCACAATGATGTGCAAATTTTTCTTATCTTGCAGATAATGTTTTTTTTTTTTTTTTTTTTATGAATTACAAATTCATGGTTGTTCAAGGAGATTAGGTTCGTATTTACCTCATCTAATTTTTGGCAACAACAACTTCAAATTATAAAGATTTTAACCCATGAGTCTGGTGTTCTTGTTCTATATGTTACAAGAGTGTGTTTTTAGTACAAAACTAGTGGATGATTTAGACTACAAAATTTTTAATCGATAACACATATTATATCCACATGAACTATGCTTGTTTTGGCCCATAAAATATTTATGAACTTTAAAATTTGAGAAACAAAATGACTATTTAATAAAATTAATTAAGTTGTGTGTATGGCCTAATTTCAGTACAATCTAATTTACTAATTGGTTAGTGAGGTTTGAGAAGAAATTCTATTTCATTTTAGAGTCCTATGTTATAGTTTTACTTAACAAATTTTAAGAATGCTTCATTTTATTTTCTAAAGAATTGAAAGAGATATATTATTATTATTATTATTATTTATTAGCTTATTAATCTATATTTTCTAAGCTTGGAATAAACAGGTATTTATATTTATATTCTTAGTGACATATATTTTATTTTAATTGTTAAACTTCCTATAAAAAAATTATTTTAAATTTAAATTAGATTCTCACTTTAAAAGTTTAAACATACATAGAAACTTGAAATGTGAACTTTTTCAATGCAATTAACCTTAGGTCATAATGGAAGATATGGAAAGCAAAAAATAGGACGGGTCATTATAATTCGTACATATTTTTGTCTCTACGAGACATGAAATATAAATTTCTTTATAAAGAAAAGTAAGGAAAATTAATGAATTTCATTTATAAAGAAAAGTAAGGAAAATTAATGAATTTCATTTTTTAAAAAATAATAAACAATGAATGGATTCAAAGGCAAGAGTCATGTGGACGGTGGTCACCGGGCAGGGGATAAAGGCTAGTTTACAATGTCGGCAGGGCCCTGCCCTGCTATGCTCTCTTTGCCCGTCACATCATATCCTTCGTGTTAAAATAAGGGGTGTTTTTGAAAAATTAGAAAAAATTTCGCAGATAAAAAGAATGTCAAATTATTTATAGAAAATAGTAAAAAAATAAATATCGATAGACATTGATAGACTTCTATTAACATCTATCAACGATAGACTTCTATCGTTTCTATCACCGATAGACCTTGATAGACTTCTATGAGCGTATATCACAACTATCTAAAAATTTTGCTATTTTGTGTAAATAGTTTCTCTTAGTTTTCTATTTTTAAAAATTCTCCAAAAAATTAACTTATAGCCTATATTATAAAGAGTTAATAGGATATAAATTTGATGTTTTTTTGGTCCTAAGATCAAAAACTCTTTGGACCAAATAATGAAATCAAGATTATTAGTATTCATAACAAGTTAGTTTAATTTAGGAAAAAAATGGTCTGATTCAAACTTAGTTTTGTGCATAAAGCATCTGATTAATTAATTTATGCTTATTTGTTTTATCTTCACTCACTCATATACTTTTAAGAAAAAATTTTAGGAAGTCATTTATGTTGGAATGCCTTGAATTTATTATCTGACGTTTAGAACGACCAAGTAAGTTATTTTCACATTTGACCCATTTACGTTATTTATGATTTTGACCTTAGGATTGTAATATTGTTTTTTATATTTGAAAATTATGTTTCTCTCCTCATAATTTTTTACTAAAATTTCAAAAAAAAAAAAAAATTTAAATTTTACCTTCAAAACTTTATTTGAATTTTGAAAACATGATAACAAAATAAGAAAATCTATAACTGAAAGCATTATGATTAATTATAAATTTAATTTTTTTAATACTAAACTAAATATTTAAAAATAAAATAGTGTTTTTTTTTAAAAAAAAGGTCAAAATCCAAAAACTAATACTTTTTAGAAACTTGTTTCTCACACAATTTTTAAAAATGAAACCAATTTTATTATTATTATTATTATTATTATTTTCACTAAAAGAAAAGTTATCTGACACACAACGTAACTTATTACACACGATGTTATAGCAATTCAAAGGACAAAAATTAAAGTAAAAATAAAAATGCTCAAAGATAGAACATAATGTTTGGTAACCAAGTTTGTTGGAGTACCATCATCTATGTCTGGATGCAGTGTGCCTTAGAAAGATAATTTCACTAATATAAAGTCAAATAATTACAACATTGTACTTATTCGTAAATAAATGACAATTACAGTTACACATGAAAAACCTAACTTAGTGAATGATCACTTAAATTCTCCTAAGGAGCTATTTGGTTTAAGGTTTTATAAATGTTTGGAAATAAAGAATGCATGAAAATAAGATGTCTGAAAATTAAATATGACTGTGTTCAGTTATGCATGAGAAATGATATTTGAATTTTATGAACAAAAATTATTGTATTTAATTTATGAAATTGAACACGACAATCTTATATAATTTTAATAGATTAATTAATTAAACAATATATATCATTAAATATATGGATAGAAATTAATTAATTAAGAATCAATAATAGTTTTAATTATAAATATTTAAAAATTGAGTAATTTATAATTAAAATTAATCAAACAATATATTTAATGGTTTTCGTATTAATTTTAATATAATACTTAATCTTTTTAATTAATAAAGATCAACATTAGTAATTTTAATTTTAATTAAATAATATAAGAAAATATATTATATAAAAAGTAAAAAAATAGATAAAAATATGACATGTTAATAAAAAAAATACTAAAATAATGTTTTATAAATATGATACGTTAATAATGAATGAAGTAATAAAAATTAATTAAATTAAAATTAATCACAATATCGCAATAAATAATTGTTTGACTATAAAAAATAAGCAATCAATTATTATTATTCAAAAATAAATTTTTGTACTAATCTTAATTTACTAATTAAATATATTTAAGATATTGTTAGCTTATTAAGAGGTGAGAGATGATAGAAAAGTAAGAAATTTAGAGGTGTGAGAGATGATTATAGACTTGATTTTTAAAAACAAAAAATAAAAAACCAAATAGTTATCAAATGTGGTCTAAATGATTACCAAATCGGGATTAAGGATTTAAATTGGTATTTTTTTTTTCGAATTTAATATGAAATCTCTGTTTCTTATGTATACAAACCTTTCAGTTTAAAAAATTAAAAGAGAAACGCAACCTACAACATACTTTCTGTTGGTAGAAGTAGAACTAATCAAATAAAAAAAAATTATAAAATTACAAATTAGCAATGACTTTTAAAAATTTACAAATATAGTAAAAATTATCATATATGGTTTCCATTTTTATTATTCCAATTTTACCTTTTTTTGGTGTATTAGCATGTATATCAAGTATATCTGATATACTTTATGTTTGGTGCATTAATTAACTAATATACTCTATGATTGACATTTAGTCAACTGATATACTTTATATTTCATTGATGGATCAATTATACAATTGATATACTAAATTTATCATTCATTATACCAATTTTATCAGTTAATAAGTGCTCATGACCTTGTTATTATTCATGGACTTCATTTGAATCTTTATTCATTTGTTTTCGAGTATTAAGGGTCTGTTTGGTTCGCAATTGGGATTCTGTTTATGTTTTCAGATTTACTGAATTCAGTGAATATGTGTTTGTTAGATGATTCATGCTATGAAATGCATAAAATTAAGCTTTCATTTAGGCATTTTTAATGTGAAAAATAGGTTATTGCATGAATTTTATCTCAACTTTTGTCTTAATATATGTAAATAAGCTTAAAGAGGGTTAATTATGCTTGAAAGATGATTTTTGCAGTTTTGGTATGTTTTGTGGCAGATATTTTTCATGTAATGTACCCACATCAGTAAGTGACGTACCAACACTGTCAAGCCTTAAATTTCCAGAATTCGAACCAGTCAAGAACAGTTGCGATTTTCACGATTTTAACCGCTGCCTTCGATTTTGCTTGGTAAACCCTCAGAACACAAATCTCGGTCCTCCTCAATCGTTTTGGGGCCTTTAACAGGCAAATAAGCTCTCTATTTCGAAACACAACTCTCCATTGTGGAGACCATCACTCTCTTCACCATTTTTCTGTCATTTTCCAGCACCTTGGGTTTCTTCTCAAAGTTTCAAGTCAGAAGTCTTACGAACGAAAATTCCTCTAAGACGTAGCAACTCTAGGATTTCTCTTCCCACAGAAGTGTGTGTCGAGGCATGATTCTTCCTTGAAAGGGGGGAAAGACTTGTCACTTGAGAATTTTCACAGGTTTTCTTGAGTTGTTTTATTTTCCAGCATTACTTTTGCTTTGTTATTTTTCTTCCATTTTAGTTCTATCAATCAAACTCCACATTGTAGCTATGGTTTATGATCTAATAAAGATGATTATTTTATCAAAAGTCATGAGCTAAATATTTTTAGGGGTTTAGCAATGTGAAAGCCTTAGGGTTGTTATGGTTTAGGTTATGTTACACTTCATGTCACTTTGTTTAAACACATTCTCTTTGTTGATTTTAAAAGATAAAATTGGTAAGTTAAACTGACCATTTGATTTAACGATCTAGTGAAGCTATAATGCTGAAAAGGTTAGGGTGTAAGCAGATGTCACAAACGGATATGAGATACTACAAAAAAAAGACCCTTTGCTGACGCTAAAAAGCGTCGGGATAGCCCTCCTAAGCGTAGGGAAAACTTCTTGCCGACGCATTTTAAGCGTCGACAAAAACCGTCGGGATAGTCCCGCCAGGATACCTTATCCCGACGTTTTTTTGCTAGCGTCGGCATAGATAGGCTATGCCGATGCCAGTTAAATAAAGGTGGTTGGGCTGGTTTTGCCGACGTCAAATATGGTGCATCGGTGAAACTCATCTACGCCGATGCCAGAAGTAGCCGTCGGCAGTGAGATTTCCCGACACCATATGTATAGCGTCGGGATAGGTTGTTTTATATGTATTAAAATTTTGCCCACGCTTTTGCATACAACGTCGGGATAGATTGTTTTTGCCGACGCTTGTGAAGCGTCGGCATTGACTTTATTTTTTAAAAAAAAATTCAATTCATTCTTTTAAATAGTTTATTTCTCTTAGCTTCAATTGTAGCTGAATATCCTGATAAATAGATGAATAATTTGTATAAATCAAAATATTTAAAAAGAAAAAATAACCAAATTTCATTTAGATACTTATAAATATTCTTACAACTTATATTGTTCCAAAACAAAATAAACATATATTAACTAAAAAACAAAACACATGAGTCTTGATAAAAAAAACACACTAAGTTTAACAAACATAGCATTGACATAATTAAAAATACTTGAGTCTTGTTCGGCTGCGAATTAGTCACAAATATAACATTGTTCCTGTAAAAAAAAAAAATAATACAAACAAAGTTTAAATTATAATCAAAACACCTAGAATTAAATTTCTCAACTCATATATATATATAAACACATTTATTCATTCAAAACAACAAAAACAACACAGAAATCATGAACTAAAAACTCTTAACTCACATTCAAAACAATAACATCACAAAAATCATTAGCTAACGTTTCTATACACATATTCAAAACAACGAAAACAATACAAACATCCAACACTCACAATTCTCAATTCAACATTCAAAACAATAATATCAACATAACAATTATCTACTCACATTTTGTTAACACATATGCAAAACTACAGTAACAACACAAAAATTCTTAACTTAGAAATCTCAACTCACATTTAAGACAATAACATCACAAAACTCATTAATTAATGTTTCTTTAACACATATTCAAAACAACAAAAAATCTATTAACTCATGTTTCTTTAACACATTCAAAACACACAATAACACAAAAATCCAACACTCACAATTCTCAACTCAACATTCAAAACAACAACAAGAAAATTATTAACTCACAACGTCAACCCAAATTCAAAACAACAACACATCTCACCCCTACATTAACAAAAATTCTCACCTTATATTCAAAATAACAACATTATTCTAGCTCCCACATTCAAAATCATAACAAAAATAAATAACATTTTATTGCATCATACAAATAATGTCAGTTGCTACCATAACTGCTGGATAGCAACATAATTCTCAAAACTAACTCTTTTCTATCTACTGTTTTTATTAAAAAAAAAAAAAAAAACTTTTTACTTCATACCTATTTTGGCATTTCTCCTTGGAGTTCATAAATTGCTTGATCAAATCTTTCAAGCCTTCTATCTCTGTTTGTTGTTCTTCAATTCTTGAATCCTGTTGTTCAAGTCGTTCTTTTAAAATCCTCAATGATATACTTTTCAATCACCTCTTGATTCACAAAATTTAAAAGCCTATAAAAAGTGTACAAAAAGTTAGAATTAACTTATGAGTTAGATATTTAACTTATATTTTAACATTGAGATAATTTTGACTTGTATTAGGTTCTTTCAAGGCATGTATTGAAAAAGTTGTATAATCTAAACTAAAACCAAACATATCTACATACTTTTTTTGAAAACATCGAGCTTCAAACAAACTAAACTATAAGCAAATGTAAACCAAATAGCTCAAATAAAGAAACAAAATTGAGAATACCTAAGTTTAACGCAAATAAACTCATTCCCCTTCTTTGTTTATAAAAATTTTAACAACCTAAACCAAATATCATACACAAAGAAACTCACTCCCCTCTCTTTTAGATCAAAGATTAACTAAATAAGCTCATTCTCCTCTTTTAAATCAAAGATTGTAAATTTAAAACAAATAAGCTCATTCCCCTCTTTTAGATTAAACATTGTTAATTTAAAGCAAATAAACATTGTAAAGTTAGAACCTAAGTTTGTCTCATTAATCCTCAACACACCATTTAACAATCAAGTGTAATTCCCTCAATCTTACAAGCAAGATTTTCTCTCAATCCAAACTAAGTAAAGGAGGAGATAAGGTTTTCTCTTATTTTTTATAATTTTTACTTTCATGGTTTCAAAAAATTTCAAGCAAAAATTAACCAAAAAGCTAAATTTGAACTAACTAAACCTAATCTCCTCCTTTACTTAGAAATTTGACATAACATAGTTTAAGAAATTTCAAGTAAAAAACATAAATTAATGTTAAAAGGAAAAAATAAGGTGAGAAAAATCTTACCGGCGTGAGGAGGAGGCGAGCGGCGGCGAAGAGGAGGTGAACAAGCTGAAGGGAGGCGACTGACGGTAAAAGAAAGAGAGGGATGGAAGAGATCGACCAGCAGAGTCGCAAATCGGGAGGGGTGTGCAACTGCTGTGAGAGACAGATCAGAAAAAATGAGAAGAAAAGGTTTTAGGGCTTTTTAATCGGGTCTTTCCCGACGCCACTAAAAAGCATCAGGAAAGACCCCTTATCCCGACGCCATAGTCGGGCGTCAGGATAGGGACGCTATGCCGACGCCAACATACAAAGGCGTCGGCATAGCGCTACTCTATCCCGACGCCTATGTTGAGGCGTCGGGATAGGTACTCGCTGCCGACGCCTCATAACTATAGCGTCGGGATAACCCATCTATGACGACGCCCCGTTGTTGCGTCAGCATAGAGGTCCTATACCGACGCCTAAAGCGGCGTCGACAATATTAGCGTCGGCGGAAACTTTTTTTCTTGTAGTGAGACTAAGAGCCTAGACATAGGACAATCACGCCACCTTAGAAATAAAGGACACCATAGGATAAAGGAACTAAGCTTGAATTAATCTAAGGTCTAACTAACTATGGAAATATTAGACATTAGCTGCTTAGAACTTCTAAAGAACTTGACACAAGGCCGAATGAGTGTAGTTTCCTATTCATGTGTGATTCATTATTCAGTATGATGCAGTCACATCACCTAAGACACAACACCCGAATGGTTGTAGCATTGTTTGCCCCTGTTTAATTGCCATTGTTTATTGTTTTTAAGTTTCTTTCACCTACCAAACTCTAAACCTTTTCTCTAGTTACCCTGGTTTCATTGATCCATAGTCATAATTAATTTAAGCTCAATCTAGTCCTGTGGGATTCGACATTTTGAATACTCCAAGTTTATTATTTCATTAATCGTGTATACCTGCACGTAGACCTCATTCATTCTATATTTTCACCATTCATATACACCCGGTCGGTCATCAGACAATCCGAATTCTGTTTGTGAAAACTGTTTCCGGATTTTGTGATTCAAACAATGTAAATTCTGAAAACAATATTTTTAAGTTTTCATTATATCCAAAATTTGAATTTTAAAATTTAAAATGCATAATTATATTAAATAAAGATAAAAATATTTAGAAATATAACATGTCATTTTATAAACTCAATTCGATTTTTTAATTAAAATATGTATTATGTAATTATTATAAATTAGGTTAAATTTCAAATTTGGTCCCTATGGTTTGGATAAAGTTACAAGTTAGTTCATATGGTTTTAAAATTTAAACTTTAGTTCTTATGGTTTGATACAACTTCATATGTTGTCCCTATGTTTTGTTAAATCCTCTTAAATAAATTGTGTCATAAGGATTATTTATGAAACTTTTATCAAACTATAGGAGTTAAAGTCTAATTATAAACCCTAAGATCTAAATTTTAACTTCTTCCAAACCATAGGGACAAAATTTTCAATTTATCCCATAAATTATATAATATTACAAAATAATAATTATACAATTTTTTTTAACATAAAACCATATTCATAAATAAACTAATAGTAGTTTATTGTCAACTCATATTTAGTGGGTAACTATAACTAGTTTGTAATTGTTTAAATTAGAATCTAATTTATGAATTCTACTACCAAACACATATATGAAAACATGAATTACAACTCTGTTTTCATTTAATCTTTTATTTTCAAATTTTTGTTTTCAAATTCTCTACCAAACAAGCCCAAATTTCTACACATCATCATCCACTTACAATGGTTCAATTCATCCTCTTGGTTACCATTCTGACTAATGTATGTTGATAAACTATTGATACATCAATGTTACACTTGAAATTGAAGTTTGAACGGGTGGTTATCTACAATTGATATACTAGAATAAATATATTTTTAAGAAGTACTGATACATTAATGATACACCAATTTTATACTTTGAATTGACATTTATATATAACTAATACACTAATATTAGTCTTGAACTATAATTTAGAATGAATGTAATTAATATACTATTAATACACCAATGTTAAACTTGCAATGAATTTAGAATGGGTGTTGAATACTACTGATACACCAATTATATACTTGAAATAAATTTTTAAGGACAACACCAATATACTATTGATACATTGATACTGTGAAAATTTAAATGAATTTTTGAATGAATGCCGATAAACTATTGATATATCAATATAATACTTAATATTGTATTTTGAACTATTAATGATATACTATTGATATACTATTGATCTTCTTGAAATACATTTTAAATTAGTATTGATATAAAATTGAAACACTAAATGCTATACTTTAAGTATATCATTTTGAATGATATACTCTATATTTGGAATAGCAACAATATCGTTGATATGCTTTTCTTTATCTCTAAATATGATATATCATCAATCAACTGATATACGACGAAGTATGTTACAAATATCCTTATATGTTTTTTTTTACTACCCATTACAATTCTCTTTTTTTTTTTTTTTTTTTTAAATACTAACATAAGCTGTAAATTGATACTTTCCAACTTTAGGCTGCTTAACAAATTTATATATACATATACTTTTGAGTTTTGACAAATCTATACTCATTAAAACTTTTAAAGTCTAACATTCACACTAAATTTCTTGTCACGTGTCACACCACCCAAAAAAATGAATTCAATTGAAATTAAAATTAAAGAGGATTAAAATTATATAATTTAACAAAAACTTTTAGTTATATCACATGAGTTGAATTTTGTTATGATTCTCTAATAAGATCTTATGTAGTCAATTTTTCTATGCTTTAAGGGAATGTTTGGTGGCCTATAATGGAAGAATGTTTGGTGGCCTGTAATGGAATGAGAATATAATATAATCTAAAATTCATGTTTAAATTGAGCGTTTAGGGTCCAATTTGTAATACAAAACTCATCACGTTCCTATAGTTTTCAATCCAACCTTCTTTCTCACGTTTTCATACCTCACAATCTTATTTTCATTTCTCTTCGATTGCTCACGCTTTTCAACATTAATTTAATTCTCATTAATTCTAATTATATGTTATCTTTTCAAACACTCCCCAACAAAAGAATCAATTTTTAAAAAAAGAAAAAAAAAATTGAAATGGTTGGATGGAGATTGATGGGAAAATGGAAAAGGATAAATTGAATTTGGTGTATATGGCATTAATGGCAGCTCAGACCTCAAAACCTATCTATCCCACTCTATTTGCAGATGTAAATATTAATTCCCCAGTAAAAGCTCTTTCTTAGGTTTACTTTTCACTGCCACTCCCTATGCCCACTTTTCTTTTTTTTTTTTTTTTTTTTTTTTTTTTTCCACCAACTATATTTACCAAATAGCTACCTTTTTTGTGTCCCTTCTTATTTTAATATATCTTTTCTTTTCTTCTTCTTTTAAACATAAATGCAGTCAAACCAAAGAAACAATCAATACCATGCAAGTCTTCATCTCCCTTCAAGAATAGGGAAAGAACAAAAACTAAATATCTTTTCAAATCCACTGACGACCTAAAAGAAGATGTTAAAGAAGTCTAATTTCGTTCTCCTTTTTAGAAACTTTATAAACAAAATTAGCAAGACTAAGAACCTTTTTAACAAAAAAAAATCAACTTCAGACGAATCGAAATCCTGCAGATTCAATCATCTGACCATCTCCAAAGAATCATACTCGACTTCCACCAGAAGACTTCCACCAGAAGATTCTGCTTGTGTCAAAACTTATCAATCTCAATCAAATCATCCATCACAACTTCCAGAACCTTGACCCTCCCATTATTGCTAATATATGCTTGCAATCTCCCATGATTGACTTTCGGTGATGATCCCTCAAAATCCAACCTATACCTCTATGGTAAAAATGATCCGACCATGCCACATCAACATTGAGTTACCAATGATGACCGAGCTTTCCAACCGCTTTCTACATGATGGGACACAGTAGGAAAAGGGGGGTTGGGAAGGAGAGCTTCCAAAGAAGACTCTATAGCACGGATAATGGATCTCTCATTTGAAGGTCTCTGATTGAAACAAATCACATTTTTTTATTCTAAATACTCCAAAGTAAGGTAAGGATTTTCCTTAACTACTCTTTAAGCCTTTCTCTTTTTCTTTTTTTCCATGTCTTTCAAAGTTTCATATGGACTCTAACATTATTTTAGGTCTCATTTAGTAATTTGAATAAAGAAAAAATTGAAATCAAATCACTTGAAAATCTTTTATTAAAGATTGGTTTGTCATTTTGGTCTCTATAGTTTGGATACAATTAAATTTTTTTGTCATTATGATTTATAATTACACTTTAGTTCTTATGGTGTGATTAAATTCTAATTCATAAGACCATAGGATCAAATTTGTAATTTAACCTTTATTAAACTATCATTTTATTTATTTATTTATTTTTTTTGACAACATGTGGACGGAAGGAATTGAACTTTCGACTTCAAGCATTATGCCAATTGAGCTATGCTTATTTTGGCATCATTCTAGTTTTTGTACTTTGAGTTCTACTTTATTTATTCATATACTTTCTAATTGTCAAAATTTAGTTTAAGTATTTTAATCAATTTTACGTTAAGTCATTTAAAGTTAATTTTTATGAAAATTAGTTAACTAATAATAATGATTTTTATAAACAAAAAATATACATTGTAAATATATTTTCAAAATTATTCATGGATAAATTCTAATAGAGGCTAATAATTTTTTTTGGGTAAAA
This sequence comes from Lagenaria siceraria, assembly GCA_002890555.2. Lineage (NCBI taxonomy): Eukaryota > Viridiplantae > Streptophyta > Magnoliopsida > Cucurbitales > Cucurbitaceae > Lagenaria > Lagenaria siceraria. The sequence continues at coordinate 16,651,427 of CM016487.1, forward strand.
TACAGTTTTGGTCCCTGAAATTTGAAGTTAGTGTGTATTTGGTCCCTGAAGTTTTAAGAGTGACACTTTCAGTCCGTGAGGTTTAGAAAAATGTTCTAAATAGTCCCTGATATCCTTTGACCGTTAGTTGACCGTTAAAATGATGATGTGAAAGTATTTAAATGAAAGAGTCAATCGATGGGGTGAATTTTAATGACTAGGCTAAAAAATTACATTTTTTAACGAATCTAGTTAAAATAATAATTTTTTATCATGTTGATGTGGCTTCTCCTCTCAACAATGGGCGATCCCAGATGTATTTTCTGTTAATTTTTTATTTGTTATTTTTTATCAGATCGATCGAATCGGTATCTGAATCGATCGATGACGAGAAATGATATTTGAGGGATGAGGAAGAAACAGATATAATCAGTCATATAACAATAATGTTGTTTACACTGCAAAAAAATGTTAGAGAATTGATGAACAATGAGCAGATTTTTGGAAGAAAAACAAAGCGATTTTTATTCACATCAAAGAAATCCAGAAACAATCCACTGACATAACAAGAAAAACACTATTTTTGTCACGCCAACAAATTCTAAGAATAAAAATAGAATTCTTTAGAAGAAGAAGAAGAAAAAAATAACAGAGGTCTTACATAGAGAGAGAGATTGGAGATTCCACTTTTCAAATTCAAACGCTAGTGACCATTGAAGAAAAAGAAGTAGCTTCATGATAGTCTTCAATGGCGCCGCCACCAGTGCAATAAATAAGCCCATTCCGGCCAAAAACCAAAGCTCTGATTCAAAGTTCAAGAAATCTGCTTCCCCTGCTCGCGATTTCCAAGAATTTGATCGTTTGCAAACCTAGTCCTATTCAAGTTATTGATCTTATAATGTAATGAAATGAATCATCAATTTGCAGCAGCAATTTGAGGGTTATGGACGTGGATTGTTGCTGAATGAACCAAAATCTTCTTCTTACTCTCATAAGACGGAAAAAACAAAAAAGAAAAAGAAAACCCTAATTTTCTTCTAACAATTTTTTTAGCCTACTCATTAAAATTTGCATCATCAATTGAGTCTAGTCATTTAGGGCCCGTTTGATAACGTTTCTGTTTCCTGTTTCCTGTTTCTTATTTTTTAAGAAACTGACTTGTTTGATAACTGTTCTCATTTCTTGTTTCTAAAATTTGAGAAACGTTTCTTAAAATGGGGCCAAATTTAAGAAACTACAAAAAGTAGTTTCTCCCTGTTCTGTTTCTATTTTATACCATATTGTTTTTTTTTTTTGTGTATCACAATGCGTTCTTGACTTATTGGTAGTCATGCATGTCCATACCTTTCCACCTCTTGGTTGTGTATGTTCAACTTCTAAACTGGACATTTTTATTTGATTTTTTTCCTTTTATATTTTTATATTTTCTTTATTAATTTTGTTATTTACAAAATTAATTCTACTATATTTATATTTTATTTTAATTTTGAATTTTAAAATTCTCCAATATTTATATTTATATATTATTTTAATTTTCAATAAGTTTATTAATTTTTTTACATTTCAAATTTCTATTCCAGAGATGGGCACTTTGATTTTTTTTTTATATTTATCTCCATCTTTTATATTTTATTTATTAATTTTCTTATTTTCCAAAATAATTTTCTATATTTATATTTTATTTTAATTTTGAATTTTAAAATTCTCCAATATTTATATTTATATTTATATATTATTTTAATTTTCAATATGTTTATTAATTTTTTACATTTCAAATTTCAACTCCAAGATGGACACTTTAATTTTTTTTTGTTTTATATTTATTTCCATCTTTTATATTTTATTTGTTAATTTTACTATTTATAAAAATAATTTTACTATTTATATTTATTTTAATTTTGAATTTAAAAATTCTCCATAATTAGATTTATATATTATTTTAATTTTCAATTTGTATATTAATTTGTTTTTATAATTCAACTTTTGAGTATTAAAATTTACAATATGCATGTTTATATATTATTTTAATTCTAATATTTTTAGTATATATGAAATCGAGTAGAATTTTACATTATATAAATTTTGCTGACTAAAAAATTTATTTAGCTTTACTTTAATATTTTACAATCACAAAATTTACATAATAATATTTACATAATAATATAATTAAGTTGGATTTGACTCGACATCACTTAAGACAAATTATTCGAATTAGATATGATAACGCCGATCAAATTTGGGCAACATATATGAAGGATAGGACACAACTTTGTTATTATATTTAGTTGTCATCGAGATTTACCTGTATTAGATGACACAAACTTTTGATAATATCTTTTTCGATGTTTAATGTATGACATATCTTTTTTTTTACATATAATATTATTATAAACAAAAAAAAAACAAGAAACAAGAAATAGTTATCAAATAAGTTTTTGTTTCTGTTTCTTTTGTTCAAGAAACAGGAAATAGAAATAGTTATCAAACATGTTCCTGTTTCTTGTTCTAAAAAAAGAAGAAAGTGGAAACAAGAAACAGGGAACGAGAAACAAGCAACAGGAAACGGGAACGTTATCAAACGGGCCCTTAAATACCTCCACATCATTATTTTAACAGTCAACTAAAAGCTCAAAGAATGTTGGTGACTATTTAGAACATTTTTCTAAACCTTAGGGACTAAAAGTGTCACTTTTAAAACCTTAGAGACCAAATAGACACTAACTCCGAACTCCAGGGACCACAAATATATTTTGCCCTAATTTTTTTTTTAAAAAAAATCAACCATAAACTAACAAAGTTGACTATTTTCAAGATTCATTAAAAAAAAAAAAAAAAAAACAAGGGCTAAATTTGGAAGAAAAAAAAAGAAAGAAGAAAGAGAAGTAGTTTACCTAACAATAATTCTTTTAGGAGGTGTTTGCCCCCAAGTTGAGTTGGGTTTAATGGGTAAAAAAAACTCACCCACCATTTGGTTTCCCAATAATTAAAGAGGTTTATTATCTGGTTATTCGCATTAACTCACATTTTTCGCTTCGTTATTGGTGTCAACTCCCCCGATTACTCCCCACCTATAATAAATATCAAACTAACAGTTTCTCAAATACCTTCATTTGTGAGTTTGCAACAATAGAAGAGTTGTTGTTTAGTTTTCAGTATTGATTTTATTTAAAACTGTGCTTATAAGTAGAAGGTATTTTGTGAGTATAAGCTTAATTTTTAAAAGTAAAAAGAAAACAAAAATAAAATTATTATAAAAATTAAAGGTGTGTTTGGAATACATGTTCAAGTGTTTAATTTAAAAAATAATTCTTTTTTTTTTTGTAAAAAATTAGAGTGTTTGACAACCACCAAAAATAGTTTTTGAAATATATTTTAAACAATTTCTGTCAAAAGAATTTAAATAAAAATAAATTTTTTTAAGAATATATTTTTTTCTAGTCAATCCAAATGGGCATTAAATCTTTTTATTGGTAATTTCAATCTTGAGAACAAAATTTTATAATTAACACGTTTTACTGACTAGATCATTTGATAGTGTACTTTAATTGAAAATGATTTTGAGATAGAGTTGTTTTGTTTCGTTTTTAATCACTCCATAATTTATAGTTAGAAAATTTGTACAGATAGAAAAAAATGTCAAACTATTTATAGAAAATAGTAAAAAAAATACTAATAGATATTGATAGATTTCTATCATTTTTATTTCTGATAGACTTTAATAGACTTCTATCCGCGTCTATCACAATTATCTAAACAAATTGCTATTTTATGTAAATAATTTTCTTATTTTTTTTATTTTTTTAAAAATTTCCCAAAAGTTTATGATTATCTAATTTGGTAAAAGGTATTTTAATCTAATTCAGCATCATAACTAATGTTTAATTTATATAAAAAAAATTATGTTATACCATTTTTTAAAACAACCGTAATGGACAATAATTAGGTGTAGCATATTTTTTTTAAATAGTAAAAAAAAATGATAATAATTAATTTTTTCTTAAAAAAGCTGTCACATCATAGATTTTCATTGGGTAACTGAATTGTACAAAGCCAACACCCAATTTATTATTATTAGGATTGTATTCATAGAAAAGTGTGTCAAAATATTTACAAATATAGAAAAATTATTTCATGATAGATCACGATAGACTTTTATTGGTTAGTGATAGAAGTTTATGACGGTCTATGCGTGAAATTTTTCTATATTTAATTTTTAAATAACTTGTTATTTTTTTATTTATAGTAATTTTTCTTCTTCTTCTTACTATTATTATTATTATTATAGTTCGGCAATGAACCTGCCCTAATCTCACGCTCTCATTTTTATACCCACTAAAAATAACATAAAAATAATCCAATTAATTTTTTTTACGCGACATATTTTTAAAATCAACCACCGTTTTTGTAATGGATTAATTTTTTTTTTTATTTTTTATAAAAGATGAGTGCAACCTTCATTTATTCAATGAAATATTTTCTCCAAAAGAAGAAAAAAAAAAGATAGCTACACCCAATTTTTTTCAAATTTATTTTGTAATAATCCCCCGAATTTAAAGGGTATATAAAGAGAAAAAATTATAATAAAAAATTAAAATGGTAGTGAAATAGAAAAAGGTTGAGAAAAAGCACAGCAACCACAGAGGAAGAAAGGAAAAATGGTCGATCGAGCATGAAAGACGATGGAATATAAGAATTAAAAAATCCTCATTCAACGCACTTCCTCCACTCTCTCTTTAATTTCTTTTCTTTTCTTTTCTTTGAATGTTTAATTAATTAAGAATATATTAATATTATTATTGCATGGTAAGGGTATTTCCGGTGGGTGGTAATTTAGCGGAATATGTGTGGCGCAACTTCCCCGGCCGTGAAATTGGGAAGATGCATGGGAGGTTTCAGGCGGTGGGCGACGTGGGTGGGACGACGGTGGCCGGAGCCGGCATGGCGTGTCGGGTTTCCCACCCACGAACTCCGGGAGTATTCTATGGATCAAACCCACTTGAAGATTCGTTCTCGGCTTTGCTTTTGGATATTGTGTTCGTCATTTTGATAAGTCATCTTCTTCATATATTCCTCAGACCTCTTCACCAGCCTAAAATCGTCTCCCAGATTCTCGTAAGATCTACCACTTTCTTTTCATTTTTAGTTAAAAAAAAAAAAAAAAATAGCATATATATGATATATTGACCGTGGGTAATTTGATTGTTGTGTTGTGTTGTGTTGTGTGTAAAAGGGGGGTTTTATCATTGGACCATCCGTTCTAGGGCACAACAAGAATTTCAAACTACATTTGTTTCCAGAAGATGTGAATTTCTTGCTAAGCAACATCGGTTTAATGGGTTTCATGTATTACTTATTCATGTCCGGAGTTAAAACAGATATGAGTCTTATTAAAAAGGCAGGAAAAAAAGAATACGCGATTGCTTCTTTCAGCGTAGTGATTCCATTGATATTAAACATCACATTTGCATTACTCATAAGAAAATCCATGGACAAAGAACTTTCGAAATTCTCTTCCATTGGTGCTATCACTTCTTCTTTAGCCATAACCGCCTTCCCCGTCGTCCATCCGATTCTCCACGAGCTCAATCTTTTAAGCTCGGAGGTGGGTCGAATGGCCATGTCGGTCTCCATAATCAGCGACGCGGTTGGCATCAACGCACTAATCGCATTCGAAGCGGCAATACAAGGAGAAGGGGATTCGAAAAATGCAATATGGTACCTAGTTTCACTATTTGTTTTGGTAAGTTTCATTGTGCTTGGTGTTAGAAAAGTAATGCAGTGGATTGTTAAGAGGACTCCAGAAGGGCAAGCTGTGGAGCAGGGATTTGTGGTAGCCATTTTGCTTGGTGTTTTGGTAATTGGGTTTATAACAGATATGTTTGGGATTGCTATTCTTAATGGGCCGCTTTGGTTGGGTATGGCTATTCCAGATGGGCCTCCATTAGGGTCCACTTTGGTTGAGAGAAGTGAAACTATAATTTCTGAGCTTTTGATGCCATTTGCGTTTGCGTTTGTGGGACTTTACACTGATGTTTTTGAAATGGTTAAGGCTGGCTGGCCAGCTTTAGCGCCATTGTTCTTCTTGGCTTTGGCGGGTCATTTCTTTAAGCTTGGCGCTACTCTCGTTGCGTCTCTTTACTTTCAATTGCCGCTTAGAGATGGGCTTGCGGTTAGCTTCATCATGTGCTTGAGAGGCCAAGTTGAAATCATTCTCCTTCTTCATTGGGTTGATAAAAAGGTAGCTACACATATATATATATATATATTACATACATACATATAGTGCGGTTAGCTTCATAATTTTTTTTATTGTCTATTAGTGATAGACTGTGATAGAATTTTATCGCTTAAGTAATAGACAGCGATAGAAGTCTATTGCTCAAGCGCTAGAATTATATCGCAGTCTATTGCTGTTACACAGTAAAATTTTTCTATATTTGTAAATAGTTTGATATTTTTTCTGTTTATACTAATTTCTCTTTCTTTCTTTGGTTAAATAACACTTTTGGTTTGTAAACTTTTAAGAAAGTAACAATTTAGTCTATGAATTTTGGTTTGTAACAATTTTGTACTTGAACTTTAGTATACAACAATTTAGTCCATGTACTTTCAAATTTATAACAATTTAGTCCTTAACATAAAAAAAATATTCAAAATTAGATGCTAATTTCTATTATTTTATGATATAGATTTTTTTTTTTATAAAAAATATTGAGTATCTAATTAGTTTATCGATTTATTTATGCAAGAAATCTCATTGAATCTTAACACTATTTTCTACAATAGAGACTAAATTATGACAAAATTTAAAGTGTAAGGACTAAATTGTTACAAAATTGAAAGTATAGAGCTTAGATCGTAATAAACCAAAGTTCAAGGACTAAATTGTTACTTCTACCAAATTTATATATTGAGAGTGATTTTTAACTTTTCTTTTTAATAGATTTGTAACATTCCCAAAGTGATTTTTAATATTCTTTTTTTATAGATTAAAATTAGACATTTTTTGTTTTTTTTTTTCTTGGCATTTTTCTATTACACGTACACAATAATAACTTGGTCCTTTTCTAAATAACATATATATATGCATCATAATAATTAAAATGCTAAAAAAGTACTAAAGGTTAGAGTTTATTTTTAAAGCTACCATTGGTTCGTTTCGATTTTGATTGGTTGTTTATTGAAAAAACCAATCCTAACCGATAACTCTAGGTGTTATCTAAATACAAATCATGATATGTAATTTTATATTAAAAAACCAGACCAAATCGATAGAAGTCTGATTTAATTTTTTCTTTCGATTTTTGTTACACTCCTAATAGAGATATTTATGTGATAGATAATAAAAATTCCAGAGTTCACAATGATGGTGCTAATGACTGCAATGGTGACTGCAATAGTAACCCCACTAATAAGCCTATTGTATGACCCGACAAGGCCGTACATGGTGAACAAAAGAAGAACAATCCAGCATTTGCCGCCAGGGACAAAGATGCGGATAGTTGTGTGCATAGAAGACCAAGAAAACGTAGCAGCATTGGTGAATTTACTAGACTTGTCCAACCCAACCGTTGCTAGCCCATTCTCCATTTACGCCCTCCATCTCATCGAGCTCGTTGGCCGAGCCGCTCCCGTCTTCATCGACCACAAAAAATGTAAAGCCCCTTCAAAGTACACTGCCTCCGACTCCATCCACAATGCTCTCAAACTCTATGAGGAAGCCCGCTCAGAGCTCGTCAAGTTACACGCCTACACTGCAGTCGCTCCTAAGCGCTCCATGAATCAAGACATTTGCGGGCTTGCTTTGATCAAAAAGGCCAATCTCATCATCCTCCCTTCTAGTAGGTAAATATCTTATTAGATGATATGATATTAAATTGAAATTTCTTTTGAGTTTAGTGTGAATTGCACCTATCTATTCTGCAACCGAAACATCATCCAATCAACATTTGCCACATGGTAATTTTTGAAAAACAATATTTTTTTAAGGGTTATTTTCAAATATAGAAAAATGAGTTAAACTATTTACAAATATAGAAAAATTTTACGGTCTATCAGCGATACATCGCGATAAAATTTTACCGCTTGAGCGATAGACAGCAAGAATTCTATTGCTTGAGTGATAGACAACGATAGAAGTCTATTGCTCAAGTCGCTAATAGACAGTGAAATTTTTTTATATTTGTAAATAGTTTGATATTTTTCTGTTTATAGTAATTTCTCTTTTTAAATTTTTTTTCTTACTAGGTATGAAAAAGGGGCAGCAAAGGATTAGGTGTAGCTATCATTGTCCTATTTAAGCTTTAAGTTGATAGGTGATAAAAACATGTGGTTTCCACTTGTTGAGTCTTCTAGCCAACAATTGAGTGGTAGTGTTAGTAGATAATATAATATTAAATTTGTCTTAACTCATTAGATTAAACTTTTGAGTTGATTTGTCTTTACCCATTGTTGGAAACGTAGTAAACCCACATAATATAAATCAAGAGACAAGAGAAGAAGATTGTTCTCTTACTCACACAATTTAGGAGATTTGAACTTGAATATTTCTTATAAACTTTCTTTTTCTTTCTTGCTTCTTACAAATGAAAAATACTACACATATTTATACTAGTAGGAAAGTACATCAAAAGACATCAACAATAAATATCAATACATGTGACTCTTCACCAATACATGAACATTCATCAATGTATTTGGTAATTCATGTATCTAACTATTCCTTGAATCTCAACTATTCATGTATGTAATAATGTAATTCATGTATTAAGATATCTAGATTAATTTAATTTCAACATCCTCCCTTAATCTAGACTTAAGCAACTCCAAGTTGTTCTCTGAACTTTACAAACAAATCAAACTTCAATGCCTTTGTAAAAATATCTGCCACTTGATCTTGAGTCTTGCAATATTTCACCATCACTTCTCCATCATTAACCAAGTCTCTGATAAAATAATACTTGATTCTAATATCCTTGTTTCTTCCATGAAAAACTGGATTCTTTGATAATGCTATAGCAGATCCATTATCACAAAATAAAACAGTCTCACTTCTTTGAGTACACTTCAATTCCTTCAACATCTATCTAAGCCATAAAGCTTGACATCCAGCTGTAGATAAAGAGATATATTCTGCTTCGGTGGTAGAAAGAGCAACAACAGGCTGCTTCTTTGAACTCCATGAAAAAACACCTGAACCGATGCTAAAAATATAACCCGATGTACTTTTGTTATCATCTACATTACCACCCCAATCACTATCACAAAAGCCGAACAATACTGATTCTGGAACTTTCTTGTAATAAATTCCAAAATTAATGGTTCCACGAATGTAACGAAGAACTCTTTTACCTGCTTCCCAGTGACTTCTTTTCGGGCTTATCATGAATCTACTTAACATACTTACAGCAAATGAAATATCAGGTCTTGTTGTCGTCAAGTACATCAAGCTTCCAACTAAACTTCGATCAACTTCTTCTCCAATATCATCCTTGCTCAATTTCAAATTTTCATCCATGGGAGTGTTGCAAGGAAAAGCATTATCCATCCGGAATTTTTTCAACAAATCATGAGCATACTTTTGTTGTGAGATGACAATCTCTCCATCTTTTTGATCAACTTCAATTCCGAGAAAATAGTGGATGAGACCCATATCACTCATTTCAAATTCCTTTTTCATGGAATTCTTAAAATCATCACACAACAATTTATCATTTTCAGTGAAAAGTAAATCATCAACGTAAAGTGAAACGATAAGAAATTTGCCATACTTATCTTCTTTGACATAGAGTGCATGCTCATATGGATATCTTTGAAATCCCGTCTTCAGAAAGAAACTGTCAATGCGGTTGTACCAAGCTCGTGGAGCTTGCTTCAATCCATACAAGGCCTTCTTCAACTTGTACACCTTTTCTTTTTCTCCTTGTTTCACATAACCCAAAGGTTGTTCAACAAATATCTCTTCCTTCAAGTATCCATTCAAAAAAGCGGATTTTACATCCACTTGATAAACATTCCATCCATTTTGAGCAGCTAAACATAAAATCAATCGGATGGTTTCCATTCTCGTCACAAGAGCAAATATTTCTTCATAATCTACACCATATTCTTGCTTGTAACCTTTTACAACAAGTCTTGCTTTGTATTTTTCAACTTCACCATTTGACTTCAACTTTGTTCTGTACACCCATTTTACTCCAAGAGCCTTTTTGTTTACAGGAAGCTCCATCAACTCCCATGTTTCATTTCTTTTTATCGCATCAATTTCTTGATCCATTGCAATCTTCCATTTCTCATCTTGGATGGCCTCATCAAAAGTTATAGGATCAACACCAACAAATAATGCAAAATTAGCAACATGATCATCGTCAATTTTGCTAGTAGAATTATAAATATCTTGAATATTCCTCATTCTCCTTGGTGAGATTTCATCATTACTTGTGGAAGATGGCACTGCAGACGAAGATGATGCCACTTCTTGAATTTCTACTTGCTCTGAGGCTTGAGCATCTTCATTCTCATCCATGCTAACATGAAATGGACTTTCAGCTTCACCAGCAGCATCCCAGCTCCAGGATTCATCTTCATTAAAAATCACATCCCTACTGATAATAATCTGACACAGGATTATACAACCGATAAGCTTTAGAATTTTCACTATAGCCTACCATAATACATTTTTCAGATTTATCATCAAGCTTGCCTCTTAGCTGATTTGGTATGTGAGAATAAGCTATACTTCCAAAAACTCTCAAGTGACTAACACATGCTTTCTCACCACACCATGCTTCATAAGGAGTCATACCTGGAACACTCTTTGTTGGAGCTCGATTCAAAATATAAGCAGTACATGCAAAAGAATCTCCCCAAAACTCATATGGCATCTTTTTTGCTTTTAGCATACTTCTCGCCATCTCCATGATCGTTCTATTCTTTCTCTCTGCAACTCCATTTTGTTGTGGAGTCATTCGAGCTGTCATTTGATGATGAATTTTTGAAAAATTTATCAACTATATATTCTCCATCACGATCAGATCTCAAGATTTTTATCTTATGACCACTTTGATTCTCAACTAAAACTTTGAAAGATTTAAAACATTCAAATGCTTCAGATTTTTCTTTCAAAAGATAAATCCACAACTTTCTGCTGAAATCATCAATGAAGGTTATGAAATATCGATTACCTCCATTTGATATTGTACGCATGGGACCACATAAATTTGTATGAATCAACCCAAGAGGTCTGGAGGCTCTCCAAGCTTTCCCAGTTGGAAATGAATCTCGATGATGTTTTGCAAGTATGCACACTTCACAAATATCTGTCTCATGGTTGATATTTTGTATGCCCCTCACCATATGATTTTTGCACAAATGAGATAGCGATCCAAAATTTAAGTGACCATATCGAAAATGCCAAAGCTAGGATGGATCCTTTAATATGCTGCTAAAGCAAGATATTTGACCATATGTAAATTTAAGAGAAAACATCTTATTAGCCATCATTTTTACCTTGGCAATAAGAACACTAGTCTGATATTTGATTGTACATACACCACCTTCAAATGAAATATTTAGACCTCGCTGAAGCAGTTGGCCAATACTCAAAAGATTATGCTTCAGACCTGGAACATAGAACACATCTGTAACTCGTTTTGTGCCTTTCTTCGTCTTCACAAGAATATCACCTTGGCCTTTGACTTGCAATCTAGTGTCATCACCAGTTTTTACTTCACTTTGGAGAGATTCATCCAAAGTAACAAATATACTTTTGTTTCCTGTCATGTGGTTACTACAACCACTATCAAGATACCATGTAGACTCTACAACGTCGTCTTGAACGCTACATGCAAGAAATAGAACGCCTTCATCCTTTTTCTCCTCTTTATGCATCATGGTGGAATTTTCATCTCCATTTTTCGGTGCCCAACAATCTGCTTGAAAATGGCCATACTTTTTGCAGTTAAAACATTGAATGTGAGACAAATTACCTCGACCTCCTCCTTGGTTTCTGCCAAAACCTCTTCCTCTTCCGCTTCCTCTACCTCGAGATGAAGAAGAGCTTTCTTGTGAATTTTCTGAATTTCCACAATTTCTATTATCATAGTTTCTTCCACCTCCTCGTCTTTCACGACCACCATGTCTTTCACGTGAACCGCCTTTGAATGAAATTTGCATCTGAAAAGCTTCCTCGGGATTAACATCAAATTGTTTTAATCTAAGCTCATGGGATTGAAGAGAACTCATCAAGCTATTTACGAACAACGTGGATAAGTCTTTTGATTCTTCAATGGCAACAACAATATGCTCAAACTTTCTTGGCATACTTCTAAGAATATTTTCAACTATTCTTTGATCACCTACTTCTTCACAATTTGTTCTCAAACTGTTGACAATCGCAAGAATACAATTGACATATTCTTCAACAGTTTCGGTCTCTTTCATCTTAATGCCATCAAATTCAGATCTGAGGGCTTGTAGTCTTACCATTTTTACCTTATCTTCTCCTTGATAGGTAGATTGTAAAATATCTCATGCCACCTTTGCAGAGGTAGCTGTTGAAATTCTCTAAAAAACAAATTCATCAACAGCTTGATAAATGAAGAATAAAGCCTTCATGTCTTTCTTACGATTTTCTCTCAACTCAGTAAGTTGTTGATTTGTGAGTCCATTCTGATTCTCGACTTCAGTATATCCTCTTTCAACAATATCCCACAATTCTTGTGAGCCATATAGCACTTTCATCTGAATACTCAACTGATTGAAATTCTTCCCACTAAATCTTGGAAGTTGGGGTTGCAACATGCTAACATTTGATGCCATCTTTAATCCTCGCTCTGATACCACTTGTTGGAAACGTAGTAAACCCACACAATATAAATCAAGAGACAAGAGAAGAAGATTGTTCTCTTACTCACACAATTTAGGAGAATTGAACTTGAATATTTCTTATAAACTTTCTTTCTTTCTTGCTTCTTACAAATGAAAAATCCTACACATATTTATACTAGTAGGAAAGTACATCAAAAGACATCAACAATAAATATCAATACATGTGACTCTTCACCAATACATGAACATTCATCAATGTATTTGGTAATTCATATATCTAACTATTCCTTGAATCTCAACTATTCATGTATGTAATAATGTAATTCATGTATTAAGATGTCTAGATTAATTTAATTTCAACAATCAGTTAAGGTTAAGATATATATATTTGTCACTGACAATTGAGAATTGAGAATGAGAAGAGAGTAGCTCACGTATGGTTATATGTGAAGAAATTGGGCGGCAGGAGAACCAGCAATGGGAGTGGAATGTGTGAACACGAGTGTATTGGAACATGCGCCATGTTCAGTTGGGATTCTAGTAGACAAGTGCAATCTTCATAGCCCAATGGTAGGACAATCATTTTGGAACTCAGCTCAACGTTTTGCAGTTCTGTTTCTAGGAGGAGCAGATGCAAGAGAAGCACTTGCATATGCAGACAGAATCGTGGGGAATTTAGATGTTTGTGTATCAGTGGTGAGATTTCTTTCACAGAATTCAAAAGGGGACAATGAGTTTGAGAAGAAGTTAGATGATGGAATGGTTACATGGTTTTGGGTAAAGAATGAAACAAATGAGAGAGTGATTTATAGAGAAGTGGTTGTGAGAAATGGGGCAGAGACAATTGCAGCAATACAATCAATGAATGACGATTGTTATGAGTTAGTGATTGTTGGGAGAAAACAAGGTATAAATCCAGTGCTTCTTGAAGGATTGGCTAATTGGAGTAATGAAAATGAGTTAGGGATTATTGGAGATTTTGTTGCCTCTGATGATTTTACTGCAGCAGCTTCTGTCTTGGTGGTTCAACAACAAATTTTAAGAGGTCAAAGTCAGTTTTCTTCTGGGTTTTGTGGGAGAAATAGGTTTAATATTTGCTAGCAATAATCATTATGTACATTCTTTTGTAATTATTTGCTTAGAGGTAGATTATTATTAGAAAAATACTTAGCTGCATTCCGGGTAGCATCTATTTATGTGCATCCCACCAAATTGTCCCATTATAATTTGACATGTGATAAATTATTCTTTTTTTTTTTTTTTTAAGTATTTTAATGATTTTTTTATGTGAGTGATGAGTGCTACTCGGGATGCACCAAAGTATTACCCTTATTATTATTATATTGTTCTTTATGTACATGGAACCACTTATATATGATTTGGTTGTAATATGAGGAAAAGAAATGTAAAGCTTAGATTCAACCAAATCTAACCTTGTTAATATATATCTCATATTAATTAATTAGAGCCAAACAAAGAAAGCTAGAGTAGTTAAATCGATCCAATTATCCAACAATTCTATATTAGATTCAAGTTTCAAATGAATGAAGAATAAACAACTTGAAACTCACAAGCTTAAAAAACGTAGATGAACTAATCATTCATCCAATGTAAGATTACATCCAGTTCTTTGTTAATGATGCAAATTCCACTAAAAATATATAGTTAGAAAGAAGTACGCAAGACTTTATACCGTTTAAGAATGATTTTTCCGAAGGAAAATCTTCAGGAAATACTTTTGTCGTAGTTTTCAATCTCTCCAACGAAAAAAGACACTCACAACACGCTAACAAACTAAAAAGAAAACACCTCAAATCTCAAAATTTTTCTTCTTTTGCATATAAGAAAAATACTCACGAGGCACGACAGAGAGACTCACGCTACTACTCTTTTTTTTCTTTTCTCTTCAGCACTCCTCTTTGTCGCAATCGCCCACGAAAACTTACTTCTCTTTTTTCTTTTTTTTAATTTTACTTATTGTGTAATGATCTTGCTATTTGGTCTCAATTTTCTTAAAAATATGTTATACGTGCTACTTTATTTTGTCAATTTGTATGTGCCATGTTTTACTAAATCAATCAATTTTTATCTAACAAAACACGTCATTTATGAATGTTAGGTAGTAATAGAAACTTTAAAAAAGTTTGAAACTAAAATGGAAACAAACATAAAATAGAGTAATTTATATTTATAAGATTGTGTTGAGTACTTGTAACATGATCAAATCAACCTTTTGTCATGACTAAAGACACTTCTGTTCAAAGTCATTATATTTATAAGTGCTTTATGAGAGAGCTAACTATAGTCAAACAACTTTCTACCAAAGTGTTTATATAATAAAAGCACTTCCAAATACATTTTTTGAACTTAATTACTTCCTCTAGATTACGAATTATGTTTGTGCATTAATTGATGATAGAATTCTGATATAACACTTATTAAATAAAGAGAGAAAAGAAATCATTTTCATACTTTTTTTTTTATTATTTTTTTATATTAGTCAACCCCAAAAAACTTACATTTGTTTGATGAAGATGACATTTTTCATACATAAATTCAAAACTTGGACAAAGGATATATTTGTGTTGCAAATGTAAATAAATAAGGCTTCACTCACATAAAGATGACATTGATGTTACTATTTTTCTAAAATATTATATGCGAAACAAACAATACTTTTTTTTTTCCCTTCTTCTTCAATGGAGAGAACTGAAACATAAATAATGCAGGAAGGAATTAAACCCTTCCACGTTGGATATATATATATATATATATATATATATAATTATATATAATTAATTAATTAACAAGGAGGCAGATCCGACGGCGGAGGAAGAACAGATTGCATCTCTCCTTGGCCATTCTCAACTAGAAAAACCATGGCTAATCCCCAAGCAAGGTGAGAGTCTATGTGGCAATGCATCAACCAAGCTCCTGTCATTTTCAACAATCTCAAAAAGTCAAAATCACTTATTATATTCACAATTCTCATTTACTTTAATTAGCCTAATTTTTTTTTGAAAAAAAAAACTTTATATTTTTCGTACATTTGTGTTTTTCAAATATTACTTTTAACATTTAAAAAAACAAATCGGAGACTATTATTGAAATAGAAATTCAATAGGAATTAATTTAAAGGGAAATTGAGACTTAAACATGGTAGAGATCTAAAACGATGTAGTTGTATTCTAGTTTCAATTTTTGTTTCAAGTTGCTTTATTTCATTAAGTGATTATTTATGTGATAGTTTTGAAATATTTATAAATGATTGAAGGAAATATTATAACTTTTGAAGGAATATGGATATCTTTTTTTAAGGGTTTAAATACTACTTTAGTAAAAAAAAAGTTTTGGTTTATTTTGGTTCTTTATATTTTCTAAATTTTCATTTTCATCTATAAATTTTCAATTTTAATTCATTAAGTCTTAGTAATTCCAAAATAATATTTATTTTTGTCTTTACTTTCTATCTAAGTTAATTTTGATCTTTAAAAAAGTAAAAAGTATAAACAACAATTTACTCTCACCTGGATTATCAGCAATGAAACGAATTGCGACCCAACCACCGGTGGGGGTTCCAATGGTGTTTCTCACCGGTGGATCGACGAGATTAAACCTCGATGGATCCGTAGCGGGGTTGAAATTACCAAAACCAGAACCAACGACATAGAAATGGTAGCCATGGAGATGCATTGGATGATTTTCAGTAGTTACAATGCTGGTATCTTGCAACACAATCTGCACACCCGAACCATATTTAAGCCTATAAGCCTTAGTCCCTCGCCTTGGCTGCCACAATCCTCTGCTCACATTCCCAGTATAATCAAATTGCAGCGGCGGAAACGGCGGAAAATCGGCAGTGAAAACGCCCGGAACGCCTTGGTAATAGGCTTGCATTATGGAATTGGACTTTGGGAAAACGAAGGAAACGTTGTTGATACTGGCAGTGAAGCGAGTGCCGTTGGGGCCTTGGCACCGGGGGCTGTTTGGGTTTGTGCAGTTGTTGAGGCCTAATCCGACGGTGAAGAATAAGCTTTCGTCGATTTGCATCGGGACGTGGACTCGATTGGGGCTTCGGAGTTGGTCGGTGAATCGGGTGGCAGTGGGGGTATCGTTGAAATTTGGGAGTTGGGCTAGAATAGGTTGCGGTGGTTGTTGTTGTTGTTGTGGGCAATTGTTGTATTGGAGGATGGCGGTGGTGGTGGTATTGTCGAAGGCGGCGTTGAGAGCGGTGTTGTAGGCAGTGGCCGCCATGTAGTAGTGGACTGGTGGTTGGTTGGCTGTTAAGAGGACGTCGGTGGTTTGTCCAGGTCCGATCATAATGACATTTGTTGCGAATGGTTTGGTATAAGCTGCGTCGACGGCGACCACCGTTAACTGGTGGTTGGCGACTGTGAAGAATAGTTCTTGATTCAATGCTGAATTTATGATTCTCAGAAGAATTGTCTCACCAGAGTCCACTGCCAATCTCACCGTTCCTGCCAAATATCATAAACAAAAACTCTTCTAAAAATTACCGATGGACCCAAAAGTTTAAATTGATGAAGATGTAAAATTAATTATAATACTTTAATGATTGTTAACAAAAATCAATTATTCAAACCAACCTGTTTTGGAGCAAATATAGAAATCACCGGGCTGGCCATTGATGGTGTAGGCATCAGAGACATTAGGAGCGGCTCCGGTGAAAAGCGCTTGCCTTAACACACTAATCGGATCTTTGTCAAACCATTCTCCTGTTCACAAAACTAAGATTTGTAACGATAACATGACGAGTAATTCATGTATTTTATAAAAATTACGAAGCATCGGTGGTTACCGAGAAGAAGAGAAGTTTCTGTTTTGGGCATTAAAAAAGGGTATTGAGAACCCAACTTGGGATAGATAATGAGAGGCCCATAGACGGTGGCTCGAAGCCATCTGCTATGAGCATGCCACCACAGAGTTCCCTCTTGGCCCTCAATGTTGAATCTGTAGGTGTAGCTGCCCCCTGGCTTTATGGAGCATTGGGTCACAAACTCTGGCCCATCAGCCCATGGATTCCTCAGCTGCCTTATCCCATGCCTAACCACCATATCACACCCAAATTTAGGTCGAGTTTTAGCAAAATATTAGAAGAGTGGTTACGAAAATGTTCAAGGAAATGATTGGCTCTAAGCACAATAAAATGAATTTATGTCTAAATTTGAGTGTGCTAACTTTAATTAAATAAGAAGTTTTTTTCCATCATTAACGCTCTTAATTTTCATCTACCATTTTAAAGGGTTTATGCTAAATTTTAGAATCACTACTATTTAATCCATATTTTTGACTTCTACACACTATTCCCCTTTTAAGTTTTCTATAATTCCAAATAAATGGAAAGAATTACCATTTTTGGAAATGACTTGTAGAGTTGGGGGTTTTCTATTGAAACATAAGATTTGTTAATTATTATTGAATCATTCTATTTTTGTTACAAGAAAATTAGCAAGTACCAATGAAGAGAAACGTTGTAGCGGGCAGCATTCACGACTTTGATAACAAGGGAATCGCCATCTCTGACCGCTAGAGTCGGCCCAGGGAACTGCCCGTTCACTGTTATGATGTTGTGGACTTTGCACAGCCTCTTCACTGGCTTAGGTTGCACCTGCAAACAAACAGAGTCAAAAAAAAAAAAAAAAAAAAAAGAGAGAATATTTAACCCCAAAAAAATATATATATATATATATATATATATAATTAAGTTAAATAATGAATTTGGTTCCTATAGTTTGGAAAAGGTTAGAATTTAGCTCTTATTTTAGGGATTATTTATGAGAGTTTTATCAAACCACGAAGACTAAATTCTAGTTTTAAAACAATAGGGACTAAACTCTAATTAACTTTTTCCAAACAATAGGGATTAAATTTACAATTTAATCTAATAATTATCAACTATTTGGACTGCATCAATTTTTGCATTCGAACTGCAGGAAATGAATGTAAACTAACTAGCGGATAAATATTGGTCTATAGAAAAGAGTAATACTTGAGTGTATCCTAACATGCACATATCTTTATGCATCTTATTTTCATCACGCACACAAAAAGAATTAGAATATTTAAAAAAAAAAAAAAAAAGTAAGAAGAATTTGTCACATGACAAATTATGATTAAAAAATTTGGTGGGACAATGCATCTGTATACTTTCTTATAGAAAATATGAAAAGTGAATGTCCGTTTAGTAAACATTTGATTTTTTTTTTCTATGTTTTGTTGTCTATATTTTGAATATTTTCAAAATGAAAAGGGAAGTTTCCAAAATTCAAAAATCCAAATCGTTAGCGAATGGGATGGAAGATTTTGAGAACTTACAATGAACTCATGGTAGTGAGTTTCTGCAACAGCAAAAGGAGAGAGTAAAGGGAGGAAGCCCAAAAGGGAAACCAAGAAGAAAGAGCAAAAAGACTTCATGTTAAGCAACTTCTCCATCTCTCTGTTTCTTTGTGATGTGTTTGGTTGATGGAGGAGCTGAATGAGAGGAGCTATTTATAACAAGAAAAAGGAGGGAAAAGAGAAGACTAAATTCAATATCATATAACAAATTATCCAAAAAAAAAAAAAAAAAAAAAAAAAAAAAAAAACATATTGTTGCAAAATTAGGTTTAGAGAGTCAGCAGGTATACTGAGGATTTAAGGTTAAATCTTTTTGGTCCAACCATAATGGGGATTTGTTGTACCCACTTCCTTCCCACACTGCTCATTATATTTTCCATAAAACACAAACACTCATTTCCATAAGTTGAAACTAGTGAGATTTTTCTTGAATCGGATTCACGATTGGTCTACAAAAGATAATAGGTATATAAGTGAAAGAGATAATTTGAAATATAACAACCACGTCCAAAATATTTGCAGATATAGCACAATGCAAAGGAGTTTGCAAATATAGCAAAATTTAGATTTAGCTCTCAGAGTCTATCAGTGATAGATCATATTGCTAATAGGAGTCTATCACCGATAAACCATATCGCTAATAGAAGTCTATCAGTGTGATCGAGTCTATCATCGATAGATTTTGCTACATTTGCAATTCTTTGCTATATACTTAATTATTAGTCCTAAAAGTACTACTTAGTGTAATTTTCCATGGTGAAATACATTGCAACACATTTATATGTAAAGAATTTGAGTCAAATTAAAGAAAAGGTTAAATAGCTCATGTTGTAATATCATACCACCATTCATAGAAATATGGAGGGAATTGTTAATCTTGTAAAAGAATTCACACGCATTACATTAAATAAAATGTGTAGATTCCATCCTTACTAATATTTTTAATTAAAAGTCTTTTTAAAGATATTTTTCTTTAGTAAATAAACAATATTGGTAGGATCTACTTATTTCAATGTAGGCTAAATAATATGGTCTCTAATTTTTTAGGTATTTCTCAATTTAGTCTTTACTTTTTAAAATTTTCAATTTTACTCTTAAAATAATAAAAAATCTCAAACAAAAATTCTTTATTTAAAAATAAATATGTTATCAAATTTTTTTAAAGAATAAATATGTTAACATTTGGTATTAGAGAACAATAATTTGTCAAACATAGCATTTAAATGACATTTCCACCTATGTTATTTGTTAATAAAATTAATAAGTTAATATTACTTAAAGTAGTAGAAAATTAATGACTAAATGGATTGGATGGTTAGCCCTTCAATACAAAAATTCAATTAAACACTATAAAAAAATAATCAAATATTCAACTACATCTATTAACTCAAACATAACTTAACTGACGTATTCTCTACTCAAGATTAAAGCTATTATCATGTAATTAAATTTTTTTTTTAAAGAAAGACAATCTGTATGAAGATTCAAATAACAGACCTATACATTCGTATGCTAATTAAGTTATCTCATTTTTTTTTTAAAAAAAAACTTATTAGTGAGGAGGGGTCAAGTTCTAGAAAATAATTTGTGATTTTGTTTTTCTTTTTTTTAATTGAAAGCCTTTTTCACCAAAAACAAAAAAAAAAAAACTTAAATTAAAAAAAAAAAAAAATCTCCCCTCCTCGAGGCTGGAGTTGTTTAGTACTTGGGATTTGTCTTAATCCATTGATTAGCTCAACTAAGAGTGTCAACTATCTACTCCCATTCATTTTTATACAATAAAAAAACAATATATTTACACATGAGCTTAGTTTAATTGACCTGAATTCTCTTTTTGAAAGTTCGAAACTCGATCACCTATCTTATAGTTGTTGTACTAAAAAAATAAAAGTTAAAATATTATTTTAATATGGTCCCTATACTTTAAAATTTGTTCAATTTTAGTCCTTAAACTTTCAATTATCCAATTTTAGTCCTCATATTTTCAAAAAAATCTTAAATTTAGTTCTCATTACTAGTTTATGGTTGGTTTTTAATTTTTTTTTTATTTTGTTATCTATTAGCACTTTTACTTTAAATTTTGAAAATATATTAACATATTATCTTTCTTTGCATAAAAATTATTGTTATTATTTAATCAATTTTGGTAAAAATTAAATTTGAGAGACTAAATTTAAGATCTAAAATATAAGGATTAAAATTGGATAGTGCAGAAACTAAAATCGAACAAACTTTAAAATAATATAGGAACCAAAATGATATTTTTAACCAACAAAAAATTATATATCTAAAAGTTGATGTGTTTTTTAGTTTTCTCATTTGAAAGTTTTGCTTATTTTTTATTATGCCGATTAATTGAAGTTAAGAATTAAGATTGAGATTAAAACATTGATGGGGGCAATTAAGGTGAGGTTGAATTTCGGTATATCCAAAATCTTTGGCTTTTGGGAGTGTTAATAGGTATTCTCCAGGCTAAATGAGTAGCTCTAACTCATATAAAGTATAGGAAAAAACCTCTCACTTCTACGATAGGAATAAACAGAAAAATTAAGAAAACAAGAAAACTAGGAACACAAGAATTAAAGTGTTAAAACTCCAAATTGAAAAAAAAAACCACGAATTCGAAAAATTCTAATATGTGAAAAATTATTACAATCACACAGAGTAATTCTTTCTCTTGATCCCGATTACAAGAACACTCTCTCAAAACTTTTAACTACTCACATCCTTTTTCCCACCCTTAAGGGAATTTAACTAGAGTTAGCATACATGTTGCGTTCATAAAGTGCAATGCATAAATATGATATACAATACGTGTTTTTCCACTAATTGGCTAATATATATAATGTCATGCGATAAACACAAGCTTTACCTAACTTGAATCCAAGTATAAATTCAAATCAGGAACCTGGTGAGTCCAGGGTCGAACATCGAGACTTTTATGCTTTTGTGATTTTAACCTTGCGGTGATAACTATGCGATGAATGTTTATACAAAGGTGGAAGAGGTGATAACTATCCTAAAATGTAATTACAATACAAGAGATTTAAGCGATGAGCAAAGGGGCATATGGTGACTGTCAATGAAGTATTTTTCTACTCAAGTAGAGTGCGACGGCGTTTGAAATAATCTTAATAATAGTCAAGAATTTCTACAGCATGCGTCTACGCAAGACTCGAGGTGTCAATCATATAATTTTGTAGCAACCTCTCGGTCTATAACCCACACTTTTCCTTATCTCTAAGGTGCATGCGATGACTAACTCGTTAAATGTATTACCTTATCTCTAAGATGCTACTTCTCACTACTTAATGCATTTTATACTTTCTTCACCCTCTCAGGCAAGAACTCAGGCTTAAACGTATCTCTCAATAGTTTAAAGCAAGGATTAATGATGCATTAAATAGTAAAGCTGCTAAATATGCATAGAATCAATCTTTAAATAGATCTTCCAAACATGTCAAAAAGAATAATATGCAAATAAGCAAGTAGATGGATGAAACATATGGACTTGTATTAATATTTGAATCAGAAAACTCTCAAAATCAATTCAGAATACAAATACAAGTAAGAGAAAGAACTATAATGAAGATGTCGGGCCGTTGAGACAATCTCTTGATCTCGCTGGCTTGAGAATGGCTGCTTGATGATAATACTTCAAGGTGGAATATGACTCTTGCTTTTCTAAGAAGAATTCTGGACTTTGTATTCAAAATTCTGCAGAGAAAAGTTTGAGGATTTGACAATGGCAATGCTCTTCACTCTCTTGGGGAAGCTGATCTCTCGACTCAACCAACCCCTTCTTCAGTTTTTGAGCTGACTATTTATAGGCGTCAAATATGAATTCTCTCTAACGATTTTCTGACGCATGCATTAAATTCCATGCTCTGCTGCGTCGCTTGCTTTGTCACAAGTTCAATGGTTCTGCCATGAATCAGTCTAATCAGCTACCAACTTGTTCTGTAGATTTGACAGTCGCCGCTTGCACGTGTCAGACCTTTTTGCGTTCATCGCATGGTTCGTTTTGTAACATGTTGGTCGCCTTCTCTGTGATTTTGCGATCATGGTTTCAGCAATTCTTCAACTTTTGTACTTTTTCTTTGATTTCTACGTTGAAACAAAGATATTTTCGTGATTTCTCAATTTGTAGCATTTGTAAATACCTAATCGCAAAGTATGCTTATTTGCTAAGATTTATATCATATTTCTGTCATTCTTTATGAATTTATCTAATTGTTTTAAAGAAAAGAATAGAATAACTTGTATTTCTACAAGTTATCAATACATAAGCTTAAAGTGTTTGAAACCAAAGGTATAGGCTCTTTTTGTAGTGCTTGGTAGGGATGTAATAAATAGGTCGAGTTGGATCAGTTTTCTTTAAAATCGATCCACCTTGACCTGAGGTCGATTGTGTACGGACAAGACTCGACCCGATCCGAGCCAGTTAGAATCAAGTTGATTCGGGTCAATCTCATATTTTTGATATATTAAATAATGTTCAAATTTTAAAAAAAAATGGAGAACGACCTTTCTTCTTCTCCTTCTTCATATGGGAGAGAGAAACAAATAGTGGATATGAGAGAGAGAAAAGACGTGAGAGAGAGTTCACATAGAAGAAAGATAGAGAGGGGATGTAAGAAAGAGAGAAAAGAATAAAGGGGATGTGTAAGAAAGAAGGAGAGAATGTGTGCAACATGGGGCTGAGATAAAATAGGAAACCCTAATTTTTAGGGTTTTGTTTAAGTAAACCAGAACTGAATTGAACCATTTGGTTTGGTTCGATTTTTTAAAAATTTTGGTAAAAAGCGACCCAATCCGAATGGAACCAGGTTCGGGTAAGTTTTTCACACCCCTAATGCTTGGAGCCCACGACTTCGTTGAACTTTTCAAATGTAGGACAACTGCACTTCTAATATTTTGCCAAAATCCAACAAATTTCATATTGGCAAGATATTTGAAGAATCCAGAGTTTTCTGCTACATCCATGTCTTCACTGACAATCATAATTCCTAATTTAGAGAATCATAACTTACTCCACCATAAAGAGTAGATCACTTGGAACACCACCTTCTAAGATTTCCCTTTTTCGTCACATGTCAATAAACTCGGTTGAAATTTATGCTGCAACTTCCACCTACTTGACTCACTTGGAAGTTCTACGACCATCGACATAACTTCCACCACACCTTGCATAACTGCCAAGTCAATGCCCTATGTGCAAACCGTGGAACCGCTAACATCACATCCTCTAACATGGTAAAGTGGACATACCACAAGGATGAATTTTGTCTTCTTCGGAGGAAATGACCATCTCTTCTGGCGAGAAAGACTGCGCCAACATTTGATTTGAAGCTCTTTGATGAACCTGTTCATTTTTCATGTGCCCAATTTGTCTGCACTTTCAATAGTCTATCTTTTGCTCGAAAACTTTCCTCTTTGAACCTCTACTGGAATCACCCCCGGACTGCACTAGACCATCATCGTCGCTTAACTTGTACTTGTGTAACCCATATTGTATTAACACATCCTTGACTTACACTTGTCATAAGCCGAAGTTGATCTTTCCATCAAAATTCTCCAGTTCAAAATTTACTAAACTCATAAAAGTACTTGATACATCTGCTTCACTCCTAGCAAATCAGCAAATAGTGAATAACTCACACTATTCACAATATCGCAGCCCGTTTCAAGAACTCTTTTATGATGTGGAAGCTTAGATAATTCTGCAACCACAGAGCATACTAAAAAATTTAAGAAACTACGAGGCCAATGCTCTAATACCACTTTGGGCATAAACCCTCATGGCTTTACTTTTGGTTTCACCCCAAAAGGCTTCATACCAATGAAGATAGTTGTCCTCGCTTATATACTCATGATCATCCTCTTATCTAACCCAACGAATTTCACTATGTGAAATATTATTACAATCACACAAAATAATTCTCTCTCTCAATCCCTATTATAAGAACACTCTCTCAAAGCTTTTAACTACTCACACCCTTTCCCCACTCTCAAACTAGAGAACACAAAAGGGAGTTTAGCTAGAGTTAGCATACGTAAGCTTAAAGTGTTTATAATTGGGACAATTTGAAACCAAAGACATAGGCTCATTTTATAGTCCTTGGAGCCCATGACTTCCTTGAACTTTTCTAATGTGGGACAACTACACTTCTAATATTTTGCCAAAATCCAACATAAAGGTTATTCTATTGACCTCGATGTCAAAGCTTCAATTCTCCCACCCCATATATTAAAAAAGAATTGTATTCTCGTACCTCTGATTTTGTTAAGTTATCAATTTTCATGATTAATTTATATATTAATCAAATTTAAATTTGGAAAAAAAAAACTTGATATTATTGAAATTTATGAGTTTACAAAGATTTTACATTTTTTTTGTCGTTGAAATTAGTGGGTGAATTAGTAAAAATATAGAGGATAAAAATTGCAACATTTTTAATTAAGTTATCTAATTTGATGAAATTGAAAGTTTAGGGTGAAAATTAAAACAATACGACAAATTTAGGGGTAAAATTTGAAAGAAAATTAATGTGTATTTTAATGAATTATAGAATTACCATATACAAAATGAATAAGAGTATGTTTGGATTGAATGTTTTTCAAAATATTCATTTATACTTAAACCTTTTTGATAAAATCTAGTTAAAATACACTTCAAAAATTATTTTGAGTGGTTGTCAAACACTTCAATTTTTTTCAAAATAATTTATTTTCAAAATTAAACAGTTGAAAAGTTAATCCAAATACACTCTAAAACTACGACACAATTAGACCTAAATTCTTATTGAAACTTTTGATTTGGAAGATTTATTTAGTGATTGTGCATTAGCTAGACTAATTTTGTCATTGACTTGATTGATTGAATATTAGCGAGCAAGATTCCACATTTCTATTCCTTTTTCCTTTTTAGAATATTATATCAAACATGAATGCAACCAAAATCTCACATACCAATAAAGGATAACAATTTTAATGAGTATAAAACATTTTAGGAGTGAAGTTAAAAGTACAATTATGAAAACTTATATTCAAGTTTTGGTCAATTATATCATCATCGGTGAACATGTAAAAAATCTTAAATAAGAATAACGTATAGACAAGGTCTGAAATATCGATGTCGACAAAAATATCTAGATCTCCATTTTATAGAAATATCGATGTCGATGAATATTTTGAAAAATTTTATAGAAATTGATAGAAATTAATGGGAATTGTTATAACTAGTTAATGAAATTTTGATTATGGCTTAATTAGATAATAATTGAGCATTTTTTAATCATCATTCTTTAAAGTAAGACAACATTTAGGTATATATTGTAAATGTTTGTATAAATGTAGATAAGAAATTTAAAAAAGAAAAGAAATGAAATAATAATTATAAAATAATATAAAGTTTAGGAATATATTTTGAAGTGAAATGATGTGGAAATGAAAGTTTTGGATAGTAAAAGAAATAAAACTCACATCAAATTAATTTTGAGGTGAAATGAAACGAAAATTTAATGAAAAAAGTTTGAAAGAGGTTAAAAATAAACATAGGTTTTTGTATCTGGTTTTTTTTTTTTTTTTTTTTTGAAATCCAATTTCTTTGAAATTGAAAGTTTTGGGTTGAAAATAAAGTTGAAAATTAAGAAAAGTTGAAAATTAGAAAAAGTAACACATTGAAAAAGCTTCATCCTTTGTTGGAAATGATATTGGAGTGTACAATGGTAGATTGACGTGTAAAACTATACAATTATGTGTAATCAAAGCCATAAAACTAAAAGAAAAAAAAATTAAACTGAACTAACGTTAGCTAATTCCTAAAAAAAATTTAAAACTTCTAAAAAATTTCTCAAAATTTCGTTGAAATGGCGCTATGACAAGATTCCCTTTACCGAAATTTTAAGGCTACAGAAATTTAGAAATTTCAAGATTTCGATCAAAATTTCCACCATGGAGATAGATGACTATTTTATAGGATGCCCAACAATCCTATCTTCTAAAGGTATGATATGTAAGTAAAGAAAGAACTGTATTTGTAAAGCCTTTCGAGTGAAATAAAAAAAGAATAACCATGTTATCTTATTATATATTATATATTATAGTATATATTGTTTCTTTCATGTGTAAATAGGTTGTGGAAAAAAAATTAATTATACCCCTAAACTTTAGAGGCTATATTTTTTTACCTCAGGTAAGATGCATGAATCAAACTTTCTAATCTCGAAGTCGATTGTACAAATTTGATGTCTGTTATTAATAAATTAATTTATACCCAAACCACGCTCATTTTGTTTATTAATAATGGGCAATTTTGCTTTGTATGTTTCATATATATATATATATATATATATAGGGATTACAAGTACAAAACATAGAAATAAAATTGGGTTTCATTAATGGTTTAGTTATTGAAAAAAGAATTGCATATAATTTGAAACACAAGTTCAAAGTTTAGATACAATCAATTGGAAATGAATGTGAATTGAATATTCTTAGGCAATCAAGTCAAGCACTAGCTACCTAATTCTTTAACGTTGTCAAACTTCAATATTTTTTAAGTTCATTCTCGAACATAATATAAAAAGCTTCCTATGGTATTTGGCTTAGTGTATTCTATATATTTTCTTTTTTCCTTTTTAATAAGTGTTATTTATAATTAATTAAAGTCAAAAGTAGTTAATGTTGTAATTAAACATCAATCAAGGCACACTAATTGGAATTGGCAATGTGTAGTTGTTCAGTATATAAAAATAAAGCAGGTCAGAGGGGAAGGTCAGATTCGTTATAACAAATTAGTTAGCCTACTAATTGACAGACACTCTCGGAAAATCATGGCATCTTAGGAGAATATTTTGTGATATAACACCATTGAACATGTTCCACATCAAAAGAAAAAAAATAATTAAAATAAAAAATTGTGAATGATAAGCCACTAAATATAAATTTATATGATGTTTGGTAACGATATTATTTTTAGTTTCCTGTTTTAGAAATTTACGCTCGTTGTCTTCATTTTTTTTAATTACGGTTTTCACATTTCTTAAAAAAATATTTGAACTCCTAACTGAATTCTAAAAACATTAACAAATTTTTAGATTTTTTTTTTTTTTGTTAGTTTTCAAAACTTAACTTGGGTTTTTGAAAATATTAACAAAAAGTGTTTAATAAACGTAGAAATTTATGAGTAGAGCTAGTGTTTATAACTTTGATTTCCTAAAACCAAAAACAAATAGTCAAATAATTATTAAAAGAGAACTGGTGAATCAATTTAGACATTCTATTAGGTATTTATAACTATTTTCAATGCATTCTATTTCTAAAAACTCAAAAGCACATAAATATTATTATTTTTCTCCCATATTTTTTTTTGTTGACTTTAATTGGATTGAAAGTGAAGATTGAAGTTGGTTGTAATCTGGACACTCTTGAAGTAGTTATACATGAATTATTTTAAAGGGGTCAGATTATTTATGCCAGTTTTTGTAATTGCATTGAAGATCTTTTGCATCACTGGTTCAATCCTTTGCTGCACATTTTCCCACAATGACCCAACAACCAATTGTCGAAGATGAGAAATCACATTATCAACACAAAAATTTAAGACTTCAGAAGCTGGTGTGCCTACTTTCTTCTAAATTGGTGGAGAACGCTCATTAGTAGTAATAGGACAAGAGCTAATAATTTGCTCATTTTGGATCACGATCGAGCTCCCCACACGTTTTGTAAGGGAATAAAAAAGCGTGAGGGTTTATCGAAGACTGGTTGCAATGTTCCTCTCCATCTTCCTGAGCCAAATCATTTCGAGGGAGCTAAAGAAAAAAAGAGGTAAATTAAAGAACAAAAGGTGGAAGTAAAAAAGAAAAAGTAAAAAATGAGTAAGGGAATAGAGGTGTAAAAAAGAAAAACTTACTCAACTAAAGTTTTTGTGTCATTAGAAATTTGAGAGGTGTTTGGAGCAGCTTCAAGGAATTGGTCATTGTGGTTGGACGTATTCTTAGACTTCTTAGTTCTTTTTCAATGATGGTCTCCTTGGCTCCTATGACTTTCTTCAGATTGATCTGAGGTACTAAAAAGACTTTCTTTCAATCAAGTGAAGTTGTTTACCCCCGAAGTTAGTTCCACTTCTTTTAGGAAGTTTGGAGGAGGAATTGTGATGTGATGTCCATTAGTTTATCTATATTCTTCTTCAAATAATCACATTGTTTGCTCAACCACCAACTTTTGAAACGAGTGGTGACATGATCCTGCGGATTCAACATAAGAGCTGGAATTAGAAATACTTGAGACTTGTCACCGCATTGAACACAAACCCTCCAATGGTATAAAATATTGTCTAAGTTAACTTTGGGGACTTCTTCCAGATCTTTTGGTATGTCTTGCTAGAATCTAAATTGGTGACCAAATCAATATGGACTATAGAGTTTGATGACTAACTTGTCCCCACAACGGGACGATATGCAACATGATCAAATGCTCAAGAAGTATGAATGATGTGGAAATCTCAAGTTGTCATCATGCTTCAAGATTTCATATTAATTCTTATGTTGAAGGTTTACATGTCATGCTATGGATTCACATTTTTTAATCAGTTAGCGAGCTTTGAATTAATCAAAGTATATGGCCCTACCTTTGCCACAAAAGTCAACCATTCTCGGGCTTCTGACTTGTACCAATATTTTATAGTTAGTATCAAAGTATTTTATAATTTGATTAATATTTTAAAATCAACATATATTTCGAACTATTTCAATATTTTATAATTTTTGTTGGTGCATCCAGTTGATGGTCACATTTTATCATATCAAAATCTTATATCTGTAAGGTTAGTTGCTCAAATAATTAAGATTACAATTTCATGATTTAAATTTTTTTTTTTAAAAAAAAACAAAAACTTTGTATTGATAATGCTAGTAAGTTTGCATCCAACATTTGATAATTGATTGGGATAAGTGTTGAACATCCTGTAGCTTATATCAAATAGCAAAACTTCTAAATCTCTATGAGATTATGTTATTGTGTATGCTCTAAGCCAATGGCTTATGAGCTTATGGCCAGACATGTTTAAATTATTACATAACAACAAATAAGATGGTGGAGCAATTAAAATGAGTCCTAAAAAAAGGTTAGAAATATATGTTGTAATTGATTGAAATTGATTTCACATCAATTAATAAATACTTTGAACCACTGATAGGTGATATATTTACTACACAATTTGCTATTTGTCATTAATGAGACAAATTTTCCAACATTAGGGGAGAAATTAAGAAAGTTGGAAAAAGAACTTGAATGAAATACACATGTATTGTCTCATTTTGATCATCATACAGATCACTTTGAACTTCATTTTTAAAATATTACAAATCAAATGCTAGATGTATTTACAGAGCATTTATAGTAGCAAGAAAGTGACTAAATTATATATAATGGTTGTAAATACACCATCTAAAAAGTGATATCCTAATGCAAAAAGTTGTCACTATTAATGAGTCTGCACCATGTCTGAAGTGTGATGGACAAATGAGTTCCAAAGATATAGATCCTCGAAAGAGTAGCCAGTAATCAAAATAATTCAGTTAATTAAGAAAATGAATATTCCAGAAGAAATCCTGAATATGAGTACTAATGAGAATCCTGAAGTAAATGAGGATAATAAAGAAATCTCGATAAATTATATGTCATGATAGAAAAAAGATGGAACCATACTTATATAAGTTGACAACAATTTTTTTGCATAACAATATTACTCATGATATTATTTATGACAATGAGTATTATTATGTACTTAAATATATTGAAAAATGTCGACATAAAAATGATTGACTTATGTGGAAAGAAACAATCTAATAGAAATAAACTCATTTTTTAAATGGTGAGGATTAATAGTTCAGACTTCAGAGAATGTCAAACATGTGGGATACAAGTGAGTATATGTATGAAAAACAAATAGAGTGAAGTCACAAGATATAAAACGAGACAGATTCCACAATAATTCTCGCAATGGATTAGTATTGACTATGAGAAACATATTCTCTAATGGTGGATATACAATACCATGGGATATCTAATTTATCTGACTGTGTATGAAAAGTTTAATATACATCTTATGGATGCAGTCATACCACATTTAATGAATCTCTTAATAATGATATTTAATTTATGAAAATCCCGGAAGGATTAAAAGTATCATAATCATAAAATTCAAATATTAGAGAATTATATTTATCACAGAGATTCTTATAAAACAATCCTGACGAATGTGATATAGTGATCATCTTATTAAAGATTTGTTAAAATAAGGGTATAAAATAATCATATTTGTCCATATAATATTATAAAGAAATCATAATCAAAATTTACTCTATATGTATATGTTGATGATCTGAATATATAATGGAAACTCTTGAAGAGATTTTAAAGGCAATAAAGTTTTTTTTTAAAAAAAGAAATTGAGATGAAAGTTCCAATAAACAAAGTTTTGTCTTAGCTTGCAAATAAAGTATAAAGCGCGCAGATGTGATTACATCAATTTATACCGAAAAGATTTTATATGAACTAGTTACAACATTGAACACCCATGTGGTGGTTCATTCACCTGATGTGAAAAGATATACCGCCCGATCTCAGGAAGATAATGAAAATTTTAAGTCTTGAAGAACCATAATTTTGGGAAATAGGTGCATTTATATATCCTTACTAGTTATTCACTACACATGTTGTAGTATTGTAATAATTTTGTTACATAGATACAATATTCCTCTAAAAAAATAAATATATATTATATTTTATTTTAGAATTAGCTTACATGGATTTATTTTAATGTAATAAAAAATTATATATATTTTTTTACCATATGTGTAATTTAAAAAAAATATGAAACACAAAATTACCATTTAATATTGTAATTTTGCCACTCATTATAATTTTCTAAGAAAATGGGTACCTAATATCATTATGTCAAAAGAAAAAAAAAACATCAAATCTTAAGCTAAACAATATTTTCTCCAAAAAAAAAAAAAAAAAAATCAATCTTAACAATATTAGTGTTTATTATTTTTTTTGATATCCGTGAGTGTTTGGGCCCGCTTACGCGTCGATTAATCTCACGGGACAATTCACTCGACTCTACAATAGGCGGGCTGCCAACTTACCCGTAGAATATTAAATCCTAAGTAGGTAGCGACTATCGATTGGAAAAAAAATATTAGTGTTAAAAAGATTGATTTGAAATAAAAACTGAAAAGTGTAAAAACAGAAAATTTTAAAAATAAATTAGAATTCTATCTCAGAATACGATTAAGAATTAAGGTCATAATATTTCTTTAAAAAAAGAAAGAAGAGAAAAATAAGGTCATAAAATAACCCAAGTTAATAAGCCAGTCCCGTCCCATTCATTAAATATCAAAGATTTCCATTCCCCCAAACTTATCTTTATTTAATTTTCCGGACATTTCCTTATCCAAATTTTTTTGAAAAGTCAACGAGAAATTCCACACGTATACTAAAAATCTCGGGAGAAGAACGAAACACTATTACGAAACTACCCCTGACCATTTTCCCGTAGACGGGAAGACTTGTGAAACGGCACCGTTTAGACCTGGAGGTTTCTGTGAAGGGTGGGGTGGGTTCCTGCAGCGGCCACGTGCTTGTCTTCCTCAGTCTTCGTCTTCCTCAGCTGCTGCCTCTCTCCGCCACGCCGCTTGGTGGCTTCCTCTGCTACTCTGCTCTAATCCCCCTTCGCCATCTCCGCATTTTCTCTTGAAGATTTTTGTTCTTTCCAAAGGGTCGAATTGAACCCTAGAGAGTTTCTTCGTCTTGTAGATTGCGGAGCTGATATAACCAACTGGTAATTCCTCAATTCTCTGTTGTTTTAACTGGATTTTGTTTTCGGGATTAGATTATATGATGATGGACTCGGAGAATCAGGGCTTTGAAGCAGCCCAATTGTATTCCTCTCGTGAAGAGATGGAAAATTTGGTTCTCAAGGAGCAGTTAAGCTCCAAATCTTTCTCTAATTATCGTAGTGCCATGTCCTCGCTCTCTGATTCCCACCACCCTCTGGCTCCGCCGACTATTCTTACACCGGCTGACTCAGATCCCCTGCTTTCGCCGCCGCTCGATCGAGATCTCCGAAAACCTAACGCGTCTGATCATTTTTTCTCTGAGCCGCTTCACTTTTCTGATCTGAATTTTGGTCCTTTCGATGGGAATCATGTCAGTGATGTTAATGGTGTTGAAAGCCCCAGCAAGAGTTCGGAAAGTTCTGGGGGTTTGTCGAGATCTTCCTCTTCCAACTCCGATTATATAAAAATTACAGTCTCGAATCCCCAGAAGGAGCAAGAGGTTTCGAATTCGATTGTGCCCGGTGGGAATTCGTACGTCACTTATCTGATCACTACGAGGACAAACATAGCGGAGTTTGGAGGATCAGAATTTAGCGTTCGAAGGAGGTTTAAGGATGTGGTGACGCTATCAGAACGTTTGGCGGAGTCTTATAGAGGATTCTTTATACCTCCACGGCCGGATAAGAGTGTGGTGGAGGGCCAAGTGATGCAGAAACAAGAATTTGTGGAGCAGAGAAGGGTGGCACTGGAGAAATACTTGAGGAAACTAGCAGGGCATCCTGTGATCAGAAAGAGCGATGAGTTTAAGGTGTTTTTGCAGGTTCAGGGAAGATTGCCACTCCCAACGACAACCGATGTTGCATCTAGGATGCTTGATGGGGCTGTTAATCTCCCTAAGCAGTTGCTCAATGAGAGCGCAATGGCGCCTCAGGAGGTGGTTCAGCCAGCAAAAGGTGGAAGGGATTTGTTAAGATTGTTTAAGGAATTGAAACAATCTATGACGAATGACTGGGGCAGTTCAAAGCCTCCAGTTGTTGAGGAGGATAAGGAATTCTTAGAAAAGAAAGAAAAGTTGCGCGATTTCGAGCAGCAGCTCAGTGCTACATCTCAGCAGGTGAGATACTTGTTATACTTTATCAGTTAGCCAAACTGTGTATTTGAGAATGTGTATGTTTTTTGATGGGCTTAATTATGGAGGCACTTATTATCTCAGGCTGAATCATTGGTGAAAGCTCAGCAAGATATGGCAGAAACATTTGGAGAATTAGGTTTGACATTGATTAAGTTGACAAAATTTGAAAATGAGGAGGCTGTATTCAACTGTCAAAGAGTTTGCGCTGCTGACACAAAAAATATAGCAACTGCTGCAGTGAAAGCAAGCAGATTATATCGAGAGCTCAATGCTCAAACTGTGAAACATTTGGTAAATTTTCTTTATCTTCCTCAAGATTATGAACTGAAACATTGCTATATGTTCAAGTAATTTTGAAAATGGCTCTCCTTTTAAGTATTAAATTGGACAGTTAGTATTGCGGAAGAATCTCGTACACACCATACACTAAATTTATCTTTTATGTATGTACACTATGAGCCTTATAGTTCATTCATGTACTGATTGAATAATAGCAGCTAACTGAAGACTTGTGCATTTGATTGTAATCCTGTAATTATTTCATAGCTATTTAATTTATATATTTTCAGGATGTACTTCACGATTATCTTGGGTTAATGCTAGCAGTTCATGGTGCATTCTCAGAACGCTCAAGTGCTTTACTGACCGAGCAAACTCTTTTGTCTGACTTGTCCTCATTGCATTCAAGGGCTGAAAAGCTTGAAGCCGCATCATCTAAAGTATTTGGTGGTGACAAATCAAGGATTCAGAAGTTAGAGCAGGTAAAAGAAACCATAAGAACTACAGAGGATGCTAAAAATGTTGCAATGCGAGAATACGAGCGCATAAAGGTGCCTTCCCATCACATCTTGCAGTGTCTTTCCTTTAATATAATTTTAACTCTAGTACATGAGATGGAATGTATGTGATGGCATAATTTTCACCTTGATTTGGAAGCTCCATTGCTCTTATTATCCAGAGTGTAGTTGTAGCTTGTAGGATTCAGACTTTTGTTATCATTTTCCTTTGTTAATGTCTAAGTAAGGACATTTCTGTGGAAGATACTCCCATTATTGTTGAGCCTCTCCTGGGGTTTATATAGAGCTTATATTATAAACTCAGAAAGCAAACACCTGATGCCTGGTATCATATGGTAGAGTTGTTACTATAATATGTGCATTTTTAGCATTTTACTGGCTTCTTATTTTTTACGTTGTTGTTGAGAGGACTTGGGGATGCCTTCATCAAAGAGCAAGTAGTTGGGGAATGTCAGTCACTAAAATTTTTTACTTAATTTATTTGTTTCTTTATGATCATGGACACAACTTAATTGTAGGATTTAATTTGGCGATACTACTTTGTTATCAAGATTAGGGTAAGCCCTAGTCATTTACGCCTAAGCGTAAATGATTCATTCTCGTAGCCTGTAGGATATGGATACAGTATCTGTTTGAGTCATATTAGAGCATATGATTCAGTGCTTTAAGAGATGTCAAAAGAGATAATGGGCTTTGTTATCTTTGAGGAACCTTAAACTAGGGCTTGATTAAACCATCAAGAGTTGGCTCAATAGTCAAAGGGGCAAGGTGTAAACCCAGATGTTTTTGAGGTTGGAGTAAAACTATGGCAAGCTACCTGGTATATGTTCCTACGTACATGTAAGCTGACTCACGTACTTCTACTTTCAGTTGGAGGAGGAAAAAAGATTCCCACATTTTGTAGGTGATTCATAATTAGGAACAAGTTGTACTTCATGCTTATCTGATCTGAGATACTTAGCTGTGGGATTTTTTTCCTTCTTTCCTGAACAGTGTAAGATTCTTTTCAAGGTGTCAGGTCGAGAAGAATCTTCTTTATATTTTATC
Source organism: Lagenaria siceraria (assembly GCA_002890555.2). Classification (NCBI taxonomy): domain Eukaryota; kingdom Viridiplantae; phylum Streptophyta; class Magnoliopsida; order Cucurbitales; family Cucurbitaceae; genus Lagenaria; species Lagenaria siceraria. The sequence continues at coordinate 16,687,417 of CM016487.1, forward strand.
GTGATGCATTATTTCATATATCAATAATTATCATCATTTTGTGATTCGTTTTCGGAGTAAAGGAGTGAGACTTGATGTTTTAAAAAATGTCGTTGAGGCTTACGCCTTGAGGGCTTACGCTCACCTTGAGATAAGACTCAGACTTTTAGCCTCGAGACTCACCGCATTGAACCATAAGAAGCGCGTACAGCTTTTGTGAAAGCGCAATGGAGTTTGAACTTTAAAGTCTATACGTCTTGTGTAATGATTAGAAAACTAATATTACTTTGTCTCATTCTTAAAAAATATAAAAATATGAGTTGTGAGTCATGTGACAATTTGAACTATTACTACTTTTACTATTGTGACTTTAGAAACATTGAAGATAAAAATGTATACTGTAAGTCTATGCTATTAATGATAATAGTAGTGATGTTAAAGATACTCATTTAGATTTTGTTCAAGTGGCGATTGACGAGGTGTCTTTTTTAATTTAATTTTATCTTTTAATTTAAATTCAAATTATATATACTTTTATATGACTATTATATTTAGTCACGCGTTTAGCAATCCCTAGTGATACTAGTTTTCTGCTATGAGGCCTATGTCTTGCCTCTTCGAGAGGAAAAGTTTCAAGGTCTTCTTTGTTTGCGGAATGTTCTAGAGGTTGTATTCCTTAAAGCTTGACTCAGTTGTCATAATTTTTTGTGAATAGCATAATGCAAATCCTTCTGTGTACCTGCCTTTCTTACTTGCTTTGGCTTCTCAGTTATTTTTTACGCTGACCTGATGATGCTGTATGTAATTCAGGAAAACAATAGGAGTGAACTGGAAAGATTTGACAGAGAAAGACAGGCGGACTTCTTGAGTATGTTGAAAGGGTTTGTAACAAATCAGGTACTACTACTTACCATCTTGTCTACTGGACAGTGATCAGGTTTTAATTCATAATTCATGCTTTGTATGATTGTATGAAGTGTTTCTTTTCTCCTCTTTATCAAGTACGAAGATTGACTGATCCCGAAACAGAAAACAATGTCGTGAAATCTTTCGAAAGTCCATATTCTTCTATCATTTTAACTTGTGTTGAAGCATGGTTCTGCAAGTCCAGATATTGTTTGTAATTGGTTTTAAAGATTCCTGGAGGCTTTTTTAGTGTCCAAGGGGCCAGGGATCGATTAGTGGAAGGCGGGGCCCAGATGTTGACTGCAATCAAAGTATTAGGATTTTAAGAACAAGAAAATGATTAGTGGTGGTCTCTGACTTTTGTCGAAATTGATATGAATGATTGTGAACAGAACCATACATTCTGTGATGAGTTCTCTCTGATTCCTTCATAGCTAGAATCTGTGATCTTTGTGAAGATTGATATGAATGATTATGTAAACAAAACAGTACAAAAACTATATGATTTCTTGATGATCCTTGAAGTTAAATATGTGCGAGTTTTTGTTGAATAGGTCGGATACGCAGAGAAAATTTCTGATGTATGGGCAAAGGTAGCAGAGGAGACTAGTAGCTATTCAAAGGAGAGCAGTTGAACTTGTGTGGCATCAGTTCAAAGCCTCAAGAACATTCTTTTTTCCTCGTTTTTCTTTTCTTTTCTTCTCCTTTTTGATCTTCACTAGATTCATTTTACGTCCTCTTTGTTGATATAATTTACCATTTTTAAGGTAATAAGATATAAAGTGGAACACTTGGGGAAGGTTTTTCAACATCTTATTGCCCAAGTTGTGCCCCTACGAAATGTTATGTTCACACACTGAGCTGATGAAGTTCATGTGAAACTGAGGTTTGATATTGTAAATTGATCATCTATCTTCTTTTTCTCGTCTTTCTCGATCAACTTGACCTTTTGATCGAAAGTATATATCTAAATCAATTGAGTTACGTCGATGCGGACTTTCACCTTGGAGTTAGCATGTGTTTATTTTGGCAGTTACTGAATAAATTTGACTCTTCTTTTTTTCGTCGTTTGCAGTATAACACGACAAGTCGTTCTTTTGACCCTATCAAAACGAGAACGACAAGTCGTTGTTTTCACCCTATCAAAATGGCATTTTCTTGGATTTCCCAATCAATAATGCCAAACTATTTACCCAATTGCCCCTTAAATGTGGGTATTATTAAATTTGAATAAAATATTCATTGTGTTCTCCTTTGCTTTAATTTAATGTAGAAATGGTCACATATGACCCATTTCTAATAATTATTTATAACTTTCACATATATTTTTTTCAATTTTAATATGTTTACTTTTTATTTCACTACTAAAGCAGCAAAGTGAATCTAGCAATCATTTTTCTTTAGTATTCTTTTGGGTGATTTGTCGTTAGTTATATAATGACAAAAACATAAAGTTTTTGAAAATATAACCATTCATAGTGTACTCCATGCTAGTTTTATAATTATTACGTTGTCTTTTAAAAGGTTTATTATTTATGAAGTACATCATTAAAAAAAATTGAATAGAAACTTAACTTACATGTTTAGTTATTTAACCTTTATCATCGTGTCATTAAAATATATTGAATACGTCATTGAACTTTTAATTTTATATCTAATAGATCTTTGAAATTTAAAGATATTAAATAAGATTTTGAACTCTTAATTCTATATTTATTAAGTCCTTAGCGGATTCAATATTTTTTAAAATTGATGAATCTATTAGACATAGAATAGGACATTAAACTTTCAATTTTGTGTCTAATAGGTTTGTGGATTTTTTTATATGTAGAGTAAATCAAGGATTTATTAGACATAAAATTGAGAGTTCAATGATTTAGGGTCCGTTTGAATTGACTTTCTAAGTGTTTATAAACACTTTTTTTTTGTACTTATAAACACTTAGAAAGTCAATCCAAACGAGTCATTAGTAGCTACAAAATCGAATATTTGGAGATTTATTCGACACCATCTAAAGTTTAAAGATTTAATAAACACAAAATCGAAAGTTTAGATATCTATAAGACCGTCGTTCTTAAAGTTCGAGAATTTATTTGACATAGACCTAAAAGTTCACAAGTTAAATTTATAGTTTAACCTTACAACAATTAGTTAATATAGATTTATCATAAATTAAAAAAAAAAAGGATATATTCTCCATATTTTCACATATTTTACCCCTCCCCTCATCACTAAGACAAATATTGTGTCTCCTTTTGAGATTAGAGAGGGGGCTTGATCATAGGTTTGGTATTATGATACTAAAAATAAGTCAATTTAGCCTTAAATTAGTAATTAATTTAATTTAATGAATGAATATGATTGAATTCAAAGGGTAATGCATAATGATGATAAATCTGAAAAATAACACCAAAAAGTCATCTGGGTCCCTTCTTCCTATAGAAAAGAAAGAAAAGAAAGCATACTCTCCCTTCTTTTTTCCAATCTTTGAATTGTCCTTTCATTTTCTCTTCCCCTTTGATACTCTCCAAGCAAAGCAACTCATTTTGCTCTTGAATTTCTTGTGTACTTCAACTTTCACTATCCCACTCCCACTTTACTTTGGACACACTTATTTGTAAACTTTATATTATTCCCATAAATCAACACAATTTTTAAGAGTAATACTTAGAGGAGATATAGGTTTTTCTTTAGCTATTAATGTCATTTCATGTTTTTTTTTTTTTTTGGTCAAGAGACATCAAGATTACATAGAAAAAAGCAAAAGTTATAATGAACCTAACTTATATTGATACAATCATCCCTAAATTATAATGTTGTTGCAATTGCACAAACAACATTTGACCTATAGTTGTCGTGGTTCTCTTTTTCTTTTCTTTTATTCTAAAATAGAATTGAATGAAAAACTTAACATTAATAATAGGAGAAGCAAATTATAAGGTTTTTTTTAACAATAAAATTAAGCTTATCTCACCATTGCAGTATTTTATACATATATTATAGGGTTGTTTTCAAATATAGCAAAATGAGTCAACTTATTTACAAATATACTGTCTATTAGTGATGAACAGTGATAGATACTGATAGACTATTATCATCTATCACTTATACACAGTGACATTTTGCTATATTTAAAAATATTTTCAGAAGTTTTGCCATTTAAAATAATTACCCTATATTATAATGAACCTAGAGCCGTTTTCCTCTCACATTTGCAACATTTTAGCTAAGTTGACTTCCAAGTTATTCCTCAACAACAATATTTTTTTAATAGAAGGACTCAAACAAACCAAACAAGATTTAAATTATATATATAATAATACCTACATTAAAATTTTAAAACCGTTTATCCAATTTATATATCACATTATTGCACTTTCTTAGTAATTGTTGGATGCGAGTTTGAAATTTTACATATCTTTAATAACTATTAAATACATATCCCAAGTACATTTTTTCCTTTCCTTTAACCATGCAATTCACAAACCATAGTATGACAATATTCTCCAATAATATCTTTAAAAAGAAAGAGTTTGAAGTATAATACTTTTGTGAGTTAAGATATATTCGAGTTGACAAGTCTCAAAGTTTATTTACTTATTTAATTTCTTAGTATAGCAAGGGAATACAAAATTGAATATCCAACCTCAAGAAAAAGAGTCAAAGCAAGCATAGCTTAACTAGCCTACGAATGTGATCCCATTTACTCTAAAAAAAGAAAAATTCAAGAAGAAGAGTAAATGGAAAAAAATTTATTAAAAGAAAAAACCTTAGGCACATCCTACCAAATTGTTCGATTATAATTTGCCTTACTTCTTTCTTGAAATATCTTAATTCATTTTTTATGTGTGTGATAGGAGTGAGATGTAGAAAGATAAGTGAATCTTGGGATGCATCGAAGTATTGCTTATTATTAAGTGCTCTTTTATCAAACAAGTGTGTTTAGCTTAAGGAGTTAGAGTTGGAGAGTGAAGTTGTCAACTCAACTTCACTCCTAGTTCGGTTAAAGAATTTGTAGGTTCCACGACTAAAAAACTGAACTTCATGACTTCACAACTCCACTCCTATGTAGAAACACTTTAGGGTGTTTGGAGAGGTGGAATGTAATAAGAATTACTGGAAATCAGATGAGTGTTAGAAAACGTGAGTAATCGAAGACGGAACGAAAATGAGAGTGTGAGGCATGAAAACGATGTGAAAGATAGTTGGATTGAAAACTATCCGAAGGAAATGAGTTTTGTATTACAAATCAGATCCAAAATGCTCAATCGAAACATAGATTTTGAATTACATTACATTCTCATCCCATTACGATCAACAAACACGTTCTTTATAAATATATTTTGTTGGGTAGATGTCAATTAAATGGGTGAGTTATGATTTGAGAATTATTTATGGATATTGACGTAGAAGAAGAAGTGAGTAATGTAATGAGTTGCTTTCCCAATTGGTGAGGCACAATTCAATTATACAAAGCGCGTTCCCCATTGGTTTCTCTTCAATTACTCTTTCTTCCTCAATTTCCTCACCTTCTTTTTCTTTTTCTTTTTCTTTTTCTTTCTCCCTCTCGCATTTTCTCAAACAGTTTTCTGTATCTCTATCTATACCCCATTTCCAATGCCTCTCACCCTTTGATTCTTCTTCCTCCATTTCAATGGTTGACAACGGCGAGGAGAAGTTGCTGGCTATGGCTCGCCACATAGCCAAGACTATGGGTCGCAACGAGTCCATGGCCGATGATATTCTTCAGATTTTTTCCAATTTTGATGCTAGGTTTTCCCTTGATAAGTTGTCTGATAAAGCTGATGAACTTGATCCCAGAGCCCCCGCTGCTTTGCAACGCTCTCTCAAGTCTTTGGACCGCCGGATCTCCCAATACTTGGCTGCCGACCACCCCATTTGGGCTGACTCCGCCGATTCCTCTGCTTTTCTTGATGCTATCGATGAGTTGATGGCTATCATCAGGGACTGGGCGCCTATGGCTAGGGATAAGTCTGTTGCCGCCTACCTTGCACGCGCCGACGATCTGATGCAGCAGGCTATGTTCCGTGTCGACCAAGAGTTCCGGTCGTTGATGGACCGTGGAGGTGAGTCTTTTGAATTGACTCGCCATTTCAGGAACGGTGAGTCAACGGGGGATTTCTGCTTCGATTCTGAGGAAGATGAGGACGGTGCGGAAGGAATTCTTGGCGATGGCGATGCTCTCCAGATCCCTGTGGCGCAGCCGGTGACGGACTACAACATCGTTATTGATGCGCTCCCGTCGGGGACTATCAGCGATCTCCATGAAATAGCGAAGCGTATGGTGGCGGCTGGGTTCGAGAAAGAGTGTTCACACGCTTACAGTAGCTGCAGGAGGGAGTTCTTGGAGGAGAGTCTTTCTAGGTTGGGGTTACAGAAGCTGAGCATCGAGGAAGTTCAAAAGATGCAATGGCATGACCTTGAAGAGGAGATTGAACGCTGGATGAAAGCGATTACCGTCTCCCTTCGAATTCTCTTCCCAAGTGAACGACGCCTCTGCGAACGCGTCTTCGTCGGCCTTTCCTCCACCGCCGATCTTTCTTTCATGGAGGTCTGCCGTGGATCGACTATTCAGCTATTGAATTTTGCAGATGCGGTAGCAATTGGCTCCCGCGCTCCGGAACGACTTTTCAAAATCCTCGATATGTTCGAGACCTTGAGAGACTTGATGCCAGAGTTCGATTCAATATTTTCAGACCAGTACTGCTTGTTGCTTAGAAATGAAGCAATTACAATCTGGAAACGGTTAGGCGGAACAATCAAAGGGATCTTCATGGAGCTTGAGAATTTGATCCGCCGTGATCCGGCTAAAACTCCGGTCCCAGGGGGCGGCCTTCATCCAATCACTCGATATGTGATGAATTACCTTAGAGCAGCCTGTAAGTCGCGGCAGACTTTGGAGCAAGTTTTCGAAGAAGCTGCTCTTCCCTCTAAGGATTACACCAAGCTCGAGGACAGAGCAGCAGCATCGTCTTCCTTATCAGTTCAAATGGACTGGATTATGGAGCTTTTAGAGAGCAATTTAGAGGCGAAATCGAAGATATACAAGGATCTTTCCTTAAGCTCTGTGTTTCTGATGAACAATGGGCGATACATTGTTCAGAAAGTGAAAGACAGTGAATTAGGATCAGTTTTAGGCGACGATTGGATTCGAAAACACTCGGTTAAAAACCGGCAATACCTTGGAAACTACCTGAAAAGCTCATGGAGCAAGGTGGTCGGAGCATTGAAAATGGACAGTGGCACTTTAGCTCCGGCTGTGATGAAGGAGAAGCTTCAATCATTCAATATGCAGTTTGAAGAAATCTGCCAAACCCAGTCCACATGGGTGATATTTGAACATCAGCTTAAAGAAGAAGCAAGAATCTCAGTTGCCAAAATCCTGTTGCCAGCATATCAAAAGTTCATAGGAAGATACCAGAGTTTGCCGGAGTTGGCAAAGCGCACAAACCGGTATTTGAAATACACGGCGGAGGATATGGAGGCTCGAATCACCGAGCTGTTCGAAGGTGGCGGCGGCGGCTCGGGCAGTGGAAGGAGGTAAAGGGTAAGTCACCAATGTTAAATATTGCTTGTATATCTATACAAATGCCTTGTTTCATAAATCTTTTGGCTTAGAAGTGGGCAAAGAAATTTTTGGCTAAGTTGTAATTGGTTTGATCTGGGTATAACTGCAATTGCAACTGTTATGTGTAGGGGCCATAAGCCATTCTGAATTATGATTAAATTTCAAAGCTTTGAAGCTCTTTCTTGAATGATTGATAATGGTGGATTAGAACAAATTATTGGGCGTCTGAAACTTGGATTGCTCCTAAAATTACTGTTTAGATTGTTCTGCACAGAATGACTTTGATCTAAATTGGCCTCCTCAGATTCCAGTTTTGTTGGATTTCTTATATTTATAGTTTTTCTTCCATCTCAAATTTTAAAATGTTACATTTTAACTTTAGACTATGTTCCTAAATCTTTTTAGAATGGATATGATTTATGAATGGGGATTTGAACATTAACCCAGTTACAAATACTTCAGCTTGAGATAAGTTATGTTTTCTATAATACGTTCATGGACAAAGTTATAATTTAACCAAAATGAACATATTTTTAGAGTTCGTGGGTTTAATTTTAATGAAACTTGAAACTTGAGAATTAAAATTACTTGATTTTAATGCATTTCCCCCCGCTTCTGTCTCCCCTAAACTCTGCAATTGTAAACATTAACACTTGTCAAAGCCACCATAGCTAAATTGTGATGGATACCTTATTTCTTAGGGTGGAAAGTTATATGTATATATTTCTTACAAGTGAGTAGCCTTCTAAGGAGTTTGTGCCTCCTCTTCCTTAAACTGACATATTAATTTTGACAAGGAATTGAACCGAGTTGATGAACGTACCCTTCAATTTGTAGCAACGGAAATAAAAATCGACGTATAGTTTTCGAAACTGGGACCTAAAAGATGACAAAAAATAAGAGTTATGCTTGGATTAGCATATAGAAGTTTATAAAAAGAAAAATTGAATGGTTTGGTTATCAACATGTAATATGAATTAAATTTTGACAAATTGGAGTGAATAGCATCATGCAAGGAGTTCTTTGGGCAAAAGATGCCGCGCAGTAGTGTGTATCAATTCACAATAGAAATATAATGTAAATGGCATTGTCGGTTAGCATCGTCGCAATACTGTGGCATCGTCGGTTATGAGACTGTGTATCAATTCTATGTGCAATTGAAATGGTTGGGATTTCAACCTAACGGATTCCGAAGATAAAGGTGTTGAATTTTTCTCCCATTTTGAAATTTGAATTGTTGGTTTCATATCAGATTTGATTTGATTTAACACTTTTCGAAAATAGTGATAATTAATTAATATTTAATTTGTTTATCACCATTTTTATTTATAATATATCTTTAGATTTATGAGATTTGATTTGATTTAACCACTTTTCGAACAGGGTGAGAATTAATCAATCTTTAATTTGTTTATCACCATTTTTATTTTTATTTATAACATATCTTTAGATTTTTTATTATCTTATTAGTTTTTTATTATTTTAATTTCAGATTAAAATTTGTGATTCTCACTAGGATTTTACTTATCATTCTTTGTATTTTTTAATTATATTTTATTCATTATCATCTTATTATATTATTTTAATATTTTGGATATACTCTTCATTTTATCAATATATCAAAAAAGTCTGTATTTTCTACAAACAAGTAACTATCCACTGTTTCTATTTTTCTACTTTTACTATGACTCTACAACGAGTAAGGATTATGTTTTATGGTAGATGGAATGAAAGTTCACAATAGGGGAATTGCATCGGGTATCAAATTTTGATTATATATTAGCATCTATGTCATCAACTTTTAAGATATTACAAATATGGCAAAATATATTGAAAATAATATAGATGGTTAAAAAATCACATTATTTGATTTTTTATGTGAAAATAATATTCCAAAACTACCCTCACCTCTTAAGAAATAGAAAATTAGTAAATTTGATATTCTCCTTTGCACATGTTTTCTTCTTCAATATTCTCCACATTTCTACAACAACCTAAGATTCTTCTCCAATATTCACAATTTCTCCAAGATTTGAAATACATACTTTCTTTCGATGCACACGATTGCGCAGATTTTTTTTTTCGAAATCTTGTTTTGATTTCATTAGTTAAACACACTGTTTCAAAATCTCTTTCCTCGAGGATTTCTCTTCTTGAAACCACAGTTTGTATTTGAATTTTTTGCTTGAATTTCGTCCTCACTTTCTCTCATTCACGATAGCGCTCAAAATTTTACTAGGTTCGATTTCGTCAAGATCTTTTCCGATTTTTCCATTACTAGAGTTTTTTTAGGAATGAATGTTAGGTTTTTGGAATGTGGATGTTAATTATTTGTGTATAATCATGTGTATTGATTGAAAGTTTGTCAGTTTGCGACAAATTGGGTGTAGATTGTTGGTTTGTATTCGAGATAATTTATGTTCTTTAGTTATTATCTTTAAAGTAGTTTTATTTTACGGACTTTTTATTTGACGTCATGTATATTGAGGAATTGAAAGGGGGGAGTTGCAACGCGAGTAAAGGGGGAAAATCATGTGTTATTGTTAGTACTTTGGAGAGTCAGAATTGTTAGGTCTGATGTGAAAATGACTTCTTTGGGCTCTCATAGAAATATTTGGCTTGCTGTATGAATGTGTTTCTTTCCAATATTTTACTTGACCATTCTTTTTAGAGGATGGTTAGCAATTAATTTCATTCACTAGGCTATGGTGTCAAGCTTAAGACGATTGATCAACCCAAAAATATTTGTTGTGGCTTGTAAAATGCTAGTTAGATATGTTATACAAGATGTGAAAATTAAATTGAAAATTAGAAGTGCAGGTGAATTGTTTAAACATAGAGAATCAAATATGACTATATAATCGATATCTGATTTCTGTCTGATGTCTATTTGATTGTTATGTTGATATGAACCGCCAAGGCATCAAATTATTATTTAATAATTTTGATGTAATTTAATAATTTCTAAATTTATCCTTGTTAATGACATTTTAAGCAGGGTTATTTTAGATATTTTACTATGAATTATGATAAGCCATTAGAGTTTTATTGGAAGGCTATTTAAAGTCTTGCCTTTAAGTTGTTGAGGACAGTTTTGATGTTTTTAGAACTTTAGGGTTTTCTTGAATGAGAATTCTCTGGTAGATGACAGAGTTTCATCCCACCACTTTTACAATTCTTGAATCAGGGTTGCATGCCAAGAACATTAAGGTAAGTCTGGTCATCTTGCTTGTGGAGTGTTCGAACTTGGAGTAAAGAACTGGTTCTCCTTATCTCTTGGTCTTCGATAAAAAAGTAATCCAATTCTAGTCTTTTCCTTTGGATGGACATCAATTGATTTGGGAGTTTTAGGATTTGTTGTTAGGGGTTTAACAATTGGGTTCCTAATTTTCAAATTGCTAGGGTTTTCATATCACATGTGATTGTCATATTATTGATATCTGAGGGTCATGTGATCTTCATTAGATATTAAGTACTTTGTGATTTCTATTTGATTAACATGTGATTGTCATCTGATTGATATATAATTGTCATTGATTACCATGTGATTTTCATAGATATTAAGTACTTTGTGATTTCTATTTGATTGCCACGTGATTGATATCTCATTGCTATCTGATTCCCATATGATTCTATTCATTAGATATTAAGTACTTTTTTATTTATATTTAATTGTCATGTGATTGATGTTTGATTTTTTACTACTTGTATTTTAGAGGTGAACAACCCTCGTCAAGCAAGAAGACCTAAAAAGCAAAGGATTCCTTCAATTGGTGAATTGACAAAGCACACGAACTTTAGCCGTTGTATGCGTATTGGTCATAATAGAAAAACATGTAAATAATTTGTATCTATTTGAATAATCATATTATGGATATCAAAGATATATTTGTTAATCATTTGTTGTTATGTAAGTACAATATATAGTGTCTTATTTTAGCAGTTTATTGTTTACAACAATAAGGTAATCATTGACAATTAGTATATCTGTAATCAGACAACAATCATATAACAATCAATATCAAATGAAAATCAGATAGCAATCACATATCATTGACAATCATAATTAGATAGTAATCAGATAAAAATCAGTATCATTGACAACCCATTTTAGATATTAATCAAACAACAATCAGACAACAGTCGGTATCATTGGCAATTAGTATCAGATAATAATCAGACAACAATCAGATAACAATCGATATCATTGACAATCAATATCATATAGTAATTAGAGAACAATCGGATAACAATAGTATCATTGACAATCATAGTACAATCAATATCAAATAACAATCGATATCATTGACAATCAATATCATATAGTAATTAGAGAACAATCGGATAACAATAGTATCGTTGATAATCATATTACAATCAATATCAAATAACAATTAAACAACAATCAATAACAATCAGACAATAATCATACAACAATCAGATAGAAATTGGTACCATTGGCAATTATATGGTAATCAGATAGCAATCAGATAGTAATTAGTGGGCAATCAGATACAGTTACACATTTTTAATTGTGAGGGGCATTTTGGTCATCCAGACATTTTAATTGGGCTGGGCTTAAAGATTTTTCCTTTTTTGCAAAATCATAAATCATTGTATATGAGCCTAATTTTAACAAATCAATTTGACATTTTTACAATTTTTCCTTCACAATATCACAATTATCGTGTTGTTGAGGCTTATATTCCATTTGATTCTTTGTTCAAACAATTTGTTGATCGTATTCAAGGTAAGCTTTTTCTGTCTTGCAATCTCTCTGTGTCTCGTTTGACAATTTACTGGGATGGTTCCAGATTCGAATTGTTGGAGATAAGGATGTTTTGTGGCTTATGTTAGTTTTATCGAAAATTTTCCATAATGATTTATGTGTTGTTGACACCGTATCATCTGATACTTCTGAAAATACAATGTATTTGAATAGTGACCAACGATTGGAAACCATGCACCGCTTTTCTAGAGGGGTAAAACCCTATTTTGTTTTTATTTGAAACCTTTGTTTTAAGTTTTAATTATTTTATTTTAATTCATTCATTGTTTAGTGTGCGGATAAGACATTTGTCAATGCATTGTGCAGTGTGAAATTTATTTCATTAAAGTGTATTTGTGGTTTTTGAAATACTTTTAAAACTTTCTAACTTCATAATTTTAAACATTATTGATATGAGTTAATTGAGAGCAATTTTGATAATTTTTACTTATTAATTTTAATTATTTAATTCTCTTTGCTATTTTAACAATTTTAAAAATAATTTGTTATTTTTACAAACTAAACTTTAAATTTTGCTATTTATCTAGTCAACCCTTAAATTTTCATCGTATGTACAATTTTATAAACTGCATTCCTAATTCCTAATTATCATTTTTTTAATAAAAAAAATAAAAAACAAAGGTCATTTATCTGTATAATAAACAGAATTTATACCATTGAAATATGGTCTCTATCACTATATGCAATCTTGAAGAAATGAGTAATATCACATAATTATTCAAATTATTCTTCATGCTTAAATATGTGAGAAATTACTATAAACAGAAAAAATATCAAACTATTTACAAATATAGAAAAATTTCACTGTTTATCAACTATAGACTGCAATAGAGTAAAATTTTTCTATATTTAAAAACAACCCTAAATTTGTTTTAGTATAAGAGCACATCGACACACATCCATTATACTTTATTAATATTTAATACCACTCTTTCTCCATCCACTCTTCATTATATGGTTAATGTTACTCTTCAAAGTCTCGTCCACTACAGGTGACCTTCTCCGATGACCAACTCTGACGATTAACTTGAACGACCAACTCAACCAATTATATGCTTAAAAAAAACACTTAGCTTATGGAAGTAATTTAAAATACAAATTTAAACTAACTAGTCCATAGTGTTTAATAGTTATTTCTATAGTAATTTGATACTAGTAAAAACATTTTGATTGTATAGCAAACCAAACAAATTTATGTATAAAAACATTTTGGGTAATTGTTTTAATTGGCAAAACTGCTAAAAATATTTTCAAATATAACAAAATGTATTCAATTAATTTTAATCAAATAAGTCGTATCTTGTTCAAATCAATAAATAGAGTTGAGGTTATAGTTAAAATTGCTAGTAGAAAATCGAAATAACTAGTGATAGTAAGCATGACGAGGCTAAATGCAATACGTTACTTTTATCCATATATTTATAAAGCACTTCCCTAAGGTTTTATTTTTGAAAGATACGTGGATGGATAAGTCAAAATACTAATTGAAAGAAAATATTCAATTGAAAGCTTTTTTTATGCATTTATTATTATGATTATAGATGATACTAACAAAAATCTTGTGACATAGGTAAGAAATCAATTTTTCATCTGTCCCTCTATCCCACAATTCGCAATCAACGGATTCATTGTGATGAGATTGAATCCCACATCGAAAGCAATTTATCGCTTTTGTTTTGAAATTGGGAAGATGAAAAACATAATTATCAAAATTGAATTCTACGCTAAGCATCAATTCAAAATTAAATTGCAGAGGAGAAGAAATCAATACCTTTGAAGAAACATTCTTCATTCTTTTCCAAAAATCCTTCTTCATTCCCAACTAATATCTCATGAACAGTGACGCCTCCACAGGGTCTTTCCCGCTATGTCTCTTGCAAGGAGCCGGTTTGTGGGAACCCGTTTTGAAAGAGAAGAGAATTTTTATGTCAGAGGAGATTTTTACAGAGAAATACTTGTTCGCACGAGGTTTATGGAGAAACGTGTTTCGTGGAGTTGAACTTGTGTTTGTGTAAACTTGATGCGGATGTGGTTCGATCTCTAGTACTTGATCCTCCGATTCTCTCTCAACTGAACGCGTTCTCTTGATGTATGAAAGCAGAGCGCGTGGATGCATGTGAAGTTGGAGTCTTGTATGTGTTCCAAGCAACTTCAGTCTTCAAGTGTGATTCAGATTCAGGAGTTAGGGAGTTTTCTGATTATAGGAAGAATTCTCTCTAAGCTCTCTAAGTGTAAATTTTCTGAACCTTTCAAATGAAGATAATTCATCTATTTATAGAGTTTTCATGCAGGCTTTGTGGGCTTGGGCTTGACTGGTCCATGGACCTGGCACTTGGACCCAACTAATTGGATTTGGGCCTTTGTTAGCCTTTGGGCCAAATTAAGTTTATTTTTGGACTTACTTAAATTTTAGCCCAAACATTAATAATTAATTTGATCCAACCGTGAGGACGAAAACACGTGGCAACATCAGGATTTGTCAATTTACGTCTTCAATTTCAATTTAGACCCATGTAACATTTAATTAGTCCTAAATTTAATTATTTCTAATTTTGTCATTAATTTGAGAAATGATGTGGCATTGTGATTGGCCCAAAATTTCTCATTCAACACATGCCCATTTTCGAGATTTATGCACGTATATGGGTGGGTGAATCTCGAAAAAGATAAAGTTGGTTATCAAAATCCAAGTTGTATGTATTTGATTTTGACTCTATTTAATGTGTCAATTTAAGCAAACTATGAATTTGGTACATAAGTTTGATTGAAATTTTTTATGTCTGACACATTTTTTTTTTTTTTGTGATTATGCCGACCTATCAAAACCTAAATTTAAGTCAAAGTTTTGATTCCCTTCCTTGGCATAAACTCCAATTTGAGCTTTAATAGAATTTGTGCTACTTAATTCAAAATTGAATTTGAAGTGAAATTGAACTTCTACCCAAGATGCTTGGCCTGAACTTGCTTTGGACATAATTCATAGATGAAGTTTGAATTGCACTGAATTTGCTTTGGATTGTATCTAAACTTAAAATTTGTAATATGGCCAAATTTTAATTTGAGATAACTTTGAGACTTTACCCTCAATTTAATTTGGATGAAGGATAAAAGCTAAATTTGATGCTTTGAAAAATTTGAGATAAAATTTGGAACGTGGCCAAATTTTAATTTGAGATTCCAATCTACCATTTAATTTGAGGATAAAATTTGGACATTTGAATTTGGGATAAAATTTGAAATATGACTAAATTTTAATTTGAGGTAAATTTGAGATATTATCCCCAATTTAATTTGAGGGTATAGAGATTTGATTTTAGGATAAAATTTGGAATATGACCAAATTTTAATTTGAGATTCCAATCTACTATTTATAAAATTTGGAACATGACCAAATTTTAATTTGAGATTCCAATCTACCATTTAATTTGAGGATAAAATCTCTAAATTTGAATTTGGGATAAAATTTGGAATATGACCAAATTTAATTTGAGATTCCAATGTACAATTTAATTTTACTTGAGAAGCTCATCAAAATCTTCCAAAAAAATAAGATTTCAATTGAAAATCCAAATTAGATTAGGATTTGAATCCAACATTTATTTCTATAAATAGGGCTCCTCACATACATCTTTCTTATTCTCATCTTCCACTCCTACTTTCTTCTTCTTTTTTTTTTTTTTTTTTCTCTTCTCTTTTTCTTTTTTTTTTTTTTAATTTGATTCAACATTTAATTTGATTGTTTTTTTTTGCAGGTTTTTCTTCTTTTGAGAATAGAATTTTCACCCACTAAAAAAAGGTAAACTCCAAGGTAACTAATTTTTTTCTTAAAATATCTTTCTTTTTTTTCCTTTTTTTTTTTTGTCTGTTTTGTTGTAGGTATGTTGAGCACATCGGGGCAAAAGTTGACTCATCATCAACACGCCCGCTTTTCTTACCAACTTAGGGTGCGACATACTAGTCCATCCTTTGTTGTTACTGCATCAACACTGGCGGGAGGTATACAACATGTCGGGTAAAAGTTAGACTCATCGTCAACACGCCCGCTTTCCTTACCAACTTAGGGTGCAGCATACTAGTCCATCCTTTGTTGACGCGTCCTGCTTCCTGAAAGATCAGCCTCATACTGATGTATTTCCTTGGAAGATGTTAATGCATCCTACTCGTTTGATAGATGGTAATGTGACCCGTGCAGCTTGCCAGGTGCTAATGCGTCTTGAAAGACGTTAATGTGTTCTGTACTCGTCTGTCAGACGCCAATGCGTCCTGCGGAGCTTGCCAAATACCAATGCGTCTTGGAAGATATTAATGCGTCCTACGCTCGTTTAATAGATGGCAATGTGACCCGCGTAGCTTGCCAGGCGCAATGCGTCTTGAAAGACGTTAATGCGTCCTACTCTCGTCTGTCAGACGCCAATCGTCCCGCGGAGCTTGCCAGGCACCAACACAACTTGGAAGATGGGATGTAGCAACGATATCATTAAATTTAAAACAAAAGTGAAATTGCAATGCAGCTGTCGAGCTCGGAGATGGAGCAGAGTTGCACCAATATTTTAGAGATGAAATGGAGCTGCGCCAACATTTTAGAGATGAAATGGAGTTGAACCAACATTTTTGGAGGGAAAGCAAAGCTGTACCAATATTTCGGAGAAGGAGCGGAGCTCACCAACATTTTAGAGATGGAACGGAGCTGCACCAACATTTTTGGAGGACGAGCGAAGCTGCACCAATATTATAGAGATGGAACAGAGCTACACCAATATTTTGGAGAGGGAGCGGAGCTGCACCAACATTTGGAGATCTTAGTTGATTTTTCAAATGAGGTAGAGCCAGACAGATCGAACTTAATCTCACACATGAGGTAGAGTCAAGCAGACCGGACATGATCTCGCAAATGAGGCAGAGCCAGGCAGACATCTTCAATCTTTAGTGATGCACTCCTTTGAATTTTTGCATTGCCCCCAATAAGGCATCTTCAACCTTTAGTCACATCCTTTAACGAACATCATCAATGTCCTAGTGTCACGCTTCAGGTGATTGTGACATTTCTCTCTCTCTTTCTTTGAACTGAACTTAAATTTTTGTAAGTTGCCTACATACCCCTATGTAATGTAAAGGGATCAAGTAATAGCGGAGTGCAATTGTGTATTTATCAAGCATAAAATTTCTTAAGAAATTTGCCATTGATGAGGTCAATCCTTAATCTATCCTGATCGATGATCTTGTATACTCCATTTGTGTAGACTTCTTTGACGATATAGGGTCCATCCCACCTAGGAGTGAACTTATTTCTTGTATATCTTGTCGTGATGATTGGTCTTCTTACCGCAAGTACTAGATCACCAATCTGAAATGGATGGGGCTTCACGTGCTTATCAAAGGCTTTGGCCATTCGTGCTTGGTAACACTCCAATGCCTGTTGAAGTTCTAGCAATTTTTCGTCAAGTGCCTCTAACTCCTGAAGACGTAATTTGGCATTGTCTTATGTAGTTAGCCCCTCTTGAACTGCTATCCTCAGTGATGGAATTACTCTTTCCAATGGGAGAACTACCTCCACTCCATAAATAAGAGAATATGGTGTAACTCCTGTAGGAGTGCGATGAGTAGTTCGGTAAGCCCATAGCGCTTCACCAATCTTCTCTTGCCAATCTCTCTTTGACTTAGAGACAATTTTCTTCAATAGGTTACACAAAGTTTTGTTGGAAGCTCCAGCCAGCCCATTCACAGCTGCGTTGTACATGGACGACTTGTATTGCTTGAATTTGAACTTGTAGAGGATCGGCCTTTGGACTTGTTGATCTTCTTAGATGATCAGCCTTCGGGCTTGATGATCTTCTTGGAGGATCGACCTTTGACTTGTTGATCGGCTTGGATCGACCTCTGGCTTGTTGATCAGCTTGGATCAGCCTCTGGCTTGTTGATCGGTTTGGATCGGTCTTTGGTTTGTTGATCGATTTGGATCTGTCTCTAACTTGTTGATCGGTTTGGATCGGTCTCTGGCTCATTGATCAGTTGACTTTGATCTGAGGGCTGATGAGCCTATTCTCAAATTAGGGGAGATGGGTCTTCACTTTGTAGATAGGGAAGAGGCGATCAATTTGGTAAGGAAGAGATGTTCAATTTTTTAAAGAAGAGAATCAATTCGTTGGAGAAGAGATGCTCAATTTGCTGAAGAAGTCTTTCAGTCTTTGAATCTTCTGAATGTTGAAATTCTCTTAATTTTTGACTGAAAGATCAATAGATGTCTGAGTGTTGGCTTCTTCAATCTCTGACTTCTACTTCAATTTGGGGGATAAGCTCTGGCCTAAAGCATCGTTGAGTCTGTTTGACGGGTCGATACCCTTGCTTGATTGCGAGATGATGGACTGCTACTTTTACATCAAGTCCTAGCATCTCTTTGTATGACCAAGCAAAGATGTCCCTGTATTCAGCGAGCAGGCTCATATATTCACCCTTCTCCTTACTTGAGAGAAACACGCTAATGAAAGTTGGGCGCGGTTCCTCTACTGTGCCAAGGTTCACTTCTTTGAGTTCATCTACTGTGGATTGACCACCATCCTCAAGCGTGAGTGGGGCGTCTTCCACATCTTCTTCGAACATTACGCTCTCCGACTCTTCGATGACGGTGATGTGATGACATGAAGTTTTGCCTTCCTCCTATTCTAAGCTTTCACTTTCGGACTTAGTTAAAACAACATCACGTCTTTTTACCTTTAAAGAGCCTTCACTTGTATTAAGAGTGATGAGAATTTTTCTTTTCATTTAGGAAGGACCAGCACTACAAATTTCTCCTCCCTCCTTTGTCTCGCAAAGGGGCTTCTGATTTGAATGATTCTTAACATCCTCCTGCTTAATGCGACGCCAAATTGATGTGCATAATTTTCCTCTATTCTTCTTTGTGATTATACTAAGAGTATCACCACAAATCTCTTCTTTTTCTTTTGGCTCGAAAGACGACCTTTTGTTAGAGTGATTCTCGACACCTTCACGCTTAAGGCGATTGAAAATTGACACGCAAGGTGCTTCATCTTTTTTCTTCGTAAGCACACTTAATCATTCGAAGGTCGAGGGTCGAGTCGTCATTGGAGAATGACGAATGTCTTCTTCCTCCCCAGAAGGCATAACAAGCCTCCGGAAGGCAGAGCGTTGGGGAAGGTTGGGCATTGGGTGTTGAATTTCTTCTCCTGTTTCCGTCATGCTTAGACTTTCAAAGACTAAAGCATATGCGACAGGCGGTCGAATTTGATTGAAGACAGAGGTTCTTTGACCATTGTTTTCTCCTTCCTTAGAGTTATCAACCTCCTTTACTGTTATGTGATTGCTGTCAGTCACTTTTGCCTTCCCCTTTTTAGTTATGCGAACCAGCTCGGTAGACTTATATCCAAGTTCTTTCCTTTAGGTATAGCATAACCTTCTTGCAGAAGCTTCTTCTGAGATGGAGAAAGTTCAGGCTGCTCGTAAATTTTCAAGCTCTTGAACTCAGTGTGAGTTGTAAAGTCATAGCCTGCTTTTGCCAGCAACTTATAAGCCTTTGGGTCGAACCTATCTTTTGTTCGTATTTAAGGCAAATTCGCCTTTTTCAGGTCCATCTTTGGTTTGTGAATTTCTTGTTTTATTATTTTTGTAAGAGGTGTAACAAAACTTTCTTTTAAGATCTCCACATCACCGACCTTTAAGCCCCTTAAGCATTCTGCGAATGGTGACTCGCCTTTCTTGCGTCTCGACAAAGGAACATAATGCAAGATTGGAGGACTTGGAGCTTTCTCATCTTCCAAAGTTTTAGTCTTCGTAGAGCTAGTAGATACCTTACTCTTTTGAGAGTCAGAAGTACTGGCCCCTTCGTTTGGTTCTTTTGCTGCATCTATTTGTGGCTTGGACTGGGATTTATCCTCTCCTTTTATTAGAGGAATCTCTGCAGGCATAACTTCACCGACAGTACCGGTCTTTAAGTAGAACTTCGCGTCTGCGAAGTGGGACTCAGCTTCTGAGAACGAGTTGGAGTCTGCTTCAACCTTCTTAATGCCATCCTGGTAAAACTTGAAGCATTGATGGAGCGTAGAAGTTATCACTCTGTTTCCATGAATCCAAGGACGCCCAGCAACAGCTTATAAGTGGTCCTTTAATCTATGACACAATCTGTTGGCCTTTACGTCGCCAATAATGTGTTCCAGGCGAATCATGTTGATCGCTCGTTGACCGCCTTGATTGAAGCCCTGAATCACCAACTTTCTATTTGTGAGTTCTTCCATTGAGATACCTAATTGTTTCATAGTCGACTTAGGCATAATGTTGACAGCTGACCCATCGTCAATGAGAATTCGACCAACCTTTTGTTCTCGCATGTATCCTGAGACAAACAAGGGCCTGTTATGAGACTTTGATCCCAGCAATAGGTCTTCATCTGAAAAGCTTATGGACGTGCAACAAGAGGCGCATGTACACACCCTGGAGGCTGGGACACTTGAACTTGCTGAACTTAATGCGCCTGAGTTTAACAATGCATCAAAAAGAGCAGTCTTAACTGTCTGAGGGAGAGACAACAAGTCATCTATGCTGAACGACGGTAGGTCTTTTGATTCTACCGCCATCTCCAATGAATTTGAAGGAATATCTTCACCTTCTGCTGTGCTGACAACATGACACGCGAAAACTTCCAGCACTTCCTCTGGATGATTATCATGGAAGTTTCTTGGGAAGAATTCTAAGTTGCCGAGGTTGAGGGAAATCTTCATCCTCCTCCTTGACAGACTTAGACTCCTACGCCTTATTCTTTGCTTTCTTTTTCTGAGTCTTGCTTCCTCTTTTGTAATCTTGACGAAAGCGCAACTCTTTTTTTGGTGGAGCTCGACTTTTTTTTTTCTTTCGACGAGTCACAAGGATCCACCCTTCATTGTTATCTTCTACAAGCTAATCTTTGCTTTGGGAGTTTGTCAGTATGATCTCTTGCTGGAACTGAACGACTATAGGCTCAAAGGTCCCAAATGGATCAAGCTTTCTCTTTGATCATAAGATAGTGTTGATGGTGGAACACTTGAAGTCATTGCCACTGCAACATGATTCGTCTGAGCTACCTCATCCAGATCTAGCTCTATCTTCTTTTCGCGAGCCAACCTCATAATCAGCTCTTTCGCATAAAGCACTTTTCGATTGGGTGGCTAACGACTCGATGATATTTGTAGTAGTTGGGGTCGTTGACTTTTCCTGACTGCTTCGACCGTTTGCATTCTGGCAGTTGAATCAGTTGTTTCTCTAGCAACTGCTCTAGCATGTCTGCAACATCAAAGTCAAGGAATGGATAGACTTTTTCCCGTCTCTCCTTCAAAGTTAGGCGACGTAGCTCGCCTCCATCATCTTTCTTTTCAACTCTTGAATCTTTTCCTTTGGAGGAAAATTTCAGTGGGGTCATATTGACGACCATAGATTCTTTCGTGGCACTCTTCACAGTTTTCTCAGTGCCCTTTATCTCCTTCTTATTTTTCTTTTCCTTTGGGACCAGGAATTTCTTGGTTCCTCTGTTGGCGATGCTCAACTCCATATTGTAGGCGCGAGTCGCCAACTCTTCAAACGTGCAGAGTTTTATCCCCTACAGAATATAGAGGAGTTTCCAGTGCATGCCTTGGGTGTACATCTCCATTGAAAGATAATTCAGTGCGTCGGTTTTTGCAATCAAGGCTTAGAGCTCTCCATCGGTTGATGTAGTCGATGACTGGCTCTCCCTTCCGCTACTTGGCGTTTGTCTGGTTCATCATGTTAACAGTCCGCCTAGTGTTGTAAAAGTTGTTCAGGAATTCTCTTTCCAACTGCTCCTAGCTGTCAATCACCTCTGGCTCTAGATCGGTGTACCAATCGAAAGCGTTTTTGTAGGTTTCAACAAAATGAGCAACGTGTTGTTTAGGGTTGTCCTTTCCATCGAACTGCTGGAATTTTGGTGGTTGATATCCAGCTGGCATTCTGAGGTTGTCAATTCTCTTAATGTACGGCTTGGTGTACATAAAACAAGTTTGTGGCGATCCCCCATACTGAGCTCTGATGGTATTTGTGATCATGTCCTGCAGCTGCTGGACTGACAGAGAAGCGACGGAGGTAGAGTGCTGCAGCTGCCTTTCCTGCAATAGAGTTTTTCCTTTGTCATTTGCTTTGACAGCGGGAGTTTGGCTCGACTTAGCAATTTCTCGAGCGTGCATTTGCTCTCTCAAGGCAGCGATCTCATTATCTCGCTCCTCAAGAGCTTTCGCTAGGAAGTTTATCTTCCTCTCCAATTCTGCCATGGGTGCTTTGATCGTTACGTCAACCATCATGACCAACATCACATCAGGGTGTGATTCCTTCTTGGATCGGTTAGAGGTAGGAGCAGAGTTGTCAAACAACGAATTTTCCTTGATGACAATCCCGCCTTTAGGGGATTCTGTTAGTCGCCTCCAGATGTTCTCAGCGATGGCAAAACCTTGTTCCTTCTCTTGCATGATCCATTTTGAGCGACTGCGAGTGATGGATCCTGTGTATGCATCGCTTGCAGCATGAGTGTTGGACGCAGTAGGAGCGTTGGACACAACTTCTTTAGAGGCCATTGCTTGATTTGAGTGTTGAAAGAGAGATGAGAGGTAGAGATGTCTCACTGGATGTGCCAATTTGTTCGCACGAGGTTTTCGGAGAAACGTGTTTCGTGGAGTTGAACTTGTGTTTGTGTAAACTTGATGCGGATGTGGTTCGATCTCTAGTACTTGATCCTCTGACTCTCTCTCAACTAAATGCGTTCACTTGATGTATGGAAGTGGAACGCGTGGACGCACGTGAAGTTGGAATTTTGGAGAAATGTATGTGTTCCAAGCAACTTCAATCTTCAAGTGTGATTCAGTTTCAGGAATTAGGGAGTTTTCTGATTGTAGGGAGAATTATCTCTAGGCTCTCTGAGTGTAAATTTTCTAAACCTTTCAAATGAAGAGTATTTCTCTATTTATAGAGTTCTCAGGTGGGCTTTGTGGGCTTGGACTTGACTGGTCCATAGACCTGGCCCTTGGGCCCAACTAATTGGATTTGGGGCCTTTGTTAGCCCTTTGGGCCAAATTAAGTTTAGTTTTTTTTTACTTAATTGAATTTTAGCCCAAACATCAATAATTAATTGAATAAAAAATAATTAATTTGATCCAACAGTGACGAAAACACTTGGCACCATTGGGATTTGCTAATTTATGTCTTTAATTTCAATTTAGGACCTATGTAACATTTAATTAGTCCCAAATTTAATTATTTTTAGTTTCGTCATTAATTTGAGAAATGACGTGGCAATTTGTGATTGACCCAAAATTTTTAATTCAACACTTCTTTCTCTGTAAAATTCATTGAGAGAAAAAAGAGAGAGGGAGAGTCTTCTACAGAGAGTACCCTTCTCGGCCAAGTAACTAACATGAATAATAATATGTGAAGGGATTCTAACCACCCACTTCACCCTCTCTCTCATTTTTAATTAATTTAACTTAATAAAATTTAATTAATCAATTAATAATAATTAATGTATTTAATTAAATATCTCATATTTAACTATGAGAAATTTTCACATATAGAAAAAGTGTCAAACTATTTACAGAAAATAGTAAAAAAAAAAAAAAATACGGATAGACATTGATAGACTTCTATAAGCATCTATCAATGATAGACTTCTATCATTTATATTACTGATAGACCTTGACTTCTATCAGCGTTTATCACAACTATCTAAAATTTTTGTTATTTTGTGTAAATATTTTCCCTTATTTTTTCTATTTTTAGAAATTTTCCTTTAATTAAATGCATAAGTTAATTAACATATTTAATTAAATGCATATTTGAATCATATTCAAATGGTTATTTCTTCCATAACCTATAGAAGTAATATGAATCTCACTCATATTAAAATTTAATCTATAGTTTTAATATGTATCTAATTCATATTATTTTAATATGAATCTAATTCATATTAATTATTATTTGAATCTTATTCAAATACAATTTAATATTTGAATCATATTCATATATAATAAATCTCCTTTAATTATATCGTTTAATTTTGAATCTCATTCAAAATTAACTTTATACTATAATGTATCTAAATACATTATATTAATTGTATCATATACAATTAATGTTATTCCTTTAATTAATTTGAACAATTCAAATTCTTTCAAAACTAATGGTCCTTGTTTACCCGTTGTAAGCTAGTAGGGGACCTAATGGACCTATATATTAGAAGCTCCAATAATTCGAGGTTGATTAATTAAACTCTTTAATTAAATTATCCAATATTCATTAACTATGGATCATTCCACTAAAGACCCATAGCTGCACTCTTCGTATTGTAGAACATGTTGCGTTCATGGATTTAACCATTACACGTAAGTCGATCCTTCACGAGTTGTTCGTAATTACATCATGGTAAAATTACCATTTTACCCTTATAATTACCTCTTACTCCTTAAGTACCATTGATCCCTCTAATTAACAAAATGACCGGTCTCAGCTCGGGAGGAAGAATAGGTAATAGACATAAAACCATCCATTCGGGTTCTATATTTGTTCGAATAAAATGCTTAGCTAATTCCATACGTCTAACCAAAAAATCTTTTCTTCTTTCTGTTTATGATTTTAATATAAACCAAGTCCCTCTTGGGCCAGTGAGAGGGCGAGTATCCTTTGTTCAAGACCCAGAATCAACACTTAAGGGAACTACTCATCTACTTACCCTAAAGCTAGGAATGAGCGAATTTCATCTTGTGTAGTTGTGTTTCATGCCCACTCGGTCTTGTCCCCAAATTGAGTCGGCGACTCGGGTCACTCTCACCCATACAAATCAAAGGACAAGCCCTCACATGCAGGAGTCTATAACTAACTCAGGATTGAGATCGAGTTACATATGGTTTATCCTATGGAAATATTAAGTCAATAGCCTTACAATGAGAGATTAAGTATTTTGCGGTCCGATCTTATACAATGTTATTGTATAGGATACCCACACTCGCATGTCTCTACATGAACACTTTGGACCAATCGTTTGTAACACTTGGGTCGTATCCATAGTGTTACCAAGATAAGATACCCAACCTTATCCATATAATATAGATCCTTTAGGGTTATTACTTGAACAAGGCTTTAGAGCATAAATCTCAACACATTGGACAACTCTTGAGTTGTAAAAACTAATATTCTTATTATAAATAATAATTTAATATATAAATCTATTAAATATATAAATCTTTTAAATGGATTCTAAATAATTAGAAAGGCAAAACTAAAAGAAGAAAAAATAATAAATAAACTATGTTGTGTAACTTGATTCCAAAAATGAAATGCTCTTTGAATGGCTGAAGAATGAATGACCTTATAATGCCCTTTATTTAAATTTTATTCTAACTAATTAGATTTTTTTGTAGTGGGTTCATTCCCATAAAATCTTGAATAAAAAGAAAAAAGTATCGCACGATTAGATCGCTCGAAACTAGCTAGGTTCTCATTTAATTCTTTCCATATTAAAACTATTCTGCTAATTAGGTGAAGAACGATCCTTTTAGTCTAATATAACAACAAGAATGATCTGTTGTTCTCGTTCATTTATCGAATCCTATGTACTACTGTTACTTGTTACTAGACGACTGGCCAATTCCTTAAAATCAGAAAAAAAAAAGATTCAAACAAAAATATAACTATAAACACAAAATAAATATTTCTAGATTTCACATCTAATTGAATTGAATTTTAGGACTATAAGAATCTGCTTCCTGAATTATTATAAACCAACCAGTCGGATTCATATTTTACCCAATCTTCGCTTTCAGCTTGAAGCCAATAACTGAGAGAACTCTTAATACTACAGACAAGAATATTCAAAACTTGAGTCTCGCATGTCTACCATTTCACCACCAAGGCATCTTGAAAGTGAATCATATTCCATGAACATGATATCTATCTAGTGTGATGTATGGAATATATGATAAAGGTGTTGGGTTTTATGCCCTA
Source organism: Lagenaria siceraria (assembly GCA_002890555.2). Taxonomy (NCBI): domain Eukaryota; kingdom Viridiplantae; phylum Streptophyta; class Magnoliopsida; order Cucurbitales; family Cucurbitaceae; genus Lagenaria; species Lagenaria siceraria. The sequence continues at coordinate 16,713,663 of CM016487.1, forward strand.
AAACTCGTAGATAGTAAATGTTGTATTTTGACCGTCATAAATAAATGGTTATTCATTATTATTCAATAAATGTTATTGATTATATTATCTTGTTTTAATAACCCTAAAATCCAATAAACTAACATCCTAGGTTGTTTTATGAGTCTTGAACAATATGTACAGACATATAGAGATCAATGTTCAAGTTACAGCCTAAAGGATCTATAGTATAAGGATAGGTCTGGGTACCTTATCTTAGTAACACTATGGATACAGCCCACTTTGTATTTGATACAACCGCAATGATCCAACGCGTTCGTGTAGGAGACATGCGAGTGGGGTATCCTATGCAATGAGTTTGCATAAAACTGGACCATGAAATAGTAACCACTAGATGTAACTCCGTTGACTGGTTAGGTTTCTATTTCAATAGGTTGACCTAGGCAACTTAGTCTTAATCTTGAGTATACTATGAACTCCTATTCACGAGGGATTATCCTTTGATTTGTATGGGTGAGAGTGACCCGTTTGCCGACTCGATATGCCTACCATTTTGGGGACAAGACTGAGTGGGGAGCTGGAAACATAATTATACAAGATGGATTTCACTCTTTCTCGACATTAGGGTAAGTAGATAAGTGTTCCCTTAAGTGGTGTCTCCGGGACTTGAACAAAGGGCCCTACCTTCTCACTGGCGTGAGAGAGATTTCTGTTTGATGGTTGGACCATAAACAGGTTGTTCATTAGAGGAGCACTGGTACTTAAGGATTTAGAAGTAACCCAGGGGTATAACGGTAATTTGACCCAGCTGGTGTTACGAACACTTGTGAATGACTAACTTGCTGTTATTGGTCTATATCCGTGGACACAGAAATATATCTACAGTGAGAAAAGTGCAGCTGTGGGTCTTTGGTGGAGTGTACCCACAGTTAATGAATATTGATTAATGTGGTTAATGAGTTTAGCCCGTTAATCTCATATCGTTGGAGCTTCTGATCTGTAGGTCCATTAGGTCTCATTCCTAGCTCGTAAAGAATATTGAAGAAATTTATTCTTAGATGAAATTTGAAAAGTTCAAATTTATTAAGGGAAAAGTATAATGTATAATGATACATTATAATATAAAGTTTATTTTACAAATTAAACTTTATAGTATAAATATAATTTTGGATATGATTCAAAGTTAATTTGTAAGAGAATTAAATATTTGAAATTGTTTAAATATTATTTTAATATGAATTAGATTTATATTAAAACTATAGGTTAAATTAGTGCACATTAGATGTACATTAAAACTATAGGTTATGAGAGAAATGTATTTGAATTTGATTCAAATGCAAGTTAAAATTAAATATTTGATATTTAATTTGGTAATTAATTAATTGGAGAATTAATTAGTTATTTAATTTAATCTAATTTAATTTAATTAAATTTGATTTAATTAAATTAATTGAATTAAAACTATAGGTTATGTGAGAGATGTTCATTTAAATATGATTTAAATGAATTGGTTAATTAAATTAGATTTAATTAATTATTAATTATTAATTTATTATTAATTATTAATTTAATTAATTAATATTAAATAAGATTTAATATTGTTGTAACTCCCACTAGGGGAGTTACTTAATACGTGGGATAACAGTCACGTTTCCCATTTTCTCGCAATTTTCTCTTGCCAAAAAGGTTCCCACAAACCTTTCCTCAACGTTCAGAGAAAAGGAAGGACTCCAAGTGGTGGTGATCCAATGTAAGTTTTTTATTCTCTGTATTTTTGTTTTCAATATGCTTAACCTATTTTTTTTTTTAGATTTATTTTACCAATGTAGAAGTATTTCAAAATTTTAAAATTAATTTTGAGTTAGGTTTTTTATATGTTTCCTCTGCACTAGGGTTTTAATCCCAGGAAAAGGTGGAGTGTTAGAGTATTTCTATTACTCGGTCATGTCATATAGGTCTAAGTCGGACATCCAATTGCTTTGATTTGAATTATCCGGATGATGCCTTACTATTATATAAAAAAATGGACAATCAAACCTATTTCTCGATTCAATAGAAGCCCAAAGAGATGAATAGGGTCCCAAATAACCAAAGATATGTAAAAAATAAGTCTGATTACGTCTATTCCTAAATGGAATGTAAGGACGTAGAGATCCATATATAAACATAATATCTATTGAAATACGCTTGGATGACCCCTTCTCATAATTAGAATGTATATAACCTAGCCCTATACTGGTCTAGCTCGGTATGGAATGAACTTATAATCATGGAATTGACTCGATCATTAGATTATAGATTATAAGTTCATAACCCTAGCCCATTCCCATTTTGGGCAAAAAAAATCTACTAATTCTTTGATTCCCCTTAGTAAAAGGGACCTTGAACTAAGAAATATATTCTAGAAGCTAAAAAGAAAAAAAAGGTATCCTAAGCAATTTCAATAATCCAGTTCATTGATATTCGTGATATAGTATATGCTATCACACATACAATCATACTCAATTCAATGGAATTGTTTGATCTTAAAGGAGAACTTCTATAATTTCACACGTGAGGGGTTATTTCTTAGTTTCATCCCGTCATTAATAACTTGATTATTTTTAGATAATAGTAGATAGACACAATGCTCATTAGGAGTTCTATTGAAACCAATAAATATAGGCCTTAATGGTAGACACACGAGATTATGCAGGATTATACACAAAAGATTCTCTTTTGACTCTCTATTTAGCTATGTCTCTTATCCTTAAGAGGTCTTCCTCCACTAGCAGTTTTTTTCGGAAACAACGCTCGTAAGGCATGAGATTTTATGTCTATCAATGTCTATCGACAATGATAGATGATAGTAGTGTATTAGTGTCTATCACAGTCTATTGTGACATTTTACTATATTTGTAAATATTTTGGCTCATTTTACTAGTACGCATGATTGCTACAACAAAGAATAAATTTTGCCTTTTAAGAGACCGCGACCATCTTAATTGACAGCAATGATAATAAACATTATAATTCAACACCTCAATTTGTTCTATAATTTTTAGTTGCCTAACAGTGGTTGCAATGCTCATATGACTAGTGACGACCTTTGCAAATTTTAATATTACCAACCATTACCATAGTGAGAAGTCCATCATAGTAGGCAATGGAGACAACCCCTAAACATTACATTCTTTTTAAAAGTTTCATGTTTCATTCTCACTTTTCTATTTCTTAAAAAAAAAAAAAAAAATTTAAGTATATGGGCTCCACCTATCTTTGTACAGTGGGTAATTGTCCAATAAAAGTTGTCATGTGTGATAATTTTTTTTCAAAAATAATTTTTAATTTTTTTTATATGTAAATGAAAGGTAAGCATGAAATTAGATACAACTTAGACCACACCTAATTATTGCTCAGGTTATTTGGTCGTTCCTTATATAAAGGCACAAGTATTAATTACAACATTATCCAATTTCTAGCACATCTTCATTATCCTTTGTCTAATATGAATAAAACTCCAAAAACTATGCATTTGTTGCAAAACAGGAGTGTTTCTTTGACATCATTAGTTACATTAGGGAAAAAATCTAATACTACTATAGTACATACTACCTCCATTCATTATTTGACACGTCATTAAATAATTAATTATTCATTTAATTCATGGACTCTACATAATTCTTAAATGCTACTTTTATGACAAACAATGAATGAAGATAGTATGGAGAATTTTCTATACTGTCGTAGTATTAGAAATTTTCTTGTTACATTATCCTTCGTCCAGAATTTGATGTACATCAATTTTTTTAAAAAAAAAAAATTTTTTTTAAAAATTTGGTTCCTAAGTTTTGAGTTTAGTTTCCATTTGGTCTCTAGATTTCAAAATGGTCACACTTTAAGTTAAGTTTTGAGTTTGATTTCTATTTAATCCCTAAGTTTCAAAATGTTACAATTTTAGTCATTGAAATTTGAGTTTTGTTTCAATTTGATTTCTAGGTCTTAAACTCGATTTTCACTAAATACTCACTTCAATATTTGACTTTAATGTCTATTAATTTTTTTAAATAATTATGAATTAAAACGTTAAAAATTAATTTTAATAGTGATGAAAAATAGTGAAACTAAATTAATTATAATTAGGGTAAATATCAATTTATACCCCTAAACTTTAGGGGTTGTACCAATTAAAATTCTATAATTGTATCAATTTAAACCCTAAACTTTCATAAGTGTATCAATTTAATTTACACCCTCCTCCCAATTTTATTTCACCAATATTATGTTAAACTTATAATTTAAGTCAATTAAACTCCTAAATTTTATAAGTCAATCACTTTAGATCCTTAATTACGATTACCTTTGAAAAATCATCCATGAATTAATGCTCAAACGTGTGTAGACTTCTTCAAATGTCTTGATTTTATAAAATGAACGATCAGAGTAAATGCAAGGACGATTTTCAAAGAAAATTGAGTCTAAATTGATTAATTTATAGGGGTTTGACTGATACTATTATAAGTTTTACATGAGGTTTTTTTTTTTTTTTTTCCAAACGGAATATAATGGAAGGTGTAAATTGTTACATTTACGATAGTTCAGGATTTAAATTGATACAATATTTATTAATTTAGGGTTTAAATTGATACAACTTCTAAAGTTTAGGGCTATAAAATTGATATTTTTTTCTTATTATAATTATTTTTAAATTAATTTTTATTGAAAATTGAGGTTAAAAGTGTAAATCTTGAAACTAGAGGATATCGAATTGAAACAAAACTCAATTTTTAAGGGTAAAATTTTAATATTTTAAAATTTAGGGACTAAATAGAAATCAAATGCAAAACTTAATGACTAAAAGTGTAACTTTTTTTTTAAAATTTAGAGACAAAAAAACTTAACCAAAAACTTAGAGAAAAAAAAAATTTCATAGGTTAATTTTTTTTTTTTAACGTTTAAAAATCAATATTTAGAACGTTACTTAGGTAGTTCACTATGTTCCCAAACTAGGCTATTTTATTATTTTTCTAAATAACTATGCTATTTTAAAATAAAATTTGAAAATATATTATTATTATTATATAATGAAAAACAAACAAACAAACTTCGTTATATACAGCATTTCAGCTCCATTTGATGTGGAAAAAAAAAAGAGAGAGAGAAAAAAGCAAAGGAATCAGAACAAATACAGAAAAATAGAATCTCGTCCAATAGAATATTTTCTACACACTCAGTTGGGCTAACTCTAGATTTATTTCTGACTTAATATAAAAAAAAAAAAAAAAAAAAAAAAAAAAAAAATCATTTGGGAAATTTGATACATTGAATTGTATGCGAAAAGACATAGAGGTGAAGATTTGTGAATCTTTCAGGACTACAATGTCAATTATTATTATTATTAATATTATTTCAATTTGAAAATAATTACAACTGATTAAACTAAGATCAAATGGGTTGACCATAAATCAAATCTCTCACCACAACTAAAAGGATTTGAATTTTGGTATCCTTAAAAATCTTAATTAAATTCTCTTTTTGACTTTTTTTTTTACTTTGATTAGTTTGATTTATAAACCACGACGAACCACATGATTAAAGCCTAAAGATGTGTGTGTATTATCTATTCTTCTCTAGTCAATTTGCGTCTAAAATTTAATATCTTCATTGGAATAATAATATGCTATTAATTCTTTTTCCTTAAAATTTTACTTTGATTGATGTGATGTTCTATTTTAGTCCTAATTATACACTATTAAATGTCCAAATTTAGTTGATGTATATTCAATAATCGTAAAAGTATAGTTCTTATGATTAGTTTATTGTCGGCTTTTTTCAAATAGAAAATTTAATCTCTATTAATATCTTCTTTTTAAATTTTTGAAACACATTCAATGTCTTTTCTTGCATGAAATTATCGTTATTATGTAACCAATTTTATAAGATTAACTTCAAAAAACTAATTAAATTTAAAATTTATTGAAAATATAAAAATTAAATTTAGACATTTGAAATTATAAAAACTAAATAGAATGAAATTCAAAGTCCATAAATCAAAATAATATTGTTCACACAAGATTATTTCAATAAAGAAATTTAATAGTGTAATGAATTTGTATGTTAGTACAATCTCCAATTATTTGTTCTCTGATTCTTTCTCTTTTAAAGTAAATTTGTTTTTAGGGTTTTGCAACTTGTTCTCTTGAAGTTATAGTTTTTGGGTCTGGAAGTTATCTGATTCTTTAAGTATTTTTTTTTTTTTTTATCTTCAAATGGGCGTTTGACCTTCAAGAGTTTGAAGAGTATTATGCTTTCTGAATTCCCTCTGAACCTCCTTTGGAATCTCTAACTTATGGTCTGGATTGTCTTTGGAGTTCCAAACTTCAAGAGCTGCAGAGAGTATACTATGGAGTTCATGGCTTCAAGAGCTTTAGAGAGCTTTCTACTATTATGATCTAGATTGCTTCTAGAGTTTTAGACTTCAAGAGCTTCAGAGAAACTTTTGATTTTCTTCTTTAGAATGTCTTTGCAGTTTTTGACTCATAGAGTCTTAAGATCTTCTACTATGAAGTTTCTGAGTTCAATAGTTTTAGAGAGCCTTCTGATCTTCTACTTTGAATTTTCTCTAAAGTTTCTGACTTCAAGAGCTTCAGAGAGTATTATATTTTTCTACTCTAGATTGTCTCAAGCTTCATAAAGTCTTTTGATTTTCTTCTTTGGATTGTCTGTGGAGTTTCTAACTTTGAGACCTTTAGAGAGTCTTCTGAATTCTCTTAGTTTTGACTTCTTTAACTCCGTCAAATGAAGAGAAACTTCTCTATTTATGGAGTTCCCATAAGACATTGTGAGATTGAGCTTGGATGGCCCTTGGGCTCAATCAATTGGATTTTGGGCTTGCTTGGTCTTTGGGTCAAAAGAGCCTATTTTTGGACCCAATTGAACCTATACCCAAATATTATGACCTAATTGGACCAAGCCAATTTATTCAATCTTATTGTCAATCGTGTGGCATCATTAGGATCGACCAATTTTTTTTCTTCAATTTCAATTTGAGACGTATGTCGATTTGTAATTAGCCTCAAATTTGATCGTTTGTAACTTCATCATTAATTTAAGAAATGACATGACAATTTGTGATTGATCCAAAATTTATCATTCAACAATTTTTTTTAACGTATATATTTTAAAATAACTCTAATATCATAACCTTTTTTTCAGTCATGAGCACTATTCAATTCACTTCTTTTTATTCCGTTGGTGTTCGGACCAACTTATGGGTACCTTTATTAATCTTCAGGTGAAAAAAAAAAATTTGTAGGGATATTAAATTCTTGGTAGATGACCACTATAGATTGAATTCATTCTCTCTTAAAGTCTCCATGTTTTATTCTTTTTTAAGTGTGCATTCACAGTGTTGTGTTTAAATAAAGATTTTTTTAAAAAAAAAGAAAATTCATTCTTAGACAAAATAATATATTAGGATACATATACCAAGTTTTAAAAACTAAAATATAGCTTAAATTACCGATTCTTATTAGTTTGGGTCAGCTCCATGTTCATACCAAATGTTTATGTTTATACGAATTCTTCCTAGTTCATATTTTTCTCACTAGAAAAAGTACTCATTTTTCTTAATCAGCCTTAAACTTTGATATGGTTAGCATCCTCGATCAGCCAACTCTCGAAAGTATGCACAAGTTCTATTGTCATGTAAATAGAAAATAGACCATGGTGTGTATATATATTGAAAAAGTGATAGGATCGCTCGTCACTCGATATACGGATGTTAAACGAAAAGCACTATAACAAAAATACTAATAGCATGTAAACAAGTAAAGACATATAGAAGTTGGTAGCCCAGTTCGACGATAATCCACCTACATCTGGGAAGCAGTGTGCCCAGGAAGAATAATCCATTAATATTAATGAGTCAAGCAATTACAACGTAGTACTTATCTGTAATACACCAACGACTACAGTGACTCACGTAGAGTTCAACTCCCAAGTCACCTAGGCTCCCCCAGGATGTGAGACTCCCTCTCAATTGTACTTAGGTTCTCCCTAAGCGTGATAATACTAGTGATGAACATTTCGACTTGCAACAGTGTGTGAGATTTCTCTCAACTTGATTATCTTCCTTGTAACTCAGTGAACTCCCTTCACATGAGAACTTAGGTCCTCCTAAGCCTTGAGAGCTTCCTTTCTCAATTTCTAACACCTTAGGCTCCCTCTAAAGCTTGAGAAATCCTTCTCGATGAATGAAGTCTTAGGCTCCCCCTAAGACCGAAAATTACTTCTCTTCAACGATGCCTCAGGCACCCCCTAAGACATAAATAATCATCACGTTCTTGAACGATTCAAACAATAGATTCGCACAGCAGAATAAAGTGAACAAAGATCAAATCACTATGTTGTACAAATTGGCCACCTAGAACAAAAATCCTTTCTCACCAAGAACAAATGCGGCCGGACCATAGAACAATAATTCTTCAAAATATTCAATAATCATGGCCTCACAAAGTTGATAGATCAACTAGCAAAGAATAACCTCACAACAAAAGTCACACGAATTCTTTTAATGTTCTAAATGAAAACGGCAACCCTAGCTTGACTACAAACATCCCAATAAATAATTCCTTTTGAAAAAGAAAATATCTCCATAATAAATCACGTCACTCACAAAAAAGGAAAGTATCTAGTAAAATCAATTAGGCAGAATATTTCTAGATAAAGAAAGTATATAATCTGTAGGAATGTCACTTATTACAACAACAACAAAGACAACTTTTGTGACAACTTGCGAACGGTCAGAAAAACACAACTTGCTAGCCTTAAACAAATATATAGTCAATCACAAGACTCCAATATATATATATATGAAATGGTAATTATTCATAACTATACATCAAAAAAATGTTTTATAAAGTTTGATTAAATATTAAAGATGGATCAAACTATAAAAAATTTAAAATGATATGAATCAATATCATAACGACCCAACTTATAATTAACCTAATAACCTTTTTTGGAAGTAAATATATGTCATGGAGTTTGTTTGGTTTAGCTAGGTTCTATAAGTACATTATTTAGCTAATAAACTAATGATAGATTTGGAATCTTAGGCTTAGGTTTCCTTAATTAATCAAATTCCATTATATATATATATAAGTTTAGTGAATTAAATTAATCCCAAAGGGATGGGTCAATTGTGTTTGCTTAGGCTTAGGACTTGGATTAATCAATGGTCGGTGTGTTGTCTTATGTTAGAGTTTAATTAAATATGTCTCGAAAATTCTAAATAAAGAAGTAGCTAGGAAGCTTCGTTTTATTAGTTTGTAACATGGCTCGAGAAGCTAATCACAATTCTGACAATAATGTAGTAGGAGTTTTTGTCTCCATATGTTTGCCAAAACCACACCGCTCCCTATAATTATAATAATATAATTCCCTTGAAACTTTATTTTACTCGTCATTTTATTTCCATATTTTGTATACTTTTATATATTCATCATGTGTTTTCTATTCTCTTTTTTAGCTTAGTAATATATTTATATCATATCTTTACCAAGTTTTCAAACATCACATTTTTTGTATTTTCAAAACTTTTCATTTCACAATATATATAATTGTGGGTGAGGGAGGTAAGTAATATTAATTGTTCATTGCAATTTTTTTAGTTCTATGTATCTTGGTTATTCCGTAAATTTATTCTTTAAACTTAAAAGTTTCAATGATGTCCATTTGCAAAATTCAACCTAAAAAACTCATTTGATCTTTACATGTCACAGGCGATGAATTTGTAATTTGAAAAAGAGATGATCTGGAATGATGTGACCTTAGAAACTTGGGATGAGACGAACTACAAAAGAGAGAGAGTTGTGCATCGATGTAATGCTTGTCACATAAACTCTTATGCTTAAGTCAGTCAAGAGTGCGTAGAAGGTAGCAAACTTTTTAGAGAAGAAGATGTGAACTTATTTTGTGTGAATCTATAATGATATTTTTATAAGAGGTAAATTTAATTAGGATTTTCTCAAACTCTTACCGGATTGGATTTAGGAAGGCAATATCTAGAAAGTTATTGAAGAGGGAATGAGTTAGAGGCTTGCAAAGATCAAGCTCCCATAGAGACGTAGGTTGGCACCAACTTTAGCCTCAAATTCATAAGTTGACCCCAGTTTTAGAGGTTGAGGCGAAGGTGGTCATTGAGGTCCAAATGGCCTAGTTACCTGCTTTTATGATCTCTCTTAAAATCTTGTTTGAGTGTCTCGAGCATGTCTACGTGTTTCGAGTTTGGATAGAGTTTAACTATTCTTGTCTCAATTTTTCCTCAATGTTATTATCTTTTTTGGGCTTTTTCCCTAAGTCTAAAATTACTCCTAGCATCTCTTTAATCCTTTCTAGGATTAATTAATAACATTACTTCAATATTAATGTGTTGATAAACTTAACAAGTGGAGTGATTATTATTTAGCAGGACGTTGGCATCATGCATGGCATAAGGGAAAAGTGGGCCTAGCTAGATAAAATAATAAGAACATAAAATAAATAAGATGATTTTTTAGCCCCATTCTAGTTTGGTCTATTGTGCCATATCATTTGAAATTGTCACTTATTAGTCTAATTAGCCAGTCTCACATGTCAACATTTCAAATTTAGTGTCAATGTCATGAAAAAACTTTTATAACATAGCTAGGTACTTGTGACAAATTCTTATATTTAAAAGATTAAAATCTAGCTCGTTTTGATCCTATAGTTTACCTTTATTTTTAATTTGATTCTCAAAGTGTTTAAAACGTTATATTATAATCATTCAAGAATATAAAAAAACTAATTTGTTATTGATAAAATTTTGAATAAGAAATTTAACAAAAAGAAATTTTCATTTCATTATTGTTCCAGTGTAATGGTATAAATAAACTCTAATGTCATGTTATATTACTAAATTCTTTCCATGATAAGAGTTTTAACATAAAACTTTCTGGATTGTATACTCTGCACTATATTATATCACCAATTAATTTAAAAGTTTAAGTTGATGGGTTATGATAAATTTAATTATATCAATATTCCAATAAAAAAAATAAAATTAAAGATTGTTAAAAAATATAGTAGGGAAAAATAAGAAAATAAATTATACAATTAAAAGAAAATTTTGATCACCAAAAATTGTAATATTAAATCAAGTAACCAGTATTGGGTCATGTCACTGATTTATAAAAGATTTAAATTATTAAAATTAAGAGAAAGACCAAAATTAAAAAAAAAAAAAAAAAAAAAAAAAGTTAAAGGCTTGTTTTCAAATATAGAAAAATGAGTGAAACTATTTACAAATATAGAAAAATTTTATAGTCTATCAATGATAGACCGCAATAGAATTCTATCGCTTTCTATCGCTCAAGCAATAGAATTTATTTGCTTGAGCGATAGAATTCTATCGCGATCTATCATAGATAGACAGTGAAATTTTTCTATATTTATAAATAGTTTGATATTTTATTTTTCCAAAAGTTAAAGTAGAAACTAAAAATTAAAGGGAGGAATAATTAGATAAGGAGAAGTAAAATTGAATAATAATAATTCCGTACGTAAAGGAACTTTAATCACTTCGACTTTGAAGTATGCGTTTGTCCGATGCCTATATTCGCGTTCACTCCTTTACGCTGTCATGTTCCCCATCTCTTCCTTCATCTTTTAATCATTTTTTTTAATAATGTAATTTTTTTTTTTTTATACCTATCACAAATTCTTATTTCTTTTTAATCTTATATTTTCTTTTACTTTTAGTGGAAATGTTTCACATTAATTTTTTTCCTAAATTATCTTCTTCTTTAGTATCTTATTGAAATTTATATTGAATTTTTTAGTTCAACGATGATGGAATAGAGATTTAAATCATCTAATAAAAAATAATAATTAGTGTCTTATTTATTAAATTATACTCGAATTGACAAAACTTAAAAAGAAATTGATTGAATTGCCTCAATTTAATTGATATTTTGATATGGACTTAAGTATGATTCAATTAGTCAAGACATTGATAACTTCTTATAAGAATAGTAAGTTAGAAGTATTATATAACTTATAACCCAAACAACTAGTAATACATAATAAGATAACCTTTACGAGAGTATATCTTACACATATCAAATGTGATTTTTATATGAAAAAAATAATAATTTTATTAGTATCAAAGTAAATTCAGATTAAAATATGATGGGATAGAATCAATTATACCCATAATATAGTCTTCTCATAGAAATTATTTTAGTCAAAATCTCTTTTTGGTCTAGAAATACAAATTTATTTTAGTATTGAGTTAAAAAAAAAATACTCTACATTTGTCCCTACTTACAAAAAAATACACCACATTAAAAATAATAAAAATACCTTATAAGAACTCTAACAATAATATAAATAATTCAAATCCAACACGACTCTCTAATTGATCAAATCATAATGCATAACTCATAATAAATCATACCAGTGAAGCTACGATCCAAATCTACTAATAATTTTGTCAATTATACTCAATAAATCAATAAATTATTAAAATTAAAAGTTTCATGAGGCAAAATTAATTTGACATATAACTCATTAGCTAAGACATAAAATTATAAGTCATGATCTATTATATATTATTATATTGCAATAGCCTGCAAGCATAATAGAAAAAAGAAATAGGTATGTATATTCTAGTCAAACTCAAATTAATATTTCTAACCCCTAGACCAACTGATTTTGGGTGTTTTTTTTTTTTTTTTTGACATAATAAATAAATAGCGTTTGATTATTGAGAAATGCAGCTGGCGAAAAATGTTTATTTAAATAAGAAATTACAGAATATTTATATAGGAAATAATAATAACGCGTAAATTAGAAGAAACCAACGCCAACTATTTTTCTATTTTAATTAATTAATTTATAATTCGGAACCCCACTTTCAAAAGGACACTTTCGTACTTTCAATTCTCACAGCCTTTGCTTTTGATTATTCTTTCTTTTTGTGTTTATTATATAAATCTCATCTTTTCCCTCTCTTTCTTTCCCCTTCATAATTTTCAGTTCTTATTCTTCTCTGAGAGCTCGAATTTGAAAACGGTGTCGTTTTTGTTGAAATGGGTAATAGTTTAAGGAATTGTTTAGGTTGTATTCTTCCCTGTGGAGCTTTGGACTTAATCAGAGTGGTTCATCTCAACGGCCATGTCCAAGAATTCTCTCCGCCGCTCGTCGCCGGCGAGATTCTCCATGCCAATCCCGGCCACGTCCTCACCACTCCCTCCTCCGACGACCACCGCCTCGTCCGCCGTGTCACCATTCTCTCGCCGGAATCCCACCTCCGACGAGGTGCCATTTATTTCTTGATTCCGGCTGATTCCGACCACCGGAAGGCTGCTAAAAAGCCATCCTCCGCCTCCTCCGGCGGCGGCGTTTTCCCGGAATCTGATGATCTCAGCCACCGGTTGGAGGATGTCATTGTCTTGAAGAAGACTAAACCCAGTCGCCGAGATCGCCGGAGAAGCCGCAGCTACGGCGGCGCGTGGCAGCCTCATTTACACAGCATTAGTGAAGATTAACTAATACCCAAAACACCCTCCTCTTATCGACATTGATTTTTTTTTTTAATTAAAAAAAAAAGTATATGTCGTAATTCTTGTGATATTGTCCCTGTTTTTTTTTAACCATATGGACTTTGACGGCGGCGGCCGATGAACAGAAATGGGAATTATGATGATCATGTACAGGAATTAATGGTTGGTGTTTGTGGATAGAAAAAATTTATTGATATTCATTTGTAATTGTGTAGCTTAATTAATAAGAAAAATGACTCTGCCTAAACTTTTAGCTTATTCAAAATTCCAATTTTATTTTAAAATTCAACGCTTTCCATTTTATTTTGGTCATTTCTAAAAAGGAAAAACTCCAATAATTTCCACTTTTTTGGATTTCTGTTTTATTAGTTTCATTTGGTATAATTTATTTTTTACGCAAAGATACATTAAATCACCACAAAATTAAAAACCAAGAAAAATAACGAAATGGTTGGGAAAAAATCTTTTAAAAAGTTCAAATTCAAGATCTCTTTGCTTTTATACCATTTTAAATTACTAGTAAATCAAAAAATTTAAATCCATATGGAGGTTACCACATGTTTAGATATAAGTATATTAGCGTTGTTGTTGTGAGGAAAAAAAAAAAGAAAAGAAAAATATTTAGATACATCTAAGATAGCACCTATGTTTGTGAATCCCACTAAATTATCCAATCATAATTTGTCATGTGACAAAAATTTTTTTTTATTATTATTATTTTTTTTTTGAAATATGAATGCACATAAATACTACTAAAAATAGAAAAATATTTAAACAGCATGCATCTTAAGTTAAATCCTACAACTCACTCAATTGTTAAATTTTTTCTTTTAAAAAATATTTTCTTTGGGATTGAAGTGACGGCATCATAGATGTAGTCACATTCAAATTTTGGTAAAAGAATATAATCCGAGAATGCATAGATTTAGAGTGCATGGGAGTGAGTGTGAATAACTAATAATTATATTATATAATTAATAGTATGCATGAATTCTCGACTCATCAACCGAGAATCTCAATTCAGGCCAAGAAACAGAACCGGGTAACATGGTTCTGTTTCAATTTTAAAATAGGGAAAAAAAATGGGTCTACGTTTCATTTTGTTTTTAGATTTTAAAATGTTAAAGTTTTATGGAAAATTTTCACATAAAAAAAAAAGTCAAAATATTTATAAAAAATAGTAAAAAAAATAAAATAAAATATGTTGGGGAAAAATGAAATATATGAACTGAATACACTAGCAAACTTATTACAACTCAACTAGAAACTTAACAAGATGGTGTAACAAGGATAATGACTTGAAAGAACCTCAAAACCTTTGATGACCAAAATGTAGTCAAGGCACGCTTCTGATAAGCGCTGTCCTGAAGACAATTATTCGCTCTGCACTGGATGCAAGCAGACTACAGCGATTGTCTCAGCAGGATACAACGACTCACTCCGGTAGAACTGCAACCTCGAACTACTCGGATCTGGCAGAACTCTTGGATACTTGCTCTCAACTTGACACAAGATGAAAAGAAAAAAAGAAAGAAAGAAAGGAGAGAATTCTTCAATTTGAAGTGAGATGCTACAAATGAAAAAACAAGTTGCTATTTATAGGTTAGCAACTTAGTAACTTTCCAAAATACAAATTAAAATCAAATAAATACAAAAATTGAAACATTTGACAAATTAATCTTAATTTAGTTGTTACTTGACAAAAATCACATATAACTCATTCAAATTGAAGAAACTACAAATTTAACTTTCATACATGTTAAATTTATACATGAAACTTCATCTTAGTTGGATGGTTTCAATCCAATTTGAAGTTTCCAACAATGAATTTAATTTACACAATTAAATCTAATTTTTATGTTTCAAATATTCATCAAAATCTCATTTTCTTTCACTATAAATATCCAACATTAGACTTATATCAACGTTTATCATAACTATCCAAAAATTTTGCTAAATAATTTCTCTTATTTTTCTATTTTTAAAAATTCTCCAAGTTTTATTCTTTTAAATTTTAATTTTGATTTCAATTTAGTCTTTAAACTTCAAAATGTTACGATTCTAATTTTAAGATTTGAGTTTTATTTCAATTTGCTTCATAGATTTTAAGATTTGTTCAATTTTTCACTAAATATTCTCACTTTCAATTTTTGACGTTAATGTTTACTAATTAATTTTAAATAATTATAAAATAAAATTTTAAAATTAACTTTAATAGCGATAAAAATAGTGAAATTTAATTCATTATAACTTTTTTTATTTTTTAAAAAATTAATTGATAGACATTTAACACTAAACTAAAATTGAGTGTTTAGTGAAAATTGAAGTTAAAAGTACAAAGGTTGAAATCTAAGGAACAAATTGAAATAAAACTCAAACTTCTAGATAAAATTGTAATATTTTGAAACATAAGAACTAAATTGAAAACCTAGAAACTATATGAAAACTAGAAAAAACTTTAGGGACCAAAATTATTTTTCTTTTTAAAATAATAATAGTAGATGCATCGGTGGAATTCTTTTTGGATTATCTATCTATAATCTATAATCTATAATCTATTAAAAGAGTAGCATCTTTGAAATTTTTTTTTTATCATTTTAACCTTTTAATTATTAATAAATTATAAATATGCAACATATTTTGTGGAGTTGAATTTATGTTTATGTAGATTTGATGCAGATGTGTTCAATCTCTAATATCTTGATTCTCTCTCAAGAGTGCGGGTCCATGTAAAGTTGGAGTTTTCGAAGAATGTATGTGTTTCAAAAACTTGAGAGCTTCTCTATTTATAGAGTTCTCAGGTGGGGGCTTGGACTTGGCTGGTCCATGGATCTAGCGCCTAAGTAATTGGATTTGGTATTTGTTAGCCTTTGGCCAAATTAAGTCTAACTCAATTGAATGTTAAGCTCAAACATTAATAATTAATTGAACAAAAAATAATTAATTTGATCCAATGAAGACGAAAACACATGTCACCCTCGGAATTTGCCAATTTACGTCTTTAATTTCAATTTAGGACAAACTTTTAATTAGTTCTCAATTCAATTATTTCTAATTTCGCCATTAATTTGAGAAAGAACGTGACAATTTGTGATTGGTCCAAAATTTCTTATTCAATAAATGCCTTTTTTCCAGATTTATGCATGTCGATGAGTGGGTGAATCTCGAAAAAGATAAAGTTGGAATCAAACACATGTTATAGGCTCTTGATTTTTAACTCTGTGTCAATTTAATCCAACCATAAGTTTGATTGGAATTTTATATGTCTGACACATACTTTTTTTAGTTTTGATTCTCTTTCTTGGCATAAACTCCAATTTGAACTTTAGTAGAATTTGTGCTACTTAATTCAAAATTGAATTTCGAGTGAAATTGCACTTCTACCCAAGATGCTTGGCCTGAACTTGGAATATAATTTAGAGATAAAGTTTGAATTTCACTGAATTTGCTTTGGATTGTACCCAAACTTAAAATTTGTAATATGCCCAAATTTTAATTTGAGATAACTTTAAGACTTTACCCTCAATTTAATTTAATTTGGATGAAGGATAAAAGCTAAATTTGATGCTTTGAATTTGGGATAAAATTTAGAATGTGGCCAGATTTTAATTTGAGATTTCAATCTACCATTTAATTTGAGGATAAAATATTTGAATTTGGGATAAATTTTGGAATATGGCCAAATTTTAATTTGAGATTAATTTAAGATTCAATCTACAATTTAATTTGAGAAAAATTTAAAGATTTGAATTTGCGATAAAATTTTGAATATGACCAAATTTTAATTTGAGATCCATTTAAGATCTCATCTACAATTTAATTTGAATTCAGAATCTTACCAAAATCTTCCTAGGAAATAAGATAATTAGGATTTGAATCTAACATTAATTTCTATAAGTAGGGCTCACCACATATATCATTCTCATTCTCATCTTCCACTCCTACTTTCTTCTCTTCTCTCTTTTTTCTTCTTTTTTTTATTCTCTTTTCTTTTTCACGTTTAATTTGATTTTTTTTTCCAAGTTTCCTTCCTCTTAGAATAGAATTTTCACCCACAAAAAAGGTAAACTCCAAGGTAACTAATTTTTTTCTTAAAATATACTTCTTTCTTTTTCTTTTTCTTTTTTTTTTTTGTTTGTCTCGTTGCAGGTATGCTGGGCACGTTGAGCCAAAAATTGGCTCTACGTCAATGCGTCCCGCTTTCCTTACCAACTTAGGGTGTGACACACTAGTCTATTCTTTGTTGTTATTGCATCAACACTGGCGGAAGTTGGCTCTCTGTTAACGCATCCTGCTTTCCTTACCAACTTAGGGTGTGGACACACTAGTCCATTCTTTGTTGCTACTACATCAACACTAGCGGGTGTTATACGACACTTTAAGACAAAAGTTGGCTCTATGTCAACACGTCCTGCTTTCTTTACCAACTTAGGGTGTGACACACTAGTCCATCCTTTATTATTACTGTATCAACATTCGCGGGAGTTATACGACATTTCGACACAAAAGTTGGCTCTATGTCAACACGCCCTGCTTTCCTTTCCAACTTAGGGTGTGACACACTAGTCCATCATTTGTTGTTACTGCATCTACGGCACGTCAGGGCAAAAGTTGACTCTATGTCAACACGTCTTGCTTTTTTTTTTTTTTGGACACTTCTCTTTTTTTGGACATTTCTTAAATTTCTTTAAGTTGCATACGTACCCTTTATAATGTATAAGGATAAAGTCATAACATAGTTCAACTGAGTTTTTTTTTTTTTTTTGCTTTTTACTGGACTGAACTTAAATTTGTTTAAGTTGCCTATGTACCCTTTAAAATATATAGGGATCAAGTCATAATGTAGTTCAGAGATTTTTTTTTGCTTTTTACTGGACTGAACTTAAAGTTTCCTTCAAGTTGCCTACGTACCCTTTATAATGTATAGGGATCAAGTCATAACGTAGTTCAAAGATTTTTTTTTATATTGCCATTCACCTTTTAAGCTCATGCGGGCCAGGAGCATCATGCAGTTTAGGTTCTTGCGATAAGGAGCTTTTTACATACTTATCATACATAAATATTTTTAAGAAATTTGTCGTTGATAGGGCCAATTCTTAATCCATTGTTATCAACGATCTTGTATGCTCCATTTGTGTAGACTTCTTTAACGATATAGGGTTCGTCCCACTTATGAGTGAACTTATTTCCTGTATGTCTTGTCGTGATGATTGGTCTTCTTATAGCCAGTACTAGATCACCAATCTGAAATGACCGGGGCTTCACGTGCTTATCAAAGGCTTTAGCCATTCGTGCTTGGTAACACTCCAATGCTTGCTGAGCCTCTGATCGTTTTTCGTCGAGTGCTTCTAACTCCTGAAGACATAACTTGGCATTGTCTTCCGTAGTCAGCCACTCTTGAAGGGTCATCCTTAATGATAAATTTCTCTTTCCAGTGGGAGAACAACTTCCACTCCATAAACGAGAGAATATGGCGTAACTTCTGTAAGAGTACGATGAGTTGTTCGATAAGCCCATAACGCTTCACCAATCTTCTCTTGCCAATCTCTCTTTAACTTAGAGACAATTTTCTTCAGTAGGTTGCACAACGTTTTGTTGAATGCTTCTGCTAGCCCATTTGCAGTAGTGTTGTACATGGATGATTTGTATTGCTTAAACTTGAACTTTTCGCACAATTTGTCCATCAAACTATTGGAAAATTGTCTTCTATTATCTGTCACAATTCGGTGAGCAATTTCGTACCAGTAGATAATATGAGTTCGGATAAAGTCTGCTACATTTTCTTTCTTGGCTTCTCTCAGAGCAATAGCCTCAGCCCACCTTGAAAAGTAATCCATCACTGCGAGGATGTAAGAAAGTTGTACTGATCACTTAGGTGTAATGGGACCAACAAGATCAAGTCCCCAAGCCTCGAAAGACCATGAAGCCACAGTTGGATGCAAAGGTTCCGGCGGTTGATGTATGAAGTTTGTATGGTACTGACAAGCTTCACACTTCTTTGCATATTCCATTGAATCTTGGATCATCTTTGGCCAATCGTATCTCATTCTCTTTAGTTGGAATTGGAGCTTTGGTCCAAATTGATGCACACCACAGACACCTGAATGTGCCTCCTCTAGCGTTTTTACCGACTTTTCTTTTCCAAGGCATCGAAGAAAGAGCCCTTCTAGGGAACGACGATATAATGTCCCCATGTAGTAAATGAAGTGCGCTGCTCTCCTTTGCACCTCAGTTTTACGACGGATGTCTGTTGGAAGTTTGCCATGCTCAAGATAATCTATAATGGGTTAGCACCAGTCTTCTTCGTCAATCATATAGACTGATGTCAGGTTCATTTCTTCACATCCAGTCTCAATCAGCGGTATAATCCACCTTTAGCAAAGCGATATGTTTAGAGTCTCATCGTCTAGAGCTGTCAAGGAAGTAACTAGGTTTTCCAAAGCGCCAGCTCTCTTGTTTTCTGACCTTGGTACATATTGCTCCAACATCACACTGTCAAGCTTTTCCAGCAACTGTCTGACATAGGTGAAGTAAGGCTTCAAATTCTCATGCTTCACATCATATTGGAGCAAGAGTTGATTGATTATCAATTTCAAATCACCATAAATTTCTATGTACGATATTCCAATTTCTAATGCCACTTGGAGGCCAATTATTAAATCCTGATATTCATCGACATTGTTTGAGCATAATTCACCAAGTGTAAAGCTATAAGGCAACATGTGTCTTTCAGGTGAGATGAGGACGATGCCTGCGCCCGCTTCACTCCTTCATGCTGAACCATCGAAGTACATGGTCCACGATTCCGTAATTTCAACCAAGAAAACTTCTTCATCAGACAAGTCTTCATATAAATTTCAATCTGATGGAATTGGGTGATTTGCTAAGAAGTCGGTCAATGCTAAGAAGTTGGTCAATGCTTGTCCTTTAATCTCATTAATCAATATTTTATTTTTTCCTTTTAAAACTAGTTGATTAATTTTTTTTTTCTAATTAGAAGATATTCTTGGTTGGCTATAAATTTGTTGGTTTTAGTTTTCAAGAGGGAGGAGGGGTTTTGATGAAGAAACCCTAGATCTAGTACGAAAAAAAGAGAAAATATAAAAGAAAATAAGAGAGTTTCATTTCAAAAAAAAAAAAAAAAAAAACCCATACAACATAAGGTTTAGTTTTCGTGGAGGTTGCACTTGGTAGAGCATTTGGTCCCGAGGATCCGCATCTCAAACAACGAACGACCTTTATATTCCAAGTTCCGAACCTTCATCTTCTTCGTTTGGAGCACCTACAAGTAGTAACAGAGGAAAAGAGGTATAAACAACATGTTTCCTCATCACTCCTTTTTTTGTTTTGTATATAAATTTCATTTATGCTTTAGACCTATCATTTTTGTATTTCTCTTGATTTCTTTTTGTTCATGTTCATCTTTTTTTTTTTTTGAATTCTCTACTGTCTAAAAAATAAAAGAGACGAAAGTTAAAAAGTGAGATTATCATACCTTCGAATGATTTGCTCTTACTATGTTTATACAAAAAATGGTTACGATTTGAATTGCTAAAAAAAATAGAAGGAAAGTTTGATGAGAAAACTAGAAGGAAAGAATAATAATAATAAAGAAGAAGCAAGGGAAGAGAAGAAAAAACAAAAAAAAAAAGAGAACATTTTGAAAA
The DNA here is from genome assembly GCA_002890555.2 of Lagenaria siceraria. Lineage (NCBI taxonomy): Eukaryota > Viridiplantae > Streptophyta > Magnoliopsida > Cucurbitales > Cucurbitaceae > Lagenaria > Lagenaria siceraria. The sequence continues at coordinate 16,734,877 of CM016487.1, forward strand.
AACAAAAAAAAAAAAAGGTTTTAAGTGATTTAATTTGTGGAAAACCAAGAGAAAGTTTAATTTTTTTTATTTATGAATTTATTCATCCTTTTAGTAGTGTGTTGAAAGAAGGGTAAGATATTGTCCTATCACTTTATTTATTTACTTATTGATTTGTTTATTTATCTATTGCTATTATTATGATTCTTAATATTCTTAATATTATTATTATTATTGTTATCATCATTAAATAAAAAAAAAAAGAGGGGAAAAGATGGGATGGGCTGTCCCCCATCCCATCACTGTTTTATTATTATTTTTTTAAAGTTGTTTTATTTTACATAATAGTAATATCCATTAGTGATTTTTAAAAAAAAAAAACTTTATTTTTTTATCATCATTATTATTATTGTTATTATTTTATATCATTATAAACATTTTTTTATGTTGTTATCATTATTATCATTTTATTGTGATTATATTGATTTTATTTTAGCAACTCTATGGGTACCTTTTAACTATCTATTGCTATTTTCAACTTATGTATTTATATATTTCTTGTATATTTTACACTTTACTTTACTTAATAATGTTTTATTGGTGTCAATAATATATTTTTTTAAATCCTTTTTATAACTCTATTTTTTTTAATCTTTTAAAATTTTCTTACAATCCTTTGTATTTTTTTTTAACCTTTTTTTTTTTAAAAAAAAATTATTATTTCATAAGGTTTCCTAATCAATTTTTTTAATAACCTACCGTTTTCTTGAAAAAAAATCCCACGATGGAATCTAGAAATATCTGGAAGTCCGTTTTTCTAGATTCTTAAGATGAGGGATCATATCTTTGGGAGTCCGAGATATTGATCCCAAGAAAAAATGAATTTAATTAATGTTTTTTTTTAATTTTATTAAAAGACTATTCCTACCACAGATTTTGAGAAATTGGAATAATTTCTCACATTCTTGAGGTGAGAAATTTTTCCTCAAATTTTACTATAGTCAAATTGATGAAAAATTTTCCACTTATTTTATGGGATCATTACTTCAATATTGGAGTAATGAGTGGTAAAATAAGACATTCGTTTTAAAAAAATTTCTTCCCAAATGATTTCATTTAAAGAATAATTTTTTATTCAAGATAAAAATGAATTGGTCACCGTTTTACTTAACGGGTGTTGTGGGGTACTAACACCTTTCCCATACACAAATGACTCCCGAACTCAACTCTAGTTTTCGCAGATTATTTTTATTGATTTTTACTTAAAATTGTTTACTTTATTTCGGTGTCCAATCACACCGTAAAAAAGATTGGTGACAACTCGATTGGTGACAATTCCTTTTATTTTCTTTTTTTAATTAACCCTTTTTTAGGACGTCGGCCGCTCCGCGTCGTCTCGAGCACGTGGCGACAAAGATAGTCATAGAAATTCATTTATAAAAAGAGTTTGAAGACACACATAACAGAAGTAAATTTAGAGAATGAGAATAGGGAGACTTACTTTTGTGTTGACCACTATAGTTGGTATTCTTAAAACATATGCAACCACAAAAGTAAAACTATCATATCCAACGACACAATTTGATGCAAATTTCTAAAATATTTTGCATTGAACAATACTTATAAAAAGAAATAAACTCAACAAGGTAATGAAATTTATGAACTAAAAAAAAACTATAATATAGATCATAACAACTCCACTCCAGCACTTTATAACAAGTTAGACTTTTAAGAAGAATTCTACTTACCTAAGTGTTTTAAAACTCTTCGAAACTAATCGAAAGGCTCCTGAAATAGTAAAACACGATTCCAAATGTTAGAGCTTAGTTCAAAACCTTATTCAAAGACTCAACAATTATACGAAATGAGTAATCTTACCCAAATGAATCTTAAATCTCAATTAAGCACCTCAAATCAAGTCTAAACTTCAAATAAAGAGTACCCATAAAGTAGAAACTAATTTACAGCACCTAAATCTAATTTGAAAGGGTCTAAACGAGGTTCTAAAGCCTAAAACTCACCAAAATAGACTTGGATTCTTTATGAAAAGTGCCCGAATAGCTCCAATACTACTCCAAGTCTACAAATAACAGCTTCCAAACATTAGAGACCAATTTAGAAAACCTTAAACTAGTTCGAAATAGAACTTAGCGTGATTTACCCATTAATTCTTACCTAAAATGACTCCAAACCTTGTTGGTTGGTGTTCAAATTCACCCAATCTTGCATATTTGGAGCCATTCAACAATGAATAACTCAAATCTAACATCCAAATACAATGGGTAAGTGTTGAAACTCACCGAACAAGGGAAAATGTTGTTGTAAGCTACGAAAAAAGCCTATACATCAGACTGGAACTCAGATTTGGATGGAACAAACTAAGATCTAGACGAAATGAACTCAGGACGAGCTTGATGGGCGTGAACGAAGCTCTTAGATCTGGATGACACGTGAAGGAAGCTCTCGGATCTGAATGGCACGTGGACGAGCGACAGGCTGAGACTACCAGCGATCAGATTGGGACGAATTGGATGGGCTGGACGATGGCCGGCAATCAAGATTTAACGAACTTCCGGCGTTGACGGTGTGGTTGAGAGAGAAAGGAGAAAATTGTGAAGGTTGAGAGAGAAAGGAGAAGATGGTGAAGGTTGAGAGAGAAAGGAAAAGATGGTGAAGGTTAAGAAAGAAAGGAAAAGATGGGTGAAGGTGATGGTGAAGGTTGAGAGAGAAATGAGAGGATAGGTGAAGGTTGAGAGAGAAAGGAGTGTGAGTTATGTGAGAGAGAAAGAATGGGTTTACAAAAAGAAAAGTGGGTTGGAAATTAAAAAGTTAGGAAGAATCTTTAATGTCGGTTTTAAATCGACATTGTAGCCTTATTAAATCATTATTTAATATCTTTTAAAACCGACATTAAAGATCCTATTTTTTTCCTAAAACAAACATTGTACATCCATGCTTATTTATTTTAAACGACATCGATCAAATGCCTAATTTCTGGTAGTGTAATTTCTCAGAAAATATGCTTGAAGCTCCAAAGTAACCGAAAGGGGGAGGGGTTGATATGCTTGGGAATATGCTTGAAAGAAATAAAGAGTGTGAACACTAAATCTAGACAATAGTGAAAGTGATGTGAAAAGAACAATTGTTTGAATATCTGGCTTAGGTTTTTTAGGTATCCCAATTGTTTACTCGATCATCGAACACATGCAATTTTACTTTTTATGTTGCCTAAGCTTAGCCAACACATTTAGTAATATTAAATGGAAGCCTCAAACGCTTAATCAATTAACACATTTAGATGTAATACATGCTAAATATATTAATCAAGTGCATTAAGTTTTAACGATTAAGCCCAAATGCATGACAAGTAGGCAATGCCTCACTAGCCAAACAATATACGATATTCAACTAAGTTAATTAAACAATGTTAATCGAATGAGCCATGAAATTTACAAGTTTAACTTAACCTTTGCTCTCATGTGATTAAGGAAACGATTACGGATTAAGACTTAATCTATAACAATAAATCATGCAACTTTGACTAGTTTGTCAGACTATCTCAAAGAAACACAATCATAGATATAATGCAAGTTGAAAATCTATTGACCGTATAGAAATAATCAAACTTAGAATAAGTCTTACAAATTTAGAATTGGGAAAACATCTAACCCAAGCTAGAACAGACCTTTTAGCCCATAAAGATGAGAAAATACATAGAAGATAAAGGAAAACTGGTCGAGCGGAATTCATTGCCCAATTCCAGACCAAATAATTATATCATACTCATCAAGACCACAGTAGTGGCAAGGCCAAGTCAAACACAGGGGAACACACAAATTTCTCAATTGAACTATTAACAGGCCGAGGTAACCGAGAGGGGGTTTTGGAGATTGTTTTGTTGCAATGTCACTTATTGCATGCAAATCCAAAGCAATAATCATACAGTCCCCATGTATTCGACAATATGAGAAATATTCAATTAAAACATAATCAAATCCAACGAGTACAAAAATTCAAGTTTGAATCCTCAAGAATGCATGAACAATAGAAGAAAAACCCTAAAACCCAAGCTAGAACAAATTACCTTAGCCCATAATCGATATACCGATCAATGGGGAAGAGTTTCCATGCAAGAACATAACAAAAAGTGGAAGAAAAGTAGAGAAAAATCGACTGAAATCGGCTGGTGGCAGATGGATCCCTAAACCTAGAGACTATAATTATAATTTATAAAATCGAACTAGCACCGTGGCGCTAACGGAAAATCATGCACACGGAGACTTTGGAGCGTCGTGGCGGTAGGGTGCAGCGCTGCGACGTCGACGACTTTTCATCAAAATGCTGCTCTTAGGAAAACACGCCGAGCTGGCGCCTAAGCAGCGTCGCTGTGCCGTCTCTTTAGGGGGAAAATGGTCATTTTGACCTTCTCTCTGCCGGTTGATGCAATTTTTCTCCATTTTAGCTTTAACGCCTGGTTCTACCTCTCAAGTGCTCGAAACCTACAAAATAATCATGTAAACATGTAAAACCAAGTAACGACCTTCAAATAGTGGAGAATTTGGATGGAGGTTGGAGTGTCTTGACTTAGAAGACTAAGGGTCATATTTATAAAATCTCAAGAGCGTCGCGATTCTATGACTTTTTCCTTCTGCAAGATGTTTTTCATACTTGTGATGGTGACGCAACACCATAGGATAGCATTGCGGCACTGCCACAAATTGATGCTAATGCCTTTCATTGCGGCTAAAGGGCATCCATGGTCTTTTTCACCTCTCTTTGACCTAATTGCATCATTGAGGCTTCAAATGATCATTTTAAGCATGATTTTCGCCGTAACGCTTGATTCTACCTTCTCTGCACCCAAGAACTACAAAAATGATCAAATAAACAAGTAAAACATAGGAACATGGTCGAGTTAAGGTGAGAGAGATAGCATATTTCATGTGCTATCAGGATTATGAGCTTAAATCTTTTGGGTTTGATTTTGTGAACAATATCTTATCAATATACATGGATTGGCTTTCATCAAACTTCATCATCCCCACCAATGAAAATTACAAACAATTATCCTAACACAAATTTTTTTCACAAGTTGCAATCAACTAACCATTGTGGGCTTCCTAGTTTCTTTTTAGGTTCTACAGGTCCTCTATTTGGGGATTATGAGTCTAAATAATTAGGGTTTATAAATGAGAATGTCCTCATTAGGAATGGCCTATGGGCCCTTTAAAACCGACGAAAAAAGACCAATGCTACACCATTTAAAAAATGACCAAAAATTGGCCATAGAAAAATAAATTTGAAATGTGTTTTTTACTAAATAGATGTGTTGGCTTTCATCAAACTTCAACATCCCCACCAGTTAAAATTACAAATAATGATCCTAACTAAGTTTTTTTTTTACCACTTGCTATCGACTAATCGTTGCAGGGTCCTTAGTATCTTTTGGGTTTCACAATTACTCTATTTGGAGATTATGGGTCTAAATCATTGGGGATTTAACTCTAGATAAATCTCTAATCAATAAAAACATAAATCAAAATGAGAAGGTACCACATTAAGAATGATCGATGATACCCTTTTAAAATCGACAAAAAATGTCAAAGGTTACATTTTTAAAAAATGACCAAAAATTGGCTATTGCAAAATACATTTGAAATATGTTTTTTTTTTTTTTTTTTTTTTTTTTTTTACTGAAAACATGAGTTCACTACTACAAAATTTATATTACTTGACACTTGCAACTTTTAATTACTTAACTTTTTAAAAAGAGAAAACACCAAGAAAGTGTTAAAAAAGCGGAGATTCACGAAAATTTTCAAACTTTTTTATGCTAACTAAAACTTGACGTTTTAACAATGTCAAAGTTAATAAACTTTTATTTGACACTATTTAAATATCAAGAAAAATATTAATTTTCAATTAAAAATATTGTTTTACTTAATTAACAAGCCCTAATTTTTGTGTGTGCCTCGTCTTTGTGCCGTCACATTCTTCACAATCGCTTTCTCAGTCCTCCAAATTGACGATCGTCTGCTTAGCTCTAGCGTTCCTAGCTTGAAGTCGCATTCATGTCCGGTGGTTTAAAGCTCCAAATCGTGTTCGACGGTTCTCAATTCTAGCTGTCTGCAGTTCTAGAGTTTCTTTGTTCTCAACTTGGAGTCGTTTTCAGTTCCGACGGTCGTGCCGAACGTTTACGTTCTTAGTTCTGGCATCCGTTATCAGCTCGAAAAGTTGAATATTGTGGTTTAATTTTGGGGTCACCCACGACGTTCCCAATTCACTTTATCAACTCCAAAAGTTTCGATGGTCTTTGTAGCCACCTATTTTTGTCATATTTTATTTTATTTTATTATTTTTATTTTTCTCCCATTGTATGCTAATTTTGATTTGGAAAATAATAAGTAAATAATTAAATAAAAGATCTTTTTTTAATAATTAATCTTTTAAAATAAAAATATTAGTAATAATAATAATAAAAAAAATTCCTTTTAATGATTAAGGTAACATTATATGTAGGAGGGATTTTTTTTCTCTTTAATAGAAGAATCTTTTATTTAGGGAATTTTTGTATTTAAAATTGTTTAAAAAAATAATCTCATTAATCAATATTTTATTTTTTCCTTTTAAAACTAGTTGATTAATTTTTTTTCCTAATTAAAAGATGTTCTTGGTTGGCTATAAATTGGTTGGTTTTAGTTTTCAAAATGGGGATGGGTTTTGATGAAGAAACCCTAGATCTAGTACGAAAAAAAGAGAAAATACAAAAGAAAATAAGAGAGTTTCTTTTCCAAAAAAAAAAAACCATACAACATAAGGTTTAGTTTTCGTGGATGTTGCACTTGGTAGGGCATTTGGTCCCGAGGATCTGCACTTCAAACAACGAACGATCTTTATGTTCCGGGTTCCGAACCTTCATCTTCTTCGTTTGGAGCACCTACAAGTAGTAAAAGAGGAAAAGATGTATAAACAACATGTTCCCTCATCACTCCTTTTTTTGTTTTTTTATATAAATTTCGTTTATGCTTTAGATCTATCATTTTTGTATTTCTCTTGATTTCTTTTTGTTCATGCTCATTTTTTTTTAATTCTCTACTGTCTAAAAAATAAAAGAGACGAAAGTTAAAAAGAGAGATTATCATAGCTTCGAATGATTTGCTCTTACTTTATTTATAAAAAAATAGTCACGATTTGAATTGCTAAAAAACAGAATATAAAGAAAGTTTGATGAGAAAACTAGAAGGAAAAAATAATAATAATAATAAAGAAGAAGCAAGGGAAGAGAAGAAAAAACAAAAAAAAAGAGAACATTTTGAAAAAACAAAAAAAAAAAGGTTTTAAGTGATTTAATTTGTGGAAAACCAAGAGAAAGTTTAATTTTTTTATTTATCAATTTATTCATCCTTTTAATAGTGTGTTGAAAAAAAGGTAAGATATTGTCCCATCACTTTATTTATTTACTTATTGATTTGTTTATTTATCTATTACTATTATTATGATTCTTGATATTCTTAGTATTCTTATTGTTATTATTGTTATTATCATTAAATAAAAAAAAAGGGAAAAGGATGGGATGGGCTTTCACCCATCCCATCACTGTTTTATTATTATTTTTTTAAAGTTATTTTATTTTACATAATAATAATATCCATAAGTGATTTCAAAAAAAAAAAAAAAAACTTTATTATTTTTTTATCATCATTATTATTATGGTTATTATTTTATATCATTATAAACATTTTTTTTATGTTGTTATCATTATTATCATTTTATTGTGATTATACTAATTTTATTTTAGCAACTCTATGGGTACCTTTTGACTATCTATTGCTATACTCAACTTGTGCATTTATATATTTCTTGTATATTTTACACTTTACTTTACTTAATAATGTTTTATTGGTGTCAATAATATTTTTTTTTAAAAATCCTTTTTATAACTCTATTTTTTTTAATCTTTTAAAATTTTCTTACAATCCTTTGTATTTCTCTTTAACCTTTTTAAAAAAATTAATTTATTATTTCATAAGGTTTCCTAATTAATTTTTTTTTAAATAACCTGTTTTTAGGACCGTTTTCCTAAAAAAAAATTTCTTCGATAGAATCTAGAAATATGTGGGAGTCCGTTTTTCTAGATTCTTGAGGTGAAGGATCATATCTTTGGGAGTTCGAGATTTTGATCCTAAGAAAAATGAATTTAATTAATATTTAAAAAAGTCCTTTTATAAAAAGGCTATTCCTATGTCGGATTTGAGAAATTGTAATATTTTCTCAATTTCTTGAGGCAAAGAATTTTTCCTTAATTCTAGTGTAGCCTAATCAACGGAAATATTCTCCACTTATTTTATGGGATCATTACTTCAATATTGGAGCAATGAGTGGTAAAATAAGACATTTATTTTAAAAAAATTTCTTCCCAAATGATTTGATTTAAAGAATAATTTTTTATTCAAGATAAAAATGAATTGGCCACCGTTTTACTTAACGGGTGTTGTGGGGTGCTAACACCTTCCCCATACACAAATGACTCCCGAACTCAACTCTAGTTTTCGTAGACTATTTTTATTGATTTTTACTTAAAATTGTTTACTTTATTTCAGTGTCCAATCACACCGTAAAAAAGATTGGTGGCGACTCCTTTTATTTTCTTTTTTTATTAACCCTTTTTGAGGACGTCGGCCGCTCTGCGGCGTCTCGGGCACGTGGCGACAATCTTGCTTCAATATTCTGATTTTAAAGTCATTCGGCGATCAATTAGCTTAGTCCTAAGTGCCAGGTGTGTAAAATTGTAAATTCATCGTCTTAAATTGCCGATTGACCTAAAAGTTTAGAGTGCTTTTGGGATTACTTTTGGGGAAGATAGAAGCGATTATAGACAAATCTTAACCATTTTTCAAGTTTGGTAAAATAGATTTAAATTAATGTTGTTAAAATCACTTTTAAAAATACGTTAATTCCACACCTACTTTAAAAGCAGCATCCTACTAGATTTTAGATTCTCCTAAAATCAATTAGAGTTTGTAATTAATATTTAGTTGTTAATTTTATAATTGAAAAATAAGATTTATTTTATATATTTATTTATTTCTCGCCTAATCAAATTTATTTTCTATTTTCATGAATTGTATGCATCAATTTTTTAAAAAAAGTATACCATATTGATTTTTTTTTTAAAATAAAGCTATTTTCCTTAATATTTTAAAATTAATCTATAACGAACAAAATTTATCATTCCAAAAAATTATTTAAAATTTTAAATTACAAAAAAAGTTGATTATAAGTCTATTTTAGTTATTCTATCTAAAATAAGATGTTTTTATATTTGTTTATCAAACACTATAACCTACTTTTTCAAGGTTAAGCTAAAATTTACCAAACACTATTTTATTTTTTTTCGCAATAAATTTTTCTAAAAGCATAACTACCAGAAATCCCAAACGGAGCCTTAAGCTAATGCGTAAAGGCAATTTAATTATGTCATCTAACACTTCTTCCCACTTGTTAGGATTGGCAAAAAAAACCCGTGGGACCCCGACCCGATCGGGTCGGGGAATCCCCAGTTTGACTGGGGATGGGGGTCAAACTGGGGCCCTTTTTAGGGTCCTCGATCAGGGAAGGGGAGGATATCCCCGCCCTGACCCCGACCCCGCCCCGACCATTTTTATCTATATATATATATAATAAATAATAATAAATAAATTATAATTATTGTTATATATATACTTTGCCTAAACTAAAAGCCGAAAAGCCCAAAAACCTAAACCAAATATTTGATTTTGAAACCCTAACCTAACATTTTGATTTAAAAACTCTTATTTATTTTTTTTATTTTTTCTCACAAGTTCCCAAGTACAGCACAGCAAGGCAGCAGTCGTAGCACTCAGTCTCACCTCACTACTCACTAGCCGGTAGCCACAATTCTTTTTCTTTCTCAGTTTCTCTTCTCTCGCCTCTCTCAGTCTCTCTCCGTCTGCGTCCCTCGCCTCTCTGTCTCATCCTCCAGTTCGTTCGTCTGCCACCACGCTAGTCGATTTGGGGTTCATCCGTCCGCCGGCACTTGTAGTGTAGTTTGTTCGCCCCGTCGTCGTGTCGTCTGCCGCCGATCTAAACTCTAGTCTTTAGGTGATAAATTTTCAGTTTATTAATTTAGTTTATGTTTTTGTAAATAATGTTATTTTAATAAATATGTTTATTTATTTATTTATTTCTAATTAATATAAATATATGTATTTTGATTTAATTATTTCTGTTTTCATTAATTATCTCTATTTATTTAATTATTTTTGGTTAATTGTTTCCCATATTTTCGGTTTCAACTTTCAAACTATATAAAATAACACAAACATATGTTTATAATTTGAGTGTATTTATTATTTATTTATTAATCAATATAATTATTTAAAAAAAGAAGGTTTCAAACTTTATTTAAATGTTTGTTTTATTTTGTATAATTTGCTAAGTTCCAAAAAAATGTTTTCATCACCTTCAACAAATAAAGATTCTTCAAGTTCAAATATAACGCTAATTCCAACCCCAGATTCAACTCCAATTTCAAGTCCAATTTTAACCCCAAATTCAACTCTTTGCTTTTCAAATGACGATAATTTGATTGTTGATGATTGTGTTATTCTTGGCGAGGACACTGAAAAGGGATCGGTAAAGAGGAGATGGACATTGGTTGTTTGGAACCATTTTAAGAAGCAAAAAATATATGGAGTAGATAAGACGGTGTGTAATTATTGTAAGCGAAAATTAGGGAGTGATAGTAAAAATGGAACCAAACATTTGCATGACCATATCAAGATATGCCCCTATAAAGAACGAAAGGGCATACGACAATCCGTATTGAATCCTAACAGAGAGAAGAACAACACATTGGATTTATATAACTGTAAAAAGAGCATTAGCTAGGATGATAATCAAACATGAATATCCTCTCTCAATAGTTGAGCATGAAGGTTTTACGGAATTTTGTAATGTCATCCAACCGTTATTTAAGATAGTATCAAGAAACACAATAAAGAAGGAGATCTTGAAAATTTACGACACTAAGAAGTTGAAAACCATGACATTGTTGAATGAGATCAATGGAAAAAATTTCCTTACAACGAATATGTGGACTTCTAACCACCAAACAAAAGGTTATATGGCTGTCATAGCACATTTGGTTAACGATAGTTGGGTTTTGCAAAACAAAATAATTAGATACATCTATAACTATAATAATTGCAGTACAAATGATTCCATAGTTAATATGCTTGTTGATAGTCTGTCTGGAAACTTAATATTGGATGAGAGTTTATTTCACATGTGGTGTTGTGCTCATATTCTAAATTTAATTGTGAAAGGTGGATTGGTAGTGATAGGAGATGGGATTGAAAGAGTTCGTAGTAGTGTGTGTTTTTGGATGCATACACAAAAGAAGAAGGAGAAATTTGAGGAAACTACTCGTCCGTTGAATGTTTATGATGGTAGAAGGATGTGGAGTCTTGATTGTTGTACTAGATGAAATTCTACATATTTTATGTTTGCCACTGCATTGAAGTACAAGGCTATTTTTAAATGATTAAAACAACAAGAGCTAAAGTACAAGTGTTTACCTTTAGATCAAGATTCGGTATTAGCAAAAGAGATATGCGAGAAACTGAAAATATTTCATCACGTGACTGAAATATTTTCTGGATCCAAATATCCTAATGCTAATTTTTTTTTTTCAAAAATTTGTAAGTTGAAATTGGCTATTTTTGAATGGATGAATTCTAGCTTTGAGCAGGTAAGAACCATGACTTCAAATATGATTATAAAGTTTAATAAGTATTGGAAGAAAATTCATGGTGTAATGGCCATAGCTGCAGTTTTAGATCCTCGTTACAAACTGAAGTTGATTGAGTTTTACTTCCCTCGAATTTATGGAGACACTTTTTTTCTTGATGTGGAAAGGATTAAAAAAATTTGTTCAGATTTGGAGAAAGAATATCAGTTGAAGCATGAAGTTGAAGGTGATAATTGTCGCTCTAAAAATTTAGATGGAGCATCAAAGAATTTAAAATTTGATGATTTTAATGATTATGACTTATTTGTATCAAATTATAAATACGATGAATCAGAAGCAACAGTTTGATGCATATTTAGATGACCTATCTTACCTCGATCATTTGATTTTGACATTCTGGGTTGGTGGAAATTCAATGGAGTCAAGTATCCCATTTTACAAGAAATTGCTAGAGACATATTAGCCATCCCGTTATCTAGTGTTGCATCCAAAATCTGCTTTCAGTACATGTGGTAGGATTGTAAGCCCACATCGTAATAAACTTCATCCGAAGACAATAGAGGCTTTGATGTGCGCTCAAAATTGGATTATTGCATCTAAAGTTTTGACAGGTTTGTTAGTTTGTTTATATTATTTAACCTATTTTTCTTATTTAATATATTAATGAATATTCTTTTGTATTATAAATATGTGATAAAATAAGGTACTAGCACAAGAAAAAAAATGGTAAAACATTTAGCCACTGTTCTAGAAGATTCAGAGTCTGATAAAGATGTTGTGGTGACTGAGGTATATGCTTAATAATTGACATTATGTTGTCTAATTATTTTTTGTGACATTATTTATTAATTGTATCTTAAATATACGAATAATACTCACAACTAAAGACAAGATGTCGTTAAAAAAAGGAGGAAAATTAAACCTAAAGTCATCGGCGAAGAAAGAAAAACGAACAAGTTTATGATTGTGGTTGTATTTCTATAAGATATTTGAAGTTATTGTACTCTATATTTTTATTTAAACTTTATTTAATATGAGTTGTAAACTTATTTCATGGATTTGTGAACTTATGAATTGTAAAATTTGTCTATTTTATGTCATGGATTGTAAATTTATGAATTGTAAAATTTATCTTTAATGTATTTGTGAATTCAACTTCAATGGTACAATTTAAACGGGGAATCCCCGTGCGTAATAAATGGGAACCCGCAAAGAATTAACCGGGAAAACGGGGAATTAACGTCTGTGGGGATGCCGTTCCCCCAGCCAACCCTACCACTTGTGGGCTTGAAATATGAAGAAGAGCAGAACAAGTAGAAATAATATTAATTGAGAAGGAAATTAATAGATGTACAAACATGCGGCAGGAGTTAATTGGATCAAACTACACTTTAACATGCTAAAATTTAAAGACAAACATGCAAGATATAAGTGAGAAAACAGTGTTTAGAACAACAACTTTTGAAGCTTGAAACTCTCCTTGAATCCCGGATGAATTTGATCACGAACAGCACGTAGACCACCACGAGAGCCTTCTCTACTATTCTCTGGCTTTAGATTAGATAGTGGGATCCAAATTTGTGGTGATTTGAGAGAAATTTGGAGTTTGAGATAGATTTTGTGATTGTAAAAATTTAGCCAAAATAACCCTTATGTAGCCAAATTCTCCAACCCAAAACTCAGCCAAAATCACTCTCATTTATAGTGTTTACATGCAAAGAGAGTTAACATAAGATTGACAACAAATTTGAAGCAATTTAGTGGGATTTGTGGCTTGTTAAAGTGAACACACACCAAACCCATCTTCACTAAGTGGGATTCTCCAACAATTGAAAAAATAAATTTTAAATTGATTTTCAATAATCAATTTTAAAATTGAATTTTCAATTTTGATATTATTTAATTAACTTACTAAATAATTAATTTTATAAAATTAATTTTAATTAAATAATATTAATTTAACATCAAATATTAAAATAATATTATATTCGCACCAATCTCGATTTTTCTAAAAAACTGATTTTTCGAATAAGACGCCTTATTCATATTTTCAATATTTAAATCATATTTAAATATGGAGAATTTTTAAAAATAGAAAAATAAAAGAAACTATTTCACAAAATAGAAAAATTTTTAGATAGTTGTGATAGACACTGGTAGAAGTCTATCGGGGTCTATCAGTGATAGAAATGATAGAAGTCTATCACTGATAGAAGCTGATAGAAGTCTATCAATGTCTATCAGTATTTTTTTTGCTATTTTCTGTAAATAGTTTGACATTTTTTCTATCCATAAAAATTCTCCTTTAAATATTTCCAACTCTCTTTATTGTTTAATTCAAAATTAAATTAAACGTTTAGAGTATCGAATACAAATAATATTTTCTCTCTAATTCGATTTTGAACAATTCAAAATCTTTCACCACACTAATATAAGGTTTAGCCCATTATGAGCAAGCAGAGAAACCTCGTGGACCTACAGGTCACGAGCTCCAACGATCCGAAATTAATCGGTCAAACTCTTTGACCTAGTTAACCAACATTCGTTAACTAATGGGACACTCCACTAAAGCTCGTATCTGCAGTCTCCTCACTGTAGATATATTTCTGTCCACTTGATATAATCATAATTAGTAAGTTGATCCTTTACAGGTTGTTCATAATTACAGTTGGGTCAAAATTATCGCTTTACCCCTGTAACTACATCTTGTTCCTTAAGTCCCACTAATTCTCTAATGAACAATTGGATTGGTTTATGGTCCAACCACTAAACCTAGTCCTCTCAGGCCAATGAGAGGGTGGGGCCCCTTGTTCAAGTCCCAGAATCAGCACTTAAAAGAACAACCTATCTTCTAACCCTATAATAGGAGGAGTGAATTCTGTCTTGTTGGATTATGTCCCCAACTATCCACCCGGTTTTACCCCTAAAATGGGAGGTTTATTGTGTCGGCAAACTCAGTCCACCCTCATCCATGCAGATTTAAGGATAATTCAAAATAAACAAAAGTTCATAGTTAGCCCAGGATTAAGATCGAGTTACCTAAGTCATATAGTTGAAATAGTCAGTGTTAATAATAAACAATGTTATAAAGCAATAGTGACTATTTCGTGGTCCGGTCTTATGCAAACTCATTGCATAGAACGCTCCACTAACATGTCTCCACATGAACTATTTAGGGTCAGATCGTTTGTATCAAATACAAAGTGAGTCACATCCAATATACTATCCACGATAAGGTACCCAACCTAATCCCTATACTATATATCGTTTTGACTATTTACTTGAACTTGATCCACATTTTGTCTCTACATATAGTCCAAATACTCATACTATACCCATGGATTCTTAGTTTATTGGATTTAGAATTATATTAACAACAATTCACATATTGAATAACAACTTTATTGATAAACCTCAATAATAACTTTATAGATAATAGAAAATGTTAAAAGTTTACAAACCACGAGTTTTAGGACATAAAACCCAACAGAAACAACGTTGTAGAGATTTGAACCCAGGACATCCTGAACCAACTTGCTGTAATATCATCTTAAATTGTTGATTGACCCAAAAGCTTAAGTAGGACCTCCCTAAACCACATGCTATGATACCATCTTAAATTGCTAATTGACCCAAAAGTTTAAACTGATTGGTAAAGACAAATTTAATTATATCATCTAACACATCGAAAAGTTGTTCATGTGTTCTCTCTATTTATCAATTTTAATTTTCTCTTAGAGTTTTTGTTGTGCTCATATCCATTTAGTTCAAAACTTCTTAAGGTTAAATAAATTACTAAAGTTTTCTTTTTGTTTTACTTAGGCAAACCCATTACTGTTTAGCATCTTCTTTCAAGCAGAATAAACTTTTAACACTACAAGAATATGGACATTTCATGACACATGAATAATAGCAAATTTAGGTAAGAGAGAGAAAAAACAGTCATAAAAACTAAATTCATGCATTTTTGTCGGAAAAAACTGAGTTTTTCAAATTTTTCGATATTCATGACAATTTTTCGTGTCACCAATTTATGACTATAAAAAATAATCATTATATGTAGAAAAATGAAAAAGGCACGATTTTGGCAAGAAAAAAATGAAATTTTCATATTTTTCAACTATTATGACAATTTATTTGTGTCACAGACATTTTCTGAGCAAAGTTAGGAGATCAAATTTAAACATCAATATCTTAACGATTTGAATGGATGCAGAGTAAAATGGGGCAATAACTTTATTAAAGAGAGTGAGTTACCTCTTGAAATTTCAATAACTATGGTTGAGATCCCTACAACACATTTTACTCCTTAAATTTCTATTGATTTCGCGATAAAAGCATGTTATTTAAGGTCATGCACATGGAACCTCGAGTAAACGTGAAAGCTCTAAAAAAATCCCTTAAACCTTTTCATAGAAGGCAACCACACCTTCATAATCATCTTAATTGCTTCATCAAGTCTATCGCAATAGACCACTCAAAACCTGAGCTATGAAGACTTCACACCTAGTTCATATTAAGACCAACTTCATCAAGTTTGTCAAAGACAGACCACTAAAAAACTGAGTTATGAAGATTTTACAACTATCCATCAAGTCCATATCAGGACCACCCAAGGACAGGGCTGTGGAATTTTTAAAAGTTTTAGTTTTGTCCATCAAGTTCGTAATAGGACCACCAAAATGAAGAGCTATGAACCATCAAGTCTATCGCAATAGACCACTACAAGTTGGAAAAGCGGAATTTGTCGCCCAATTCCAGACCAAATGATTTGACCATATCCACTAAAATGTAGTAGTGGTAGCACGAGTTAAATACAAAGAGCACACAGATTTTCTCAATTGAACTGTTCATAGCCCGAGGGTAACCGAAGGGGGGTTTGAAGTTTTGTTGGAAGAATTGTAAAATTGCATAAAAGTTAATAAATTAAAAGTAAATGGTTTGAAAATGATAATTGAGAAGAATCTAGCTTGGGTTGTGACAGATTTTCCCTATTCGAAATATTTGGTCATCGAATTCTCATTATCGACATTAAATCTTTGCTTATACCTAACCAATTTAATTAGAAAAGCTAATTAACTTGTCCTAAACAACTAACTAGTCCAATTTGAAAAGATAAGAAGCATGCATGTTCAAATTGACCTAATTGCATTAAGATATGGAAAACATTATGTGGAATGTTTAATTTTCGAGGGCCTAATTAAACATTCGTTTGGTTCAATTCTAAGTTGGTTAGATCAATACTCATCTAATTCAATTTGTGACACTTGATTGTATTCCATGGAAAGCAATACGATGATATGATAATAATTCATTCATAACATAATTGAAACTAGCAAATACAATAAATCAGTTCAAAAAAAAACTTAAAATACATTGAAATAGGGAATAATCCTAAGAAACCCAAGCTAGAAACGATTACTTTAGCCCATAATCGACATTCTCGACATCATTTAACTTGATTACAGATAGAAGATGGAAAGAACTCTAAACTCTAATGTTGTAGATGGATAGAGCACGAAATAATGAAGAAAACGAGTGGTCATATGCCCAAAATGGTCACCCAGATTAAAAGATATGACCTAAAAATCGAAGAACAATTTTTATACTGCAAGATAGCGCAGCCGTGCCATTTTCAGATTCTCATTTTCCTTTTCAACGCCGTGAGGGCACCGTGGAGCGCCCCGACGCCACTTTTTAGGCACATTTTGGTATTTTTCATATATGTTTGACCTATATGCTTCATTAGGATTCCAAATTGGTTCGTTTCAACTCCATTTTCTTCCTATCGCTCAATTCTACTGTTGAGTTCATAAAGTGAAGCTAAAATATATGATGCGATGTATGCTGCTTCTACCAGAAAGAATCAATATATATATAAACAGGCGATGAACACAACCTTTACCTAATTTGAATGCAAGTATAAATTCAGAACAGGATCCTGGTGAGTTTAGGGTCAAACACAGAGACTTTAATGCGATAGTGATTAAAAATTTGCGACGATAACTATGCGATGAATATTTTTACATAGAATGAAGAGATGAGAATTTATCTAAAATATAATTACAAGACAAGAGAGAGTTATGCGATGAGCAAAGGGGAATATGGTGACTGTCGATGAAGTTCTCTTCAACCAAGTAGAATGCGATGACGTTTGAAATAAACTTAATAACAGTACTAAGCTTCCTCTTATTTCATTTATGCAAGAGTTGCGTTGTCAATCTCATAACTTTACAGCGACCTCTCGGCCTTTAACCCACACTTTTCCTTATTTCTAAGGTACATGCGATGATTGACTAAATGGTTGTATCACTTTATCTCTAAAGTGCTACTTCTAACTGCTTAATGCTTTCTAAATTTCTTCACCTTTTCAGGCAAGAACTCAAGCTTAAACTTATCTCTCCATCAATGAAGCACAATTTTAAAACTGATTTAAAACTTATTCATGCAAGAGTGAGTTTAAAGTCTTTCTAATTAAGTCCTAACACCATGGAATGATATTAAATGACTCTCAATTTGTTTTCCCCCAATGTTGGCTCATGCACAAATTACCAAGTGCCAAACAAAATCAAAGCGGTAATATTTCAACTGAGGTGCCTAAAATTAAACTCAAGGCCCTAAACTTGCATTTATTTTACTTAGAGGCATTAGCTTTCGCACATCACTGGAGGGAACTGTACTCACTATTTTCTTGCGAGTGTCCTAACTAATCATAGTAAAGATAGCTACCTCTAGTCATGCATAATGTTAAAAGTTTAAATTTCTTTTTCACGATAATTTCTTTTTGGCACAATATTTTTATCTGCAAATTTTATTAGCAGACATATAAATTATTTTTTACTCATTAGTATTACATTACAACCTATCATGCAAGACACTCTCTAATCTGTGGGGTCTATCGAGGTAACAACAAAAATACAAGCTAAGTAATACAATTATAAGCATGTGAGACCTAACATCGGCAGACAAAGAACTTAAATGTGCATGAAAAGTAAGAAATTTTTTTTAAAAAGGGGCTGAAAATAATGATTACTTATTTCAACATAATTTCATGCAAGTTAAAATACAAGGAAGTGCGTCGTTGCAATGAACCAAGCAAAGCATGAGCAAGCAAGCAATAAAGCACACAATTGGCCCAACTCAAATGCTCAAGGGCTTCAGCCAGAACACAGACATCCCACACCCCCAACTTAAAATCTAACATTGTCCCCAATGTGATAAAGAAAAGAAAGCAAGGGACAAAATAGAGGGGAAACATAAAGCTTCCCTGAATTTTGGCACAAGGATGGCGGTGATATCTGACTCATCAAAGAATAATTATTTTCATCTTCTCAATGAGCTACAAAAACCAAAATCAAGAAAGAAAGAAAGAATTCAGCTCAAATAAAATAAATAAATAAAAATTAACTGAAAGGAAACCTATGCTAAGAAAGTAGTAAATTCTAGTTGTCTCCAGGTAGCGCAATTGTTTAAGGTAGTTATGCTCCCACTCGGCTTCATCAACCATAACCATCAAGGCTCTCCAAACCACCTTCTCCCACCCCCAACTTAGAGGTTGTCCACTACCCTGAAAACGGTGAGTAGTAGAACAACTGGAGTTAGTGGTGGCAGAATCAATCATTAAAATTTTTTTAATTTTCCTTCCCTATTCGATTTGCAGAGACCATTTGTCCACATCAATGACAGCCTTAGTTGTCTTTAAAAGGGGCATCCCAGGCAGAATAGACAAATCACAGGGAAGGGAAGAAGCAGAAGAATTTACATCTAAAACATAAAAGTCAGTAGGAAAAGATAGACCATTAACTCTGATAAGTATATCTTTTACTAATCTTAATGGTCTAACCAGAGAGAGATCAGCTAACTGTACTACGATGTCAGAGGGGTGCAGAATATAAGATTTGAAATCAAAGAAAACAGGTGCAGACATTACATTTATAGCTGGCCCTAAATCTAACATTGCATGTTTGAATTTTCTGGTTCCTATTTGACAAAAAATAGAAAATGTACCTGGGTCATCATGTTTAATAGGCAGAGTACCTACATAAGTTGCCTCCTGCTCCTGCTCGCTCTCTTCCTTCTTTTCCTTCTTAGGAACCGCAATCCAAACCTTTCTGTGCTTTCCAGCAGGGCGCTTGTCACAAGAAGATTCCAAACAAAGCACATCTTCTTCTTCTGCTACTTCCTTATCAACAATTAACCTGATAGGGAAATGAGCAACAGGCTTACAAGCATTTAGATTCAAAAGTGGATCAAAACTTACCCCTCTTCTTCGTGGCGGACTGGTCATCACTTTCTCATCATCCTCAGTTGACTCATCTACAAGCATCAGGGAGGTCTATGTGCACTTAACAACGGATATGGCACTGACGTTACACACATTATGCTCTGGCTGAGTGGGTAGCTTCCAGCTCGATGGGATTGGGTCTCAAACTACTAACAGCGTCAGCAAGCTAAGAGATCTAGGTGGCCATGCTCGACGTGTGGGAAGTAGTCGTCTTCTAGAACATCTCCTGATTTTTTTGAAGTCGAATGGTGGACTCTACCAGGCTTTTTTTACCATGTCCTCGAAGGGCATCAAATTATTCTAGCTCTAGTTCCCATAACCACCCTACTGGTTATTAGTGTATGACCTCCCACCTTGCTGACTTATAGCGTAATTCACCTCAGTAACAGGCTCTGATAACTTGTAGAAATACAAGTTATTGCTTCTCTTTTCTTAGAATGATTGCAAAAAAATAATGAAAAATGTATCATCTTCTGCTGAATTTCATGATAAATATTTCATATGCGTGCAAGCATGAATATAGGCTAAGGAAAGAATAATCTGAGATTTAATCTGTTTCAACGTCCAATTTTACAGGAAAAACACAAGGTTCAATGCATGCGTCGAATTACACCAGAAACGCATAGCTCGGATGCATGGCACTAAAAGAAAAAACCGTTGTTGGCCTTTTGGCCCTTCATCTCAAATTAATTAATGGTTTGATGATAACAAACCTGATTTTATTTACTAACAATTTTATTATTTTGAATAGCCCATAGCATAGAGCTCGGAACAATGATTCCGACGCCTTTTGAATCACCCAAATCGGAGTTCAAACGAAGAAGTTATCGTCGAAATAAAGTTAACGGAAAAATACCCAAGGTGGTAATGTGGCAAAATTAACCATCAAATTGGATTAATTAGGGAGTGCCACTTGGAGCCATAGGGAATGACACATGGGGCTTAATTTTATAATTGGTAGATTTTAATTTTATTTAAAAGAAAAGAAAACTAAAAGATATTGATTTTGAAAAAAAAATGATTTTAAAAAGAAAATGAATTTAATATTATATATGTTTGTGTCTAATGGCTAGTTGACTTTAAAATTAAAAAAAGGAAATTACTTTTTTACTTTTAATATCAACCACTCAATTTTCTTTTTACACAATCCAAAGGCTCAAATTCAAATTTAATTTTTAACTCACTTCCTTCTCTTTTTAAACTTCATCTTCCCCAAAATTGTTTCAACTTTTTCACACTTTTCAATTCTCAAAATTAAAAAAATGTCACTATTGTTGCTCTCTCTCCAAGCTTCCAATTTTTATTCTTTTCATCTTATTCTTGAGAGAAATCTCTATTGTATTGTGAGAATTAAAGTGTGTGAGCTTAAAATTTGTATACCCACTCTTTTTAGAGAGTTTTATTATGTGATTTAAAGCTTTCAACAATATTGTAACGGTTTGATCCTAACCCGTGGAAAGCCACCCCTTGTATGTCCAAAGATATTTTGCCCAATGTGCCTAATTTTGTTGAAACTAAATTTGTGCCAAAACATGAAAAAGTTAAACATTTTCATGAAAAATCAAATCATGTGCCTAATCAATTTCATACTAGATCAAAATGTGCTCATAAATGAACTTTGTGAATAAGCATGAAAAAGATAGATCTATGCATGAAAAAAATCAAAGTTTGTGCATAACCGTGTTCATGAAATATCAAAATGTATGCATAGTGCTAAATTTGTGCTTAATCATGGAAATGTTAGAAATATGGATGTGAAATCAAAATTTGTGTTTGCTTGTCATTTTTGTGGAGTTAAAGGTCATATTAGACCAAATTGTTTTAAATTGAAAAATACTCTTAACAAGAATTTCTTGATTAGAAATAAGGTGCAAAATCATTTTGTTAAAAAGAATTTCTTGCCCAATGTTGTATGTTATTCATGTGGCAAAATTGGTCATAAAGTTAATAGTTGTTATTTGCCAATAATATTGAATCCTAGTAATATTGAAACTAAATTTAAATCGGTTCCAAAATCTTTGCTCATAACAATGAAGGACCTAAGAAATGAGTACCAAAGTCTTTTGGTTGAGCTTTCTATGTAGGTGTGATTCAAGAAGCAATTGTTGCTTGGGCTTCAATTGAGAAATTGGAAATATATTCAATTGGAGCAACTAATATGGCTTGGTTGAATAATCCATCAAAGGAAATTGCTTATGGTAACTTTATATGTCTTATTGAATTTTTTAGATAAGCATTTCTATTGATATCTTTTATGAAAATTATTTTGATGTATGTTGTTTGTCTCATATTGAGAAGAATTAATTATTGAGCATGTTGTATGGAAAAGTTGTTAAATTCCTTTTTCACAAGGGAAGTGTTCATGGAATTGATATTTTCTCGAATCCCATGAAGTTTTTGCTCAAAATTGGTTTATTTATTGGTTATGTTGTAGTATAATAGGTGATAATGTCGATTTGCTTTTATTTGGTATGATTATTTATCTTACAACCATTAGTCTTTATCTTATAATATTTGATTTATGGTATCTCAATTACTTAAATTTTTCTTAAATGATTTTATCTCCTTGGTCTCTATCTTTTTTTTTTTCTTTATTTGAAGGAGTATGCTTGATTTTAGGTGGAGTTATATACTTTTATACATAAATTTCATGTTTAAATGAAATTGATTCCCTTATTCCTCTATTGTTGTGTATCCCTCTTTATGCATATTATTGTTTATATCCTTTTAAGGGGAGTAATCTTTGGAATAAAACTATGTTTTGAATATTTGTTTGATATTTCTACCCTCAAGTTGAATTATGTGCTAAATGTTTTTTTGTCCCTTATTAAGGGGGAGTATTCATTTGTTTTCAAAAGGAGAAGAAATTTGTGAAATTGGTCTTAAATAGAATTATTCTAACACATGGTGGGCTTTTGAGTTTTTGTTGGTTTTAAAAACAAAATGATTTTAAAAACAAAATGAAATTAATATTATTATATATTTTTGTGTCTAACGGCTAGTTGCTTTTAAAATAAAATAAATTTAATATTATTTTATGTTTGTGTCTAACAGCTAGTTGAATTCAAATCTCCACCATTACATTTTCTTTTAACATCATCCAATGGTCCAAATTTAATATGGTTTCCAACAACTTTTTTCTCTTTTTAAACATTCATCTTCTCCAAATTTGGATAATTACATATTTTTACAATCCTCAAAGACACCATTGTTATTCTCTCAAAGCTCTCATTTTTTCTTTTCCTTATTCTTGAGAGAGATATATTGTGTATTGTGAGGATTTATTTGTTGAGTGCTTAAATTTGTAATTTCCACTCTTAAAAAGAGTTTTTCATCTTGTTCTTCATTCTCAAACTTTTGTAAAGGTTGCTCTTGATATGGGAAAAAGAGTTATTGTAATCGTTTGATCCTCAACCGTAGAAAGGATCAGGTTTGTTCTTGCATCCAGAAAATGAACGTTGTAACGCACTACAACAATTTTGGCTTTAGATGTCAGTTGGCATTTAATAAATGATGACAGATGGACTCTATAATGACAGTTAGGCAAAAACACGCCACTTTTCACGGAAATTTTTGTATATTAACGTGAATTTCGGATATACTGGCAATTTAAAACCGCCATCGAAAAGAACATTAAGATGGCAGTGTTACACCGCCATCTATTGTCGTCAAAACATGGGAAAAGGATGCGCCAAATAATTTGGATATGTGAAAATTACGAGCAAAATAATTTGGATAAGATGACAGTTTTAAACTGCCATCTAAGCAAAATTATTTAGGGTTTTAATTTTTAATTTTAATATTCATTAAATAAAGAGAATACGACGCCATTTAAGGGTTAGAAACGCCATCTTATAATGGTTAAAACGACGTCGTCTGGCCTATGTTAGATTTCTCCTCACGCGATTGGCTTAGGGATTGCCTAACATGTACGAACGTCAACACTGATATCGAGTCTTCACCCATTCTTGAACGTTTGTGCAGCTGGGAACGAACGACGATTGAAGACGGGTATTGAACGGTGGCAGACGACGCTTGACGGCGATTGAAGATAGGTATCGGACGGCGGTTGACGACGAGTTCAAGCGGAGGCTGAAGATGACTTCAAACAGCGAGCTACCTTAGATATTGATAGGCGGTTGGGCTTATCTTCAAGCGTCGGCTGACCTTAACTTCAAGCAGCGGCTGACAACGACTTTAAGTGGCTTCTGACCTAGATAAAAAAATTTGTGGGGTTTCGAATCTTGTGGTCCCCGTGCAAAAGATGACAATCCCTAACAGTGAAGACAAACGACTTTGAATACCAGAGGAATCTGACCCAATAAGACCCTACATTGAAATTTTGGTCAGTTCTTTGTCGTTTTCCCAAAGTCTTCTCTTCTCCTTTTCATTATTTATTTATTTTTACATTAAATTTATTCCATATTCTTTGATAGTTGTGATTTGAATTTACAAAAAAAAAAAATCTTTCATATTTTTTCATGGTTGTGACTAGAAAGTAGATATGCCCTACCCAAAATTTTTTATTCTCAAACAACATCTCTATTTCTGTGGTACTGTGGTTAGCAATAAATTAATTGCTTTATATGATTTATGCCTAGTCTATATATTGATGGATATAATCTTCTTCTACAAAACAAAAACATTTATATTTGGAGAAAAAAAACTTGGAGAGATGCCCAACTTCAAACTTGTCTATCGTTTTTTTAAAACAAATCAATATGCTTAAATATATGAAGGGGATGTGGATGTGGATGTCGTTTTCTTCTTTTAGTAGTAATGAATTTTAATATGCTTTGTTGTTGTATATTTTAATATGTTGATTTTAATGAGCGAGTGTTAATTCATAAATGTAATATATATCTATTTTTTTTGTAGATAATATATTCCTATAAATTTTGTCAATATGGACAAGTCTTGGATGAACAAAGATAGGTTGTCAGATGAATACAACATAGGTGTTGAAAACTTCATTGAAAATGGGTTACGTCATTCTAAAGGGTTAAAGTTCATGTGGTGTCCATGCTTAAATTGTGAAAATACACTCAAACAAGATGTTGACGTAATTAGAGACCACACTTATTTATTTATGGAATTAATAAGAGTTATAAGACATGGATTTTGCATGGAGAACAACTGCCTAATGAGGATAAGGAAGAAAGTGTCAATACTTTTGACAAAGATGAGTATGATGATGTAAGGAACACAATTGAGCTGTTTAAATCTGCACAAAACTATTTTACGAATAAATGTGAAAATTTTGACCAACTATTATGTGATTCACAAAAAATTTTGTACTCACGTTGTCAAACTTTTACTAAAATTTCTGCACTATTAAAATTATATAACTTAAAAGCCAAATATGGATGGAATGATAAAAGTTTCACTGAGCTATTAACATTAGTACATGACCTCCTACCAAACCCAAATGAGATTCCAACTTCTGTGTATGAAGCAAAACAGGCACTATGTACTCTTGGAATGGATTATCAGAAGATTCATTCATGTGTCAATGACTGTGTCTTGTTTAGGAAAGATCTGTCCGATGCAAGTTCATGCCCAATTTGTAAAACATCTAGATGGAAGCTTCTTAAGAACTCGAATGAAGTTAAGAAAGGTATTCTAGCAAAAGTCATGTGGTACTTTTCCCCTATACCTCGATTTCAACGAATGTTTAGACGTGTTGAAATAACAAAATTGTTAACTTGGCATGCTGGAGGAAAGAAAAATGATGGGTTCTTGCAACATCCTGCAGATTCTCCATCGTGGAAATTAGTAGACAACATGTGGCCTGAATTCGGTTCTGAGTCAAGAAATCTTCGTTTAGCTATTTCCACTGATGAAGTTAATCATCATGGTGACCTTAGTAGCAGATATAGTTGTTGGTCAGTTATACTAGTGATTTATAACCTTCCACCCTAGTTGTGCATGAAACAAAAATTTATGATGTTGACCATATTAATATCTGGTCCTAAACAACCTAGAAATGACATAGATGTATACTTAGCTTCATTGATTCATGACTTGAAAAAGTTATGGATTGATGGGATTTCATGATATGATGCATATCGATGGGATTTCATGATATGATGCATATCGAGATCAATCTTTTGTCTTGAAAGCCATCTTATTGTGGACCATAAACGATTTTTCAGCATATGGAAACTTATGCGATTGTACTGTAAAAGGTTACCATGCATGCCCAATTTGTGGAAAATTGACATTTTCCATTCGATTGAAACATGGAAAAAAGATGGCATACCTTGGACATCATCGATTTCTACCTCGATATCATCCATATAGAAAGGAGAAAAAGACCTTCAATGGACAACAAGAATTTGAATTAGTACCAAATGCACTATCTGGAGATGAAGTATTGGCACAGACAAGCATCCTCCAAAATGTAATGGGAAAAAGTAATGGAAAAAGAAACCGATTGGAAGATCATTCAAATGGTTATTAGAAGAAAAAGTCAATATTTTTCGAGCTAGACTATTGGAACAATCTACCAGTTAGACACTGTTTGGATTAATGCATATTAAGAAAAACGTGTGCACAAATATCATTGGTACATTACTTGATATTTCAGGAAAAACTAGAGATGGATTAAAGATGCGAGAAGATTTAATTGATTTAAACATTAGATCAGAATTTTTTCCTCAAGTAAAGATAATCGAATTTTCATACCTCCAGCATGTTATACACTTTCATGTGCTGAGAAATTAAGTCTGTCCAAAACTCTAGCAGAAATTAAGGTGTCGGAAGGATATTCATCAAATATACGAACCTCGTGTCCCTTACAAACTTAAAGCTTTATGGTCTCAAATCTCATGATAATCATGTGTTCATACAACAATTGCTACCTGTGGCGATTTGTGGAGTTTTACCTAAACATGTGAGATATGCTATAATTCGATTATGTTTTTCTTCAATGTTATATGTAAGAAAGTGATCGATGGTGCAAAGCTTCCTGAGTTACAAAATGAAATAGTCATCACTCTATGTTTGTTAGAAAAATATTTTCCACCATTGTTCTTCACCATTATGGTATACCTTACAGTGCATTTAGTGAGAGAGATAGAACTTTGTGGGCCAGTTTATTTAAGATCGATGTATCCATTTGAACGATACATGAAAATATTAAAAGGCTATATTAGAAACAGAAATGGACCAGAAGGGTGTATTGTTCTGAATTTTTATCCGGAATGGATCCAATTGGGTTAGGCTCCAGTCTTAAAAATCAGTCTGAACAAAATAAGCTATGATCTCCTTCTTATATAAAACTAAATAAACAACTACTAAATGAAGCTCACCTTTATGTTCTTGAATACATAGACGACGTGCTTCCATTTATAGAGTATGTACACATCCTTCATCTATTAACATTTAACCATGTAGTTGTTATACTTATTTAATAAAATAACTTGTATGCCATCATTGTAATAGGCAACACAAGAAATTTTTGTCTACAGCCAATTTAATAAAATCGAGAAGTCTAAAGTGGGTGCAAGAGGAACACAATTGCACCTTCATATGTTGGCTACATGAGAGGGTAATATTTCTTGAACATGGATTAGGATGTTTATATTAAATTATATCTTACATTGTAGGATAATTACAGGTTGCACTTGCACTTAAGGTCCCAAACAATTCCATATCACCTACTTTGAGGTGGTTAGCAAGTGGCCCTCGACCAGATGTGTCTACATATGCTGGGTATATAGTGAGTGGTCGTCACTATCACACAAAAGGGCGCAATAAAGTAAGAAAATTTCAAAATAGTGGTGTACGCTTAGTAGCTAAAACGATGCAAGTTTCAAGTGCGGAAGACAAAAATCTTATTATCTCAGACATGGTTTTCTATGGAATAATTCAGGAGATATGGGAGTTAGACTATTATAGTTTCACCCATGTCTTATTAAAATATGATTGGGTGGACAATAATAAAGGTAGTAAGATAGATGACCTTGGATTTACATCAGTCGATTTCAATCGATTAGGACATAAATCTGATTCATTCATCTTGGCAACTCAAGCAACACAAGTGTTTTATGTAAGTGACCCCATGAATCCTAGTTGGTCTGTTATACTTACCCCACCTCAACGAAACTAGGAAGATGAGTCTAATGATGATGAATTGGGAGACACAGTTCTTGTTTGTTATGGGTATTGAAATCAATGCCTCATATTGATACACTCAACGACATAAGTGAAGACTTTTCTTTGTATACTAGAACTGATTGTGATGGTACATGGATTGACAACAAATAGCATGATTAATAAATGTACGTAGTCAAATATATATCTACATGTTCTATTTTCAATATAATTCTTATTTTATCATACTACTAAACATCATTCTTATTTTGGGAACACTATTGAATGCAACCCACTTTGTATTTGATACAAACGATGTGATCCTAAATCGTTCATGTGGAGTAATGTGAGTGGGGGCATTCTATGCAATGAGTTTACATAAGACTAGACCACAAAATAGTCACTATTATTTTATAACGTCATTTACTGTTAAATACTAACTATTTCAACTAGATGACATAGATAACTCGATCTCAATCCTGAGCTAACTATGAACTCCTGTTTATTCAGGATTATTCTTAGATCTGCATGGGTGTGAGTGGCCCGAGTACACCGACTCAATATGCCTCCCATTTCATGGGTAAGACCGAGTAAATAGTTGGGGACATAGCTCTACAAGACGGAGTTCACTCCTACCTGACTTAGGGTTAGTTGATAGGTTGTTCTCTTAAGTACTGGCTCCAAGTCTTGAACAAGGGGCCCTGCCCTCTTATTGGCCCTACAGGGACTCGGTTTAGTGATAAGATCACAAACTAATTGTTCATTAGAGGATCGGTGGGACTTAAGGAACAAGATGTATTCATAGAGGTAAAACGATAATTTTGACCTAGCTATAATTACGGACAACCTGTGACGGATTGACTTACTATGTGGTTATATCAAGTGGACAAAAATATATCTACAGTGAGAAGAGTGCAGCTACGAGCTTTAGTGGAGTATCCCATTAGTTAACGAATGTTGGTTAACTAGGTTAAAGAGTTTGGTCGGTTAATCTCGGATCGTTGGAGCTCATGATCTGTAGGTCCATTAGGTCCCTTTACTAGCTCACAAATGGACAAAACCTTAGATAGTATATGAATGAGTTTGAACCGTTCAAACTCGACTTAAGGAATGAGCGTTAGGTATATGTGATATGTCTAACGTATTAACGTTAGGAATTAAACAGATAAAGAGAGTTGAATATGATATTTAAATATGATTTAAATATTAATTATATGAATAGGGATTCATATTGATTTTTTGAAAAACTTGGGATTAGTGGGAAAAATAACATTATTTTATTATTTGACATTAAAATAATATTATAATTAATTTGATATTTAATTAATTAAAATTAAATTATTTTTATTTAATTAATTAAATTTAAATTTAATTATCTATTTTTGGAATTTAAAATTCAAAATAAAATTGAATTTAGAATTCAATTTAGAATTGAATTTTAAACATTGAATTTTTCCATTAACTAAGCTAGCTTAGTTATTAACTTCTCAATTAGCCACACAAATTGAAGCTTTTGTGTTGCCAATTTGTTATACAATTAGATTGCATGTTAATCGTTAATAATTAAGAATATTTTAGGTTGAGAATGAGGTTGAGAATTTTGGTAAATAATAGGATAATTTTTCCAAAATCTCTCTTGAGCTCCATCTCTTCTCCTACCTTCATTCCTTCATAAATTCACCACAAAATTATATCCCACCATCCAATCTAAGACCAGAGAATAGTAGAGAAGACTCTTGTGGTGGTCTATAAGTAAGTGGTGTTCATTTTCGTGGAGAAATCAAGGAGAATTTGTTATAGAAAAGTTGTAATTTCTAACTCTCCATTTTCCCCCTCTTTTGCATGAAAGTTTATCCTTAAAATTGGTCATGTTAGAGTGTAATGCATCTTAATTTGCTTTCGTTGCATGTTCATATATCCTTCACCACTAAGATACCTTAGTAAATAACGAAGAGCAATCAAATGACTTTTATCAGGATTATGTGTATATCTACTCAATCTTCTCATAACATGTGCAATCATAGGTCTAGTATAGTTCATAAAAACATAACACTTCTAATAATCTTTGTATATTCAGATCGTGAAACACAATCTTCCTTATTTTCTTTAAGACTCATACTAGTATTATAAGGTGTTCTTATAGGAGCATCACCAAAACAATCAAATCTGATTATCATAAAGAAAAACCATTTTCAGTTTTCCTTATCCTAATACCAAGTATCACATCACCCTTTTTCATTTCAAATTGTGAGGATATAAGTAACTTATTATTGTTACTTACATCTATGTTTGTATAAAAAATCAGTATATTATAAACATACAAATAGATAATCACACAATCAGCTCAAATAAATATGAGTAAACACATGTATCAAAGGATATTAAAAAAATTCACATAATCAGCTCAAACAACTTGAATATTATACAAATGCTATCAATGCTTTATAGTAGCTATTTCAAATATTTTAGTCATACGAGACTATGCATCAAAATATTTGAAGATCCATTTAAACGTAACTGGTTTGTTTCCTTTCAGAAATTGAAGATCCATATTTAATTCATAATGTTTCTTTATAAATTGCTAAGTCACAGCCATATAAGGTTTGCTGTTGCTTGTTTTGGCACGATTTTGAGGAATTTGAAATTCCAATCGATCCAAAATGACTTCCTTCCTTCTTTCTTGAAATAAAAAGGGTCTTGATTTCAAATATTGTTTGAAAAAAAAAGCTTTTAGACTAAAATGGTTGGATTTTACTGGATTTCAAATTCAAATACTAATCAGGATTTTCTCTTTCTTTCATTTCTTGAAATCATTTGAACAATTTTATTTCAAATTCTTCTCATTCAAAACAAAATGATTTAAATATAATTTATGGTTGGAGAGATGTTAGGAGGTTTTGTTTTTTCTTCTTTTTGAATATTGACTTTTGGGATGAGAAATTTGATAGAAAAAATATAAACTATTTAAAGAAAAATAGCAACAAAAAAAAAAAAATACTGATAGACATTAATAGACTTCTATTAGCATCTATCAATGATAAACTTTTATCATTTCTATCACTTAGACTCTGATAGACTTCTATCCGCGTCTATCACAACTATCTAGAAATTTTGCTATTTAGAAATTTTTTTTTCATGAATTTAAATTTTAGTTTTGGAATCATTTTCAATTTGTCATTGCCTACACCGTTGGATTCGGATATGATTCCAAAACTAAAGATTTAAAAATAGTGCAACTTGTAAATTTTGTGAATAATGAAGATCGTGATGTTACTAGTAGTGCAGAAGTATTTGATTTGAATCAAAATAAATTGTGTTCTCTCTCTAACTTCTGCTGCTGTGAAGTTTTAAAACAGTTTTAGTTTTGATTATTAGTTTTCTTGATCATCGACGATTTTGATTCATTTTTTCTGTGGAAATGTATGAAATTATGTTCATTTGCCTATATCGTTGAGTGAAATACAACGCCGTCTTTGTTACTTAATTTGGTATTATATTTTTTTTTTTTTTTTAAGTTCTTTGTTTGATAATGATGTTAGATTATTTCCTTTATACAAATTGTGAAGTGATTTTGATCTTTGAATGAAGAAAATTATTCTATGAATTCTCAACATACAACTTTTTTCTTTCTATAAAGCACGAACACTTCATTTTAAGTGGAATATTTGTGTCGTATCCAACATACAAATTTCTTTGTCCTATTTTTATTTATTTATTTTTAAACTCTAAACTTTTTGTGTTTAACCGAAATTTAAAGCTTAAATCAATTATATAGGGAAATTATATTACATAACAACATTTTAGGTTTGCATGGTGAAAAATGGCATAACACGAAAATTTTCAGAAATATAACAAACTGCCTCTTATCCACGTGATCAGGCTTTTCTGAAATCTAAACGATGTAATTAAATTTGAGTGTTTATATATTTGATAATAATCAACCAAATCTGATTCTAACCCCCAAAAAGAAATAAATAAATAAATAAATAAATCCGGTAAGTCGAAACAGAAGGAATTGGAGATATTAAGCTTAGCATCCAAACAAAAGGAATTGGAGATATTGGCTGGTCTTTTGTATTTTCTTTTGGAAAATCTATTAAAGGAAAGTGAGAGTTTATTACTTTTATAGATACCCTGGTGTATTTTCTTTTTTATTATTGTTAAAAGTTGGTGCATGATCTCAAGCCTGATTGCTAAACTTAAAAGGTTGACATATGCTTTAAAGTCTTAGTTTGCTGTGATAGGAAGTGAAAAGTGGAATAGAGTCTTTAAAAGTCTTTGATAAATATCTCTCGAGCTTGGTTCAAATTGAAATTTGGCTCTCTTAAATCTTGGCTAAGGCTTCTAATGTTAAAGGTCTGAAAATATTCAACGCATTTACAAGACGGATCACTTCATTAGTTAGGCCGCTTTGAGTTTGCTCGAGTCAAATCCTCTCCTTGGTGCTTTTTTCCCAATCTTTTATAGTCTATTCACTTCAAGCCATTAATTTTAAATGTAGAGTTTTATTTGCTCTTCTATTAGTCAGCCTATATTCAATTATTAAGTGTTTGTATTGTACTTATTTTTTTTCTTTTGGATATTTCTATTTAGTCTCCATTATTGTAATTTGAGCATTAGTTTCAATTCATTATGATTTGTTTTAAAGCTTAAAAGAAAAAAAGAAAAAAAGAAAAAAAGAAAAAAAAAGATAGGCCACTATTGTTTTGAATTTTAAATTAGGATCAAATCTAAATTTATCTAATTGTTTTGTCTTTTTTTTTTTTTGTTCTTTTAACGTATCACCCCCTCCCTTTCGATTGTCCCTCTTGCTCCATCTTCATGTGGCCGCCGAAGCTACGAACAGTAGCACCGAGCTCATTCCCTTTCCGCCATTATTGAACTCAATTTGAACACGATTGGCGAGGAATCTTAGCTGGAATTTCTGTGCTTACTAACTATGCATCTCAATTTTGATATAAATTGAAATTAGGGTTTATGTTTGAGGTTTGTTGGGAGTGATGATACAACAAACTTGGCGAGAAAGGGATGAAGGGATAGTAGATGAGTGGTGGTTTCCTGATGGGATTGGTCCAAGTAAAACAATATATGGCGAGCCAGATCAGTTTATCAGCAAATTCTAAGCACCTGAGTTAAGGAAGGAAGAGAACTTTCCACTTCTCCGCAAAATCAATTAACAGACCTGAAAGAAAACCCAACGTAGAGTGCGACACCAAAGAAAATTTTGGTCTTCAATCATGTCCTATGTTTTGATGATAACAATCGTGCATTTAATGATGCTTTTAGTGTTCTAATGTGTCTATAGCATAGAGCTTAGAGTGAGTGCGACCCTACACATTGGTTGCTTATTTGTTTATTTTAAATTTATATAAAAAAAGGTTTTAATTTTTTGAAGCAATCCTATTCACTCCACCTTAGTGTAGTGTTGCCCTACGATGAAAACAAATATAAAAAAACAAAAACAAAAGAGAAATTTTTAAAAATAGACAAATAAGGAAAACTATTTACACAAAATAACAAAACTTTTAGATAGGTGTTATAGACGCTGATAGAAGTCTATCAAGGTCTATTAGTGATAAAAATTATAGAAGTCTATATTGATAGATGCTGATAGAAATCTATCAATGTCTGTCAGTGTTTTTTTTTCTGTAAATAGTTTGATATTTTTTCTATCCGTGAAAATTTCTTAAAATAAAATTGCGTTTCAAATTTAAAGGAATATAATTACACTGTATCTGAAAAGTCTGAGAGTATTTTGTGATTAGAACACGTGAAATCGACAAACGGTGATTGTAAGTTTTTATCATTGTGTGCTTTTTATTATTCATTTGATTTTTTTTTCTTTTTTAGTGTTACAGGTCTTATATTTCAGGATTATGAATTTGAATCTTTGGGGATGATTTATATTTTTAAAGCAATCTCTGACCACTATAGATCATTTAGTGAGATTGCTCACATCTATCCCTTTCAATTTAATGTTTTTATCTTTTCAAACCAAACACCCTTTGTTACCACTTTAACTTGGGAATTTACCTTGTGAGAAAATAAGTTTCACTCACTATGGTTTAATCCACTCTTCTGCTAATTACTACTTATCTTTGGATCGATACTTATAAATTTTCATATAGTGGTTTAGGGCGTTTCACAACAAAATCTTTTACTATCACAATTATAATAAAATAATTAGGTGGATTGCCTACAAATAGGTGTAGGAAATATGAGTGTTGTTATAGGTGATTTTTTTACAAAAAAGGTAAAATCGACAAAGCGCAGAAGCAAAGGCAACGAGACCAAGGAAATAGCAGACAGACCGATAAATGCCCAAAGAATAGAATGGTCTTAGAGAGAATGAATGACTTGGCCCAAAACCAAATTAGCCA
This sequence comes from Lagenaria siceraria, assembly GCA_002890555.2. NCBI lineage: Eukaryota > Viridiplantae > Streptophyta > Magnoliopsida > Cucurbitales > Cucurbitaceae > Lagenaria > Lagenaria siceraria. The sequence goes on from CM016487.1 coordinate 16,769,390, forward strand.
GCTAAGTCCACCAAATTATGCAACTCTGGCTGATTTGGCCCATCATGGGCCTAGAGAGAAGGGCAAAATTGGCCCAAAAGTCAAATCAGCACAGGTCTAGGCCGACCCATCAAATTACACAATTCTTGCATAATTTTGCCCAATCAAGAAAGTGTGGAATTTGCGAGCAACAAGGAAGTCCCAATCGATGGAGAGCTAGGTCCATCTGACCCTATAAATACGTAAGGAAAGTGACAGAAAAGGTAAATTGACTCTCCGTTAAAAATTCTATGACAAACTTGATCTTCAGACTTCATGACTTAAGAGTGTGTGTGGCCTACCACACCAGTATACAGTTTCTTGCTAACTTCAAAGTTACCTTCTTTCTTTAAGTACAAATTTTCTATTTTTAGCACACCTTAAAGGTCGAATCACTTTACCTGTTTAGAAGGCATCAACTAGTATAATTGTAGACACAAACTAATCTTAAGATTACGTGGCTTACTTGTACACATTTCTACTGAGTTTTTACTCTCATTGAAAAAAATTCTTGTACCTTTCTTTACTCATCTCAAAAACAAAATATATATACACAAAATCATTTGGAATGCTCCTCAAATTTGAGGTTGATTTGAATGAACTAAAAAGTTTCACTTCTACATTATAATTTCAATATCCATTTATAATTTCAAATATTCCTAAAAAACACAACTTTGAAACAAGTCATAGAAAATTATGTAACTTCTAAGTTGTAAAAAAAAACAAAAAAAAAATTTTTTTGACCAATATTGACTTTTATAAAATGAAGACAAATATGGAAAATACACATACCGACAATCATTGATGGTAGTGGATGAAAAGATGGATTACAAATATGACTTGAAAAAATGATGTTGTGATCTATTGTTTATTAGCTATTGTTTCATTTACAACTCAACAACCACACTAATTTCTTGTACATTTTTTTAACGTTGAAATTGTTAAAAGAATGTTGGAACCAACTTTAAAAGATTAAAGATAAAAGTCAATGTTTTGAGAGAAAAAAAATCAATTTGATTGTATACTTGTTATGTTACATCATTTTTTTTACTTGCACATCAAACTTAAATTAATAATTGGGTTATTTGCAATTGGATGGGCGCTCCCTCGGAGGTGGGTGCATCCATCTTCTATGCTGGTCAGTCAAAGTTTAGAAACAAAAATTATTGTTGATGGTTTAAAGCACATTAGGCAGAACCCAATCTGTGGTGGTGGAGTCGGACTCAATCAAAGTCATCAAGCTTTTGAATCATGAAATTTCTGACTTGTCTAAGGTTCATTATTATTATTATTATTATTATTATTTGTTGAGGAGACTCTCTATCTTGCATTGTCTATTAATCTTAAATCGTCGATTGATCCAAAAGCTTAAGTTGATGGGAGAAGACAGATTTAATATCATATCATCTAACATTCCCCTCACTTGTGGGCTTGAAATATAAAGAAGAGTCAAACAAGTGGAAATAGTATTAATTGGGGAGGATACAATAACGTATTCCTGCTCTGATACCATGTTAAATCACCGATTTACCCATTCGTTTCTCATGGCAGTAGGTAAAGAAATGTTAGGACAAGTACTTGCCAGATAGGAATGCAGACGGTTACTGGTGCTCCCCGAATTAGTTTTGGTGGCAGTAAGCTTAGTTTGCAAAAGATTGAGAATGTTGTGACATTGTGTGAAAGGATCCTCAACATTTGAAGTTTGGGTGATAGTCGGCTCAATTTTGTCGATTTTAGGGCCAACCAAGAACCATAGCAAATCAATGGTTTTAGGAGGAAGAGATCCAAACCAATGTTCAATAAAGAATAAAACCAACAGATTGGTTTTTATTTGGTTTGGTTTATTATCGATTTCGTTCTTGATTTTTTGTGTTTTTTTTCAAATTTTTATTTTTATTTTAAGTTATGTTTTGAATCAGTTATTTTTGCTAATTTTAAATTAAAATTGGGTCAATTTCTTTCTTCTATATATTGCAATTTGATGTTTTTGTTTTTTCTTGGCACTTTTTTAAATAAAAAACATACAAGCCCCATTGTAATTAGTTTTTTTTTCTTCTAAATAACAAATATATATGTACCATAATGGTTAAAATACTAAAAGGTACTTAATGGTAGAATTTATTTTTAAGGGTATATATATACCCTCGGTTTGGTTCAGTTTTGATTGGTTTTTCAAATAAAAAATCGATCTGAACCAATACTTTTTGGTTTTTTTCAAATACATGGTTTTCTCCAAATACAAACTAATATGTCCAATTTTATACTAAAAAACCAAACTAAACCATTGAATCGATTTGGATTGATTTGGCTTTTCAGTTTTTTGTTGCACCCTTAATTTGAAGTATCAAGATTACTTGATACATTATTTACAACAACAGAACTACTTCCTTTTGAACTATTATTCTGATGTTGAGAGTTATTTCGTTGATTTTCTTTATGTTTGTATCCAAGGGAATACCCGTGTACTTTGTAGCATTTATCAATGGTGTGTCCTAAAATATTGCAGTGTGCACAAATAGACCTAGTTTGATTTCTCGCTTTCAATTTTGTATTTGAAGCCTGTGAAGTTGCATTAGCAAATTGCAAAGAAGAGCAAGAGAAGTTTGAATTGGATTCAGAATTGCCTACAACAAAAGAAATTGCATGTGGTGTGATGGAGTTCAAATTCCTTTGTTCTTCTTCTTGAACAATTAGTGAGAGAGTCTTAATGATAGACGGTGGAGGATCCATAAGTAATATCTGTAAACGAGCATGACTAAAATCATTATTCAATCCCATCGGAAGCTGATAAGAAATTCAAATTGAATAAAATCCTCAAATTTCTTGCTGCCTCCACAAGTACATTGAGAGCAAGAACATCCTGGCTTATAGGTACTGTATTCATCCCATACAACATAATCTTGACTTTGCTTTGTAATGGCTAATTCTCATTCTAGATGAAAGATGTGAGGACCATTGCGTTTCTGGGAGCACAATTTCAAATCATCCCACACTTCTTGAGCAGAATTAGAAAAAAGAATGCTGGAAAATATTCCCTTGGAAACTGAATTCAAGATCCATGTTATCACAATATGATTGTTTCGAATCCAAAGATAGAGTTGTTCACCTGATGGCTTGGCAATAAATCATCGGCGAACCCTAATTTATTGCGAATGGAGAGTGCCAATCGCATGGAATGACTCCAAATGACATAATTGTCATCGGTTAACAATTCCATAACCAAAACAAGGAAAGAAATATCATTATGATGCAAGGCATAGGGATTTAGAGCGACCTCAGATGAATTCTGGATTGCTTGAGAAGACAGTGCAGCAGGGATAATTGAAGGTGAAACCTTTGTTTCCATGGCCAAGAGAAAAGATGATGTGGAAGACATGGATTGGATTAGTCTTTCTGGTGGGTATCCTTAATTCTCTTATCTCTTGAACCTCTTCGTTCTCGATACAAAAATGAAACGACCCTCCCCTAATTCTTTCAAATTGTGAGACACATTAAAATGCAATATAAGTCCTAAAAATTAAAAATTCAAATAAAGAAAAAAAAAATTAGAGGGAGGGGTCTCTTGCTTGTATTGTCAAAATTTAATATATCTCACATAATTCACATAAGATATAATATATCTTAAAGTATATAATAATACTTAGATATTGATAATAGAGCAACTATATAATTCTATAATTATATAGAAAAAAATATATAATTATCTTAATTTAGTTATAAAGATTAATTCCAAATATTAGAAAAAGAAATAGTATAGTATAAAATATACTTTATATAAATATATTATATTTTAAGTTTCGTTTTTATTTATTTTTTTTAAGAAGATTTGATAAGTACAAAAAAAGGAAGGAGTTTAGTTCGAACCTACCTCATTTTCCTTTTTTGAATTTCGCTGCTATTCTTTGCTTAAGTTTGTTTATAAACAATGTAAGGGTAAAGGTAGTCTGATGAGACTTCATCAGATGATTGCATTGAACAAGAGGACAGTAGATTATAGAAAAGAAAGAATGCAAAAAATTATAAATAAAAAAAAGTAAAGAAATTCTTGATTGCATCAGGAATCCCATTTTGTTTAAATTCGGTATGGATAAAAGATTTTCCTATGTTATACTATTCAATTCTCGACGATGAATCGATTTGATAGCTCCGATATTGTTATTCATGATATTTTAATATGATTCGATATCATCGAGATGCAATGCATCCCATTGAATTTACAAGCGAAACATTTATCATCTTTATGGGATTAAGCGCCCTTCCTTCAGCTGGCCCCGCCCTATCCCGGCCCGGAAGTTCGCTTCTAGCGACTAGCTTCTACCG